>NC_069457.1:18039043-18067980 GCF_026875155.1 Cherax quadricarinatus
AGGTAATATTGGGACTTGAGTAGCTCACTCATTTCCTTGCTGTCATCTGTGTAGGACCCATCTTGTTTAAGTAGGGGCCCAATACTGGACGTTGTTCTCGACTTTGATTTGGCATAGGAGAAGAAATACTTTGGGTTTCTTTCGATTTCATTTATGGCTTTTAGTTCTTCCCGCGATTCCTGACTCCTATAAGATTCCTTTAGCTTAAGTTCGATGTTTACTATTTCTCTGACCAGTGTCTCCCTACGTATTTCAGATATATTGACCTCTTTTAGCCGCTCTGTTATTCTTTTCCGTCGCCTGTAAAGGGAGCGCCTGTCTCTTTCTATTTTACATATACTACTCCTTTTTCTTAGAGGAATAAGCCTTGAGCATACATCGAGTGCCACCAAGTTAATCTGTTCTAGGCATAAGTTGGGGTCTGTGTTGCTTAGTATATCTTCCCAGCTTATATCGGTTAGGACTTGGTTTACTTGGTCCCACTTTGTTTTTGTTATTGAAGTTGAATTTGGTGAATGCTCCCTCGTGACTAATTTCATTATGTCGGTCTGGGGCTCCGCGCATACATGTCTGAACCTCAATTATGTTGTGATCTGAGTATATTGTTTTTGATATGGTGACATTTCTTATCAGACCATCATTGTTAGTGAAGATGAGGTCTAGTGTATTCTCCAGTCTAGTAGGCTCTATTATTTGCTGGTTTAAATAGAATTTTGTGCAGAGATTTAAAAGCTCGTGTGAGTGTGAGTTTTCATCAGAGCTGCCTTCTGGTGTTATTTCTGCAACAATATTATTTGCTATATTCCTCCATTTTAGGTGCCTTAAGTTGAAATCCCCCAGGAGCAAGATGTTGGGTGCAGGAGCTGGAAGATTTTCCAGACAGTGGTCAATTTTTAACAGCTGTTCCTGGAATTGCTGGGATGTTGCATCCGGAGGCTTGTAGACTACCACATTGACTAGGTTTTGGTAGTGACCATATTGACAGTCTCCAGAAGGAGTCTATGATGTACATTCTATTTAAGCGTTTTCTTGTGTGAATGAAAGTTTCTGACGAAGTGATATTTAAGATATTTATGAATATCTAAAAAGCATTTAAGCTTTTAAATAAAAAGAAACTAGAAAAGACTGAGTAACTATTATTTGTGCCTTACATTTCTAAGTTTGGAAGTATCTTCTCATTCTATGAAGTGTATTGTTATGGAGTACACTAACCTGGCTAAAGATTAAGATTCGAACCGTAACACTTGGGTATAACAAAATTAGATATCTCGGACCGATTCTTTCTAATAACTCCTTGCAGCCTCTCCCCAGTAAGATCAAAGCTTTATTAGAGTTTAAATTCCCCAAAACCAAGAAGCTCATGCGTAGATTAGATTTTGCCACCGAAGTGGCTAGTTTATTGTGCACCCCATATCCATCCTGTGGACGGTAGTGCGAGAGCATATAGATACACAAAAGGCCTAGGAACTAGGCCCCCAAAGGGTTAACAGGAATACATATGAAGTGTTTCTGGGTATGCCCAAATGAGGAAAATCTGTGGACTAAAATCACAAGGGTATTAAAAGAGGACAACATCAAAGCTGCTTTCATAGAAAACCTGGAAGCTTTCTACAACAGATGGGAACATAAAAAGTCTGGGCTGAAAGGTACTGCCCTTGATACTGGCCATGTAGTCACAAACTGTAAGGCTGGAGGTGATGTCCTGGGAGACAGTAATAGTAAAGCTGGAGGTGCTGTCCTGGGAGACAGTAATGGTGAAGCTGGAGGTGCTGTCCTGGGAGACAGAAATGGTGAAGCTGGAGATACTGTCCTGGGAGACAGTAATGGTGAAGCTGGAGATTTTGTCCAGGTAGTCGGGAATTATACGCAGGAAGGAATACATATAAATGACCTCATAGGGGACAGGAGCCATAGTAGGGAAACAAGTGTAGTCAAAGATAAGATAAAACCAATATTGCAAACTAGAAATTCCGCAGGAAATAGCAAACAAGAGGACTCCAATAGCAATAGTGAGGATAAATTACCAAAAACAACTGGTGGGAGCTCCATTGTTGGTGCTAGGGAGGATAGAAGTAAGACAGGGAAACATGCACCAACAGGGAATACAGTCACAGAAACCCAAGGCAAGCGGAAACCAAGCCTGTGCACATACTATGCACTTGGTATCTGCTGGCATGGGAAATCTGGAAAAACAGATGGGACGTGCAACTATGACCACCCTAGAAAATGCCATGCCCATATGACAACAGGAAAATGCAAACTCCCTTCCTGTAAGCTTTTTCACCCTGAAATGTGTACCTCTTCAGTACAGGAAAGACTGTGGTATAACTTAAATTGCCAGGCATACCATCTAAAGGGGACAAAAAGATACAAAACATCCAGGCCATGGGAAAACCTGGATAGCCACAGCCACTCAAGAGGGAGAGGTTTTTTAGTGCCAGGAAGGAAAAAAAACTGGCAGGAAATGGCAGAAATCGTACACCAAATCCAGTGGCCTGGTGGCTAAAGCTCCCGCTTCACACACGGAGGGCCCGGGTTCGATTCCCGGCGGGTGGAAACATTCGACACGTTTCCTTACACCTGTTGTCCTGTTCACCTAGCAGCAAATAGGTACCTGGGTGTTAGTCGACTGGTGTGGGTCGCATCCTGGGGGACAAGATTAAGGACCCCAATGGAAATAAGTTAGACAGTCCTCGATGACGCACTGACTTTCTTGGGTTATCCTGGGTGGCTAACCCTCCAGGGTTAAAAATCCGAACGAAATCTTATCTTATCTTATCTTATCTGTCATTCCTGGAGTGGAACCACAGTCGATGGCCTCCACTCCAAACCAACAGATACAGATACTAATGCCGGAAAAAAAATCCCCCCCCAGTACCAACAATACCACCAGTCCGATAACATTCTTCTTTGCAAATATACAGGGTCTAAAGCCAGCAACAAACAACAAAATACCTTTCATCCGTGGACTGCTTGCAGAGGCAAAGGCAATGTTCGCGGCTTTCACTGAGACCCACATAAAGGATCACTTGGACAATGAAATATGGATCCCAGGTTACAACCTATACAGATGTGACAGAGTGAACAGGCAAAAGGGGGGGGTTGGCCTGTACATTGCAGAGTCACTTGTTTGCACAGAACTGCTTAATGCCTCAAATGACGTAGTGGAAGTTTTAGCAGTAAAGGTCGAGAACCAAAACCTAGTCATTGTGGTAGTCTACAAGCCTCCGGATGCAACATCCCAGCAATTCCAGGAACAGCTGTTAAAAATTGACCACTGTCTGGAAAATCTTCCAGCTCCTGCACCCAACATCTTGCTCCTGGGGGATTTCAACTTAAGGCACCTAAAATGGAGGAATATAGCAAATAATATTGTTGCAGTAATAACACCAGGAGGCAGCTCTGATGAAAACTCACACTCACACGAGCTTTTAAATCTCTGCACAAAATTCAATTTAAACCAGCAAATAATAGAGCCTACTAGACTGGAGAATACACTAGACCTCATATTCACTAACAATGATGATCTGATAAGAAATGTCACCATATCAAAAACAATATACTCAGATCACAACATAATTGAGGTTCAGACATGTATGCGAGGAGCCCCAGACCGACAAAATGAGACTAGTCACGAGGGAGCATTCACCAAATTCAACTTCAATAACAAAAACATAAAGTGGGACCAAGTAAACCAAGTCCTAACCGATATAAGCTGGGAAGATATACTAAGCAACACAGACCCAAACTTATGCCTAGAACAGATTAACTCGGTGGCACTCGATGTATGCACAAGGCTTATTCCTCTAAGAAAAAGGAGGAGTAGATGTAAAATAGAAAGAGACAGGCGCTCCCTTTACAGGCGACGGAAAAGAATAACAGAGCGGCTAAAAGAGGTCAATATATCTGAAATGCGCAGGGAGACACTGGTCAGAGAAATAGCAAGCATCAAACTTAAGCTAAAAGAATCCTTTAGGAGTCAGGAATCGCGGGAAGAACTAAAAGCTATAAATGAAATCGAAAGAAACCCAAAGTATTTCTTCTCCTATGCCAAATCAAAATCGAGAACAACGCCCAGTATTGGGCCCCTACTTAAACAAGATGGGTCCTACACAGATGACAGCAAGGAAATGAGTGAGCTACTCAAGTCCCAATATGACTCAGTTTTTAGCAAGCCGCTAACCAGACTGAGAGTCGAAGATCAAAATGAATTTTTTATGAGAGCCACAAAATTTGATTAACACAAGCCTATCCGATGTTATCCTGACGCCAAATGACTTCGAACAGGCGATAAATGACATGCCCATGCACTCTGCCCCAGGGCCAGACTCATGGAACTCTGTGTTCATCAAGAACTGCAAGAAGCCCCTATCACGAGCCTTTTCCATCCTATGGAGAGGGAGCATGGACACGGGGTCGTCCCTCAGTTACTAAAAACAACAGACATAGCCCCACTCCACAAAGGGGGCAGTAAAGCAACAGCAAAGAACTACAGACCAATAGCACTAACATCCCATATCATAAAAATCTTTGAAAGGGTCCTAAGAAGCAAGATCACCACCCATCTAGAAACCCATCAGTTACACAACCCAGGGCAACATGGGTTTAGAAACAGGTCGCTCCTGTCTGTCTCAACTACTGGATCACTACGACAAGGTCCTAAATGCACTAGAAGACAAAAAGAATGCAGATGTAATATATACAGACTTTGCAAAAGCCTTCGACAAGTGTGACCATGGCGTAATAGCGCACAAAATGCGCGCTAAAGGAATAACAGGAAAAGTCGGTCGATGGATCTATAATTTCCTCACTAACAGAACACAGAGAGTAGTCGTCAACAGAGTAAAGTCCGAGGCAGCTACGGTGAAAAGCTCTGTTCCACAAGGCACAGTACTACTCCCATCTTGTTCCTCATCCTCATATCCGACATAGACAAGGATGTCAGCCACAGCACCATGTCTTCCTTTGCAGATGACACCCGAATCTGCATGACAGTGTCTTCCATTGCAGACACTGCAAGGCTCCAGGCGGACATCAACCAAATCTTTCAGTGGGCTGCAGAAAACAATATGAAGTTCAACGATGAGAAATTTCAATTACTCAGATATGGTAAACATGAGGAAATTAAATCTTCATCAGAGTACAAAACAAATTCTGGCCACAAAATAGAGCGAAACACCAACGTCAAAGACCTGGGAGTGATTATGTCGGAGGATCTCACCTTCAAGGACCATAACATTGTATCAATCGCATCTGCTAGAAAAATGACAGGATGGATAATGAGAACCTTCAAAACTAGGAGGCCAAGCCCATGATGACACTCTTCAGGTCACTTGTTCTATCTAGGCTGGAATATTGCTGCACTCTAACAGCACCTTTCAAGGCAGGTGAAATTGCCGACCTAGAAAATGTACAGAGAACTTTCACGGCGCGCATAACGGACATAAAACACCTCAATTACGGGGAGCGCTTGAGGTTTCTAAACCTGTTTTCCCCTGGAACGCAGGAGGGAGAGATACATGATTATATACACCTGAAAATCCTAGAGGGACTAGTACCGAACTTGCACACGAAAATCACTCACTACGAAAGCAAAAGACTTGGCAGACGATGCACCATCCCCCCAATGAAAAAGCAGGGGTGTCACTAGCACGTTAAGAGACCATACAATAAGTGTCAGGGGCCCGAGACTGTTCAACTGCCTCCCAGCACACATAAGGGGGATTACCAACAGACCCCTGGCAGTCTTCAAGCTGGCACTGGACAAGCACCTAAAGTCAGTTCCTGATCAGGCCGGGCTGTGGCTCGTACGTTGGTTTGCGTGCAGCCAGCAGCAACAGCCTGGTTGATCAGGCGCTGATCCACCAGGAGGCCTGGTCACAGACCGGGCCGCGGGGGCATTGACCCCCGAAACTCTCTCCAGGTAAACTCCAGGTATCTATAGTTCACTTATCTGTTACAAGCAAATTTAGGAAATTTGCTTAGTATATCTGGTATCTTATTTTCATTAATAAGATATCTTGACATGTCACATAGGTTATTATACTGTCTCTGTATTCCTCAATAAGTGGACAATTAAGCACATAGTGTTCAAGAGAGTGACCATATGCCTGATCACATAATTTACATTTAGTTTGATCATCTGTGTGTCTCCCAAACTGCCAGAAGTACTTGTAACCAAGCCTAAGCCTGGCCACTACAACATCAGTCAGTCTGTTCACATTGCAAGTTGCTCCATAAACGTACTTATCTACGTTCATGTTATCATAGTGGGTCCCCAACCTTACTGATCTTACAGGCATCTTATCCGACTTCCTTAAAAAGTCTGTGAAGGAACCTCTAGAACTTTCTGACGTAGCTCGAGAAAAGTTTAGAGAGATTAAAAATATCTTCTCGAAAGACCCTATACTTAAGATTCCAGATATTAATAAACCATTTTGTTTAAGGACTGATGCCTCCAATACCGGCTTAGGTGCAGTGTTACTACAGCACCAAGATACTGTATGCTTCCTAAGCCGGAAACTTCTTCCTGCAGAAACGAGATACTCCACCATAGAAAAGGAATGTTTGGCCCTTGTGTGGGGTATCTCCAAACTTAAATTCTACTTACTGGGTAAAGAATTCATTTTAGAAACTGATCACAAACCTTTGATATACCTAGAAACTCTTGAGGGAACCAACAGTCGCCTCTTGAGGTGGACATTGGCATTTCAAGCTTTTAAGTTTCATATTGTATATATCAATGGTTCATCCAGTCATGACAGTCAGTAGAAGATTTGATACTGTACACGACTTTCCTCGCCTATTCTTCTTATATTCCTTGACTATAAGTCTTGGTATGGGGAGTGTGAGGGAAAAGTTCAACAGATAGGAATAGTGAGCGAATATATGGTGACGATAGTTTGATTGCCGGCTGCTTGTTAAGGTTGGGTCAGTCTAGCTCCCGCTATCCCCCACCCTTTTTCTCCACCCCGAAAGGTGACGTGTGGGGCTCCGACCAAACAATGATCACTTGACTCACAGCTCCCAGCACAACTAAGTAAAAGCCTCTGCTCCTATTCTAGGGGATATATTGGTTGAAAGCTTCACTTTTGACCAATAATAAACTTAGTCCTTACTGCCTTGATTTCCATGTTTTACTTTAACATCACCATTTTTTTTTTAGGTATCTTACACTTATCATGGAGAGTGATTTCTTAAGCAGTGGGTAACCTTTGTCTCTTTTCTAGCTTGGAATGTCAGCTTGGGTCATCTGGCAACCAAAGAAATAGTGTTGACGGAGACGAACTCGGCACAAGTCATGAGACGTCACTTTGCAATCTACCTACCTGATTACGTGTAGTTAACAGCAGGCCACTACCCCTCATCTTTGCAGTGGTGAAGAACCTGCATTCCTATCATCTGGACAGACTATTCAAGGCTATAGACTCTGTGAAGAACTAGTCGTTGGGTTGTCACTCAACACCTGTGACCCCCCCCCATCATCATTAACGGCTACAATTTCTACAAGACGGTGTCAACATCAATCAGACAACCCAGTTTACTTGTACATATTAGCGTTGAATTCAAATGTCAATTTTTCATTTCATTTTTCATTTTTCTTTCAAGTAGGATACACATTCATGTTTTATTGTTTTATATTTTCCATTTCTAAATAATAGTGTTTATCATTCTATGTTATTATTTCTTTTTCTATTCATTAATTTTCCTGAGCCAGCCAGCCTTGGTAATACTTACTGGAGTTGTTACAGGACTGAGTAAGCCTTCACAGGGCACATGAGAAATAGAGCTCTCTGGACAGATTTTTGGTGCAACAGGGGTCCAGTGACTCTCAAGCTGGTCCTAGTGGCATTAAAAAACCAAGAAGGGAGGTAACCCCACCAAACGACTTAGTACCTGAAGTTTTTATGGAAGGGGATTCCCCTTCCAAACACTATTCAAATTCAAATTCAAAGTTTATTCTCTATAAGGATTACAATGCTGAGTTTACAGAATTTGGTTATTGTGTGGTTTACATGTAGTAAAATAATGATTACAGAGTGTACCACTAGAACACCTAGCATGGCTAGGCATTTCGGGCAGACTTAGTTTAATTCTTAATTTTAAAATATTACAAATTATGAGGTAAGTTGGTATTGTGGCTAAGTGACTAAATACGTACTAGTTTGTGAGTTTAGCAATGTGAATGCTTTTGTTTTGGCACAGTACATAGTTTCAGTATTGGAGTATCACAGGATTCATTATTTTAAGATTGAGATTAATATTTCTGTTTATGGTCAAATGGGTGAGCGAGTGTAAGTGTGAACCACCAGGTGGTATTCGTGTAGTTAGTTGACAGGGTGTATCAGGGAGATAAGATGTTTTCTAATGGTAGTTTTGAAGGTGATGAATGTGTCTGCAGTTCTAGAGTTCTCAGGTAGGGTGTTCCAGATTTTAGGGCCTTTGACATACATTGAATTTTTGTAAAGGTTCAGTCGGACACGGGGAATGTCGTAGAGATGTTTGTGTCTGGTGTTATGCCTGTGGGTTCTGTCACAACTATCAAGAAAGCATTTTAGGTCAAGGTTGATATTGGAGTTTAAGGTCCTGTAGATGTAGATTGCACAGTAGTAAGTGTGGATGTACTGAACAGGGATTAAGTTTAGATCTATGAAGAGTGGGGGGGTGTGTTGCCAGGGATGGGATTTGGTGATTATTCTTACTGCAGTAGAACTGCAGCTTTTTGTTGGGCTATTATCGGCTTTAGGTGTGTTGCTGCAGTTGATCCCCAAGCACAAATAACATAGGTGAGGTATGGATAAATGAGTGGTATAGTGTGAGAAGGGCATTTTGCGGCACGTAGTATCGTATCTTGGAGAGGATCCCAACCGTTTTGGATACTTTTTTGGTTATGTGTTGGATATTGGTGCTGAAATTCAGGTTGTTGTCAAGGTATAGGCCTAGGAATTTGCCCTCATTATGTCTGGCAATTAGAGTGTTGTCGATCTTAATGTTAATTTGTGCATCTCCTGTTCTGCTATCAAACATAACATAGTAGGTTTTGTCAGTGTTAAGCGTAAGTTTATTGGCTGTCATCCAAGTCGATATTTTGATCAGCTCCTCGTTAACAATGGTGTTGAGGGTGGCAAGATTAGGGTGAGAGATGACATAAGTCGTGTCGTCAGCAAAGAGAATGGGTTTCAGGTGTTGGGATACGTTTGGAAGATCACTGATGTATGAGGAAGAGCAGGGGACCAAGGATACTTCCCTGTGGAACTCCAGTATCAAGTGGCCGTGTTGTTGATGCTGTGTCTTTAATGGTGACATACCGATACCTATTAGTAAGGTAAGATTTGAAATAAGCAAACGCATGGCCTCTTATACCATAATGGTCAAGTTTGTGGAGTAGGATGTAGTGGTCTACTGTGTCAAAAGCTATATAGAACATCTGCATCATCTGCCCTCCTACCGTCTCATCACTCATTAACAACTCCACAATAAAGGTAAGTGGCATTTAATTATTATTTATTTTGCATGTCTCATTTGTTATTGTGTAGGGAAATGTATATTTTATGTAAAAAAATTATTTTGTTTAATACTTTTGGGTGTCTGGAATGGATTAATTCTATTTCCATCATTTCTTATGGGGAAAATTAATTCGACTAACGGCAAATCTGACTAACGGCTAGCTCTCTGGAACGGATTAATGCCATTGGTCAAGGGTCCACTGTATCTACCTCATCTGCTAGTAAAATGTTAGGATGGATAATGAAAACCTTCCACACTAGGCACGCCAAGCCCATGATTCTCTTCAAATTGCTGGAATACTGATGTACATTAACTGCCCCCTTCAAGGCAGGGAAAACTGCTAACCTGGAAAGTGTACAAAGAACTTTCATGGCACACATAATTATAAGGCACCTAAATTACTGGGAATGGTTGAAATCCCTTGATTTGTATTCCCTAGAATGCAGACGAGAGAGATACATGATAATATATGCTTGGAAAATCCTAGAGGGATTAGTACCAAACTTGCACACGAAAATCACTCCCTGTGAAAGCAAAGACTCAGTAAGAGATGCAAGATTCCACCACTGAAAAGCAGGGTTGCCACAAGTACAATGAGAGACAATACAATAAGTGTCTGGGGCCCAAGACTGTTCAACTGCCTCCCAGCATACATCAGGAAAATTGAAATTACCAATAGATCCTTGGCTGGCACCTAAAATCAGAATCTGACCAGCTGGGCTATGGTTTGTATGTCAGTTTGTGCCCAGCCAGCAGTAACAGCCTGGTTGATCGGACCCTGATCCACCATGAGGCCTGGTCTCAGACTGAGCTGCAAGGGCGTTGACCCCCAAAACCCTCTCCAAGTATACTCCAGGTTAGAAAAGGCATATGATAGGGTCAATAGGGGGGCAATGTGGCAGATGTTGCAAGTGTGTGGAATAGTTAGTAAGATAATAAATGCTGTAAAGAGTTTTAATGAGAATAGTGAGGTTCAGTTTAGGGCGTATAGGAGATAGAAAGATTACCTTCCAGTAAAAGTAGGCCTTAGACAGGGATGTGTAATGTCACCATCGTAGATTAATATATTTATGGATGGGGTTTTAAAGAAGTAAATGCTAGGGTGTTGGGGAGAGGGGTGGGATTAAATTATGCAGAAACAAATATAAAATGGGAGTTTACATAGTTACTTTTTGCTGATGATATTGTGCTTTTGGGAGATTCTGAAGATAAGTTGCAAAGGTTAGTGGATGAGTTTGGAAGGGTGAGTAATAGAAGAAAGTTGAAAGTGAACATAGACAAAAGTAAGATGATGAGGAGTATCAAACAAGTTAGGTAAAGAAAAATTCAATACCAGATTGTAGGGGGTATGGAAGATGTGAATTTGTTCAGATTTTATGAAGGATAAGATAAATCATAGAACTGATGAAGGGAAAGGTGGGTGGTGCTTCGAGGTATCTTGGGAGACAAAAAACATTATCCATGGAGGCAAAGGGACTGTATGAGAGTATATTGTTACTAATATGTACTATTATAAGCATGTGAAGCATGGGTTGTGAATGTTGAAGTGTGGAGGCAGTGGAGATGATGTGTCTAAGGGCAATGTGTGGTGTGAATATTATGCAGAGAATTCATAATGTGTAAATTAGGAGTTGTGGACTTAGTTTTATTCAGATTATTATTATAATCAAAAAGAAGTGCTAAGCCACAAGAGCTATACAGCGCTGCAGGGTAGGGAAGGAAACGAGGGTAATGGGCGGCAGAAGGGGGGAGGGATGATCAGTAGGTTACAGAAAACAGCGGGGCAGGGGATAGTGCAGGGGTAGAGGGTAGCAAGATATTGAGGTAGAAACGGCTGAAGGTATCAGAGTTTGTGAAGTCAGTTGTTGTCAAAAAGTCAATGAGAGAGTCCGGATGAAAGGTGGGCCCATCAGTGAGAAGGAAAGGTAAAGAGAGAGCAGCGGAGCGAAGACGACAACGGAGGTAAATTCTGCGTGCTTGTTGATAAAGTGGGCAGTCTAACAGAATGCGGCTGACTGATAATGGAACCTGACAATTCTCACAGAGAGGAGCAGGGTGCCTCTCCATGAGATATCCATGAGTAAGACGAGTATGGCCAATGCGAAGACGGGAGAGAGTAGCCTCCCAACCTCGACACTGGTGACAAAAAGGCAGCAAGTAACCTACACTCAGTTTAATAGATTGAAGTTTGTTACCGAGCAGAGTAGACCAACATTGTTGCCAACGGATGTGAAGGTGGGAAGATATTTCAGCAAAACAGTCCGTAAATGGAATACCTCTATATGAAACTGGTAGGTCATGTACTGCTGACCGCGCAGCAGTGTCTGCCTGTTCATTGCCCTGTACGTCAACATGACCAGGACCCAACAAAAACAATATCTTTATGCTTGATAAAGATGTGGCTAGCCCAAGTTGGATATGGAGGACTAAGGGGTGAGGTGTATCAAATTTCTGTATAGCCTGTAAAGCACTAAGGGAGTCTGAGACAACTACAAATGATGACACAGGCATAGATGCAATACAGGTAAGTGCTGCAAGAATGGCATACAATTCAGCAGTAAAAATACTAGCCGAAGATAGTAAATGCCCTTGTACGACGCTGTCCAGAAACACTGCTGCGAATCCTACGCCGTCAGAAGACTTAGAGCCATCTGTGTACACAGCAATGGCATGAGAATGAGAGTGGAAGTGGTCAAGAAAAAGAGAGCGGGAAGCGACCTTAGACAGTTGGGCTTTCGAGCAAGGGAGAGAGAAAGAACAGACTTGAACAGCTGGAACTTCCCAGGGGGGTAGGGAAAAGTGAGATGCTGCATGAACATAGAAAGGTGGTAATTGAGGAGAAGACGAGCGAATGTAGGCGAAGAGAGAAAGGGCGGAGTAAACGGGTGAACAAATAAAGAATGTCTACTAATATCAGTGACCATTCTATAAATGGAAGGATTGCAGAGATCATGAGAGCGTACATAGTCGTGAAGGTAATGGGCATAACAGCGATCGGATAAGGATGGAATGTTCGCTTGTGCATAGAGGCTCTCAACAGGGGATGAGTGAAAAGCACCAAGGCATAAACGTAATCCTTGGTGATGAATGGGGTTAAGGCTAGAGAGAGTAGTAGGAGAGGCCGCTAAATAGATCTGGTCACCATAATCAAGTTTCGATAAAATGAGGGTGGAATGTAGGCAAAGGAGAGTTCGATGATCAGCTCCCCATGAAAGATGAGCAAGGGTTTTAAGAAGGTTCAGCCGGCTGTGACAAGTTGCCTTGAGAGGGGTAATGTGAGGTTTCCAGGATAACCTACGGTCAAAGAGGAGGCCCAGAAACCTGACTGTATCATGTTCAGGGATACAGGAGCCATAGAGGTACAAAGGATGATCGGAGATGACAGAGCGTCTAGTGAAAGTAATTGGTGAGTTTTGGTACTGGAAAATTTAAACCCATGTGTGGTGGCCCAATTGGAAACACGGTCGACCGCATGCTGGAGAGAAACTGTAATGAGGTGGCAGCGCTTGCACAGGCAATAGCGAAGTCATCAACATAGAGTGATGACCAAATATTTGATGGAAGACTAGAGGCCAAATCATTTATAGCAAGGAGAAAAAGTGTTGCGCTCAGAACACATCCATGGGGGACACCTTCAGCTTGGATAAAGTCTGGGGAGAGCACATTATTAACCCGAACACTGAAATGTCTATCAGTTAAAAAGTTCTTAAGGATGGTAGATTGCCTCGGAGGCCTAAGGAGTGGGCTTGGGCCAAAATATTATACCTCCAAGTTGTGTCATATGCCTTCTCAAGGTCAAAAAATATGGCAATAACTGAGTGGTTATTCGCAAAGGCATTACGAACATACGTATCATAGTAAGGGGTCTATGGTAGAACGGCCCTTACGAAAGCCACATTGACGAGTGGAGAGACTGTTGTGCGTCTCTAAATACCACACTAAACGTCTATTTACCAGGCGTTCCATCACTTTGCAAGCTGCACTGGTAAGAGCAATGGGACGATAGTGGGAGGCTTCATGTTCCTTAGTACCTGGTTTGTGGAAAGGGAGAACAATGGCAGATTTCCACAGCTGTGGAAGAACTCCTTGTGACCAAATAAGATTGAAAAGGCATAATAGGACTGCAAGGACTGACTGATGTAAATGTTGTAACATACGAATATGAATGTTGTCAGGCCCAGCTGCCGATGATTGGCAAGCTGAGAGTGTTGCCTCCAGTTCTTGAAATGTAAAATGTACATTATACTGTTCTTCTCTGAGAGAAGAAAAGTCCAAGGGAGTTGACTCTCTGGCAGACTTCGAGGAAAGAAACGAGGGGCATAGATGGAGCCCCTGAGAAATACAGACCAGATGATTGCCAATTTCATTGGCAACATCTAGTGGGTATGCTATATCAACACTGGCAACCCGCAGAACAGGAGTCGGGTCAGGAGAATATTTACCACTCAGTCTTCGTACTTTTTTCCAGACTGCACTCACAGAGGAAGCAGAGGTGATGGTGAAGACAATCTCGCAACAAGTGTGTTTAGAGTCACGGATAACACGGCGAGCGATCGCATGCTTCTGCTTAAAATCAAAAAGTCTCTCCGTGGTTCGATTGTACCGGTACCTGCCCCACGCAGCGCATTTCAAACATACTGCACGAGCACAAGCAGGAGACCAAGGCACGCATTTCTGAGAATGCCTGCCCGAAGTTTGGGGTATAGAATGAGAAGCTGCAGTTAAAACAGAGGACGAGAAGAGGTGTAAAAGCTCATCAACGGAGGATGAAGAAGGAACCTCACTAAAAACAGTTAGTTGTGAGTAAGGTTCCAATTTGCCTGATCAAATTGCCAGTGTGGGATATGAAGAGGTGGTGAATATGAAGGGGAAGTAAGAATGATTGGGAAATGATCGCTGTCCTGTAAATCCGGGAGAAAAGACCAGGTGAAGTCTAATGTGGTGGAGGAAGAGCAGACTGAAAGATCGATGCAAGAGAGAGTGTGAGTCCGAGGATCAAAATGGGTGTGAGTACCTGTATTTAAAACATGGAGGGGGTGGGAAGCAAGAAAAGCCTCTAACTGAATGCCACGGGAATCACAGTGAGAGTCCCCCAGAGGAAATGATGGGCATTAAAATCACCAAGTAACAGAA
Organism: Cherax quadricarinatus; assembly: GCF_026875155.1. NCBI lineage: Eukaryota > Metazoa > Arthropoda > Malacostraca > Decapoda > Parastacidae > Cherax > Cherax quadricarinatus. Next base: position 18,053,684 of record NC_069457.1, read on the forward strand.
GCAGTGGCGGTAATGACGAAACAAGGCAATATCCGGGATAGACAATGCCCGAGGAGAGAGATATAAAGAACAGAGCGTATACCACCTATGCAAGTGGATACGGGCTGCTGTGTAATGCAGCGAAGTACGAACAAATAGCTGATGGTACGGAATATCAGTGTGTAGAAGAAGGGCACTTTCATTAAAGGTCCCATCAGGAAAAGGATCTGAAGAATACAATAAATTATAGCCTGAGATGGGAGAGATAACAGCAGAGTGTAATTTTGGTTCCTGTAAGCAAACACCAACAGGGGAAAACTGGGAGAGTAACATCTGAAGCTCACCTCGATTACCCGAGGCCGTGTATATTCCACTGTAAATAGGCCATGATTGGCAACGATAAAGATACCTGAAATCTGCAGGTAAGGGTTCCTACAGACTAGAGGGGTTAGAAAAGTCCACATGCGGTGGCAGTGGAAAACGTTCAAGCAGCGAAGGAACGGTGCGCTGCAAAGAAAGGAGTTGCGCAGATGGAGGAGAGGAGAGAGAAGGAACAGAGGGTGGATCAGTGTCCATTGATGGTTTGGTCTCTGCAATATATTCAGAGATTACTTCAAGTGTTTCGGAATTCAAAGACGTAGTATGGGAGACAATATTGGAGATGGTAGGGGGAGGATGAGAAAAGATTGGAACTGTAATGGGCTGTACCAAGGTAGGGGGGGGACAGAAAGGGTGGAGAGAACTGGAGAAGAAGCGTGGAAGGGGACAGAGGCAGAAACCTGGGAGGTGGCAGAAGAGGAAGAAACTTGGGAGAGAACAGGGGAGGAAGGTACAGTACAAGGAGGAGGGTGAACCTCTACACTTGTAACAGAGCCAGTGGGAGGGGAAAAACCAGGTACAGAGACAGGGAAGGTAAAATGAGGAGGTGGAAGAAGGGAAGGAGGGGTTAAAGGAGCTTTTTTTGACTTCTGAGAAGTAGAGGGACGATTGGGAGGTGTCGTACAAGATCTCGTCGATACCGAGGCTTGTGAGGGAGAACACGAAGAAGCAAGAACAGACTGAGGCATTGAAGTAGGGAGGTCTGAGCCCAGGACAGCAAAAGAATTAGATACAAGAGTGACTATGGGAGAGGTAACCACAGAGGAGGCTGCAGAAGATGGGACCCCAGAAGTGGGGGGACATTTTGAAACACGGGAATAAGAAACACGAGGTAGTCTCCCTTCTCCCTTGGAGGCGGAGATGAGAAACTGCCATGGGATAAGACCTTCAACATCTTTGAGGTAATGGATTTCCCGCTCATTTAAGCAGACTTGGCAATGGCGAGAGTACAAAGGGTGAGCCTCATGACAATTAAGGCAAGAGGGAGGTCGATTGCAAGACGTATTAGAATGGTCATCGGCACCACAGACTGGGCATTCGGCTATAGATCTGCAATATTTCACTGGATGGCCAAATCGCCAGCAATTTCTACACTGTTGCGGTGTAGGGATCACCTTTCGAACTTGTAACCAATGTCCTGCTACATAAACTGAGGATGGGAGTTCACGGCTGTCAAAAGTTAAACGAGCCATATTGCTAGGGTATCATCTCCGCCTGCGGGCAGGAAGAACAGAAGTGTCTACCTTGAGGATTGGGAGATCTTGGAGTTCCAGCTATTCAAGAATGTCATTGCCACATGTCTGGAAATTTTGTTGAACTATGGTATGGGGCAGAATGACGGTACCACTACAAGAATTGAAGGAATGATGTTTTTCAATAGTGACAGGAACAGTATCGATATGGGAAAGAAGAGAAAGATCATGAGCTTGGGTAGCATTCTGTACAGTGATGATGTGCGTACCGCTCTTAAGAGCATGAAAAGAAATAACTTTACCAACATGGCGTAGGAGTGCCTTGCCAATACTATGGTCGGAAAGATAGGCAATCGAGGAAGTCAGTCATAAAGTGAAGAATTTAGTCCATTGTGCATTCTGAAACTGAGCGTGGAAAGGGAGTGTAGGACGTGTCGATCTTTTCTGAGAAGAATGAGAAGGTGGAGAAGTATCATCAGCAGGTAATTGTCGTTGGCGTTTAGGAGTGGGACCAGAGTTAGTCCGACGTGGAACGGGCTGGCGATTCAAAAATTGCCGCACCGTAGAGGGAGAGGCCAGAAGCATAGTCAAAGGAGAGTGGAGGTCAGATAAATTGAAGGAGTCAGTCGAGACCTCAGTACCTGAAGCAGGTGAGGAAACAGCACCGGCAAGAGGTACAGAGGCATTAGGAGTGTCCGAAGAGTGGTCCAAAGACGAGGCGGGGTCAGAACGGGGTGCAGTATCAAGAAGGGGCCTGGGGGTAGCAGGTTCATGGACTAGGGGTTCCATGGTTAGGTTACTTCTTTGTTTTTGCTTTTAAGAAAAAAAAAAGAAAAGAAAAAAATAAAAATAAAAAAAAAAAAAGAATAAAAAAAGGGGGACTGGGGAGGGATAGTTCTTGGGAGGAATGAGAGGGCCAGAAAGCTCCCTCCGCACCCAAGAGGACCTCAGCACCGCAAGTAGTGCAGATGCAGCATGGAACCCGTGCCATACCCTACCCATCATGCCAGTAAACCAACAATCCGGGATAGCAACCTCACATCTGCCGCGCTACCTCGGTGGACAAAAGAGAGGGCGGCTGGATATCTGCCACAAAGCATACCTCCTTTGGCCACCACCCCCGGAATCCGAAAGCCAGCCTCCAGAGATACACCCGTTGCCTGAAAGATACCCAAAGCCACTCCCCGGGAGACCGGAGAGGGATTGGGACATCCCCAGGCGATCCAGATTCCACGGCAAACTCTACACCGCCAAGAACCTCAAAGGAATGGGATGGACCCCAGTACCCTTTCCCCTACCCAGGAACTAGCGTGCCTGTGGAAAAAAAAAATAAAAGAGGAAGGGTAATAGGGAGGGGTGAGGAGGAGGAGGAGGAAAAGAAAAAGGGAGGATGGGATACGGGAGGGGGGATTGGGGGGTAATTAGGTTCGGTCTGAGGAAGGAGACCAACAGGTCTAATTCCTCAGACCAAGAGCCTCTTCACCATGCAAAGGAGCCCCTCTTGAAGAGAAGTATTATTCAGAGAGCTTAGGAGTGGGTTGTTGAGGTGGTTTGGTCATTTAGAGGATGGAGCAAAATATGATGACTCGGAGGGAGTATAAATCTGTAGTGAAGGGAAGGAGGGGTAATGGTCGTCCTAAGAAAGGATAAAGTAAAAGAGGTTTTGTATGCAAGGGGCTTGGACATACAGCAGGAATGTGTGAGCATGTTAGATAGGAGTGAGTGGAGAGGAATAGCTTTTGGAACCAGATGAGTTGTTGAAGTGTGGATCAGGGTAATTTTTTGTGAAGGGATTCAGGAAAACTGGTTAGCCAGACTTGAGTCCTGGAGGTGGGAAGTACAATGCCTGCATTTTAAATAAGGGATTTGGATATTTGTTGTTTAGAGAGACATCTAAACTGTCATATGTGCTCGCCTCTTCAAAGACAGTGATAGTGTAAATGGTGGTGAAAATATTTCTTTTTCTGAGGAGTCACCTTGTCTCTGTGGGAGACGGCAAGCGTGTTAAAAAAAAAAAATCACCATCCTCATCCCTGGTGCATGTAGATTTAATATTCTGACTCATCATAGTAGTAGATATTAGTACCACCACCTAACTGATCAGGCCTACAGTTATGTATGGCTGTGTAACCAGTTATGGTCTATGAAGAGGTCCAAAGGATATTCATTATTTTCAAGAACTGCATAAGGCAGATCAAGCATTTTTATAACTGCCATATTTGTACTATTTTCTGGCCTAAAACCAAACTGGCAAAGGCTGAGTATATTGTGAAACACTAGGAAGGAGTAAACTTGCTTATGAACTATTTTTCAAAGAATTTTGAGAGTAATGCCAGGTTGGATATTGTCCTATAATTATTTACCCCAGTTGGATTACCTCAATTGTGTACTGAGGTAACTCTTTGCTATCTTAAGCATCACTATCAAAGTTGCAGATTCTAATGCTTTGTTGAACACGTTGCAATAGTGTGACAGCATATAAGTTGCTTTTTTGTATATAAATGATGGTAAATTAATTAGGTTTCCTGTCTAATTTTTCAGTGAATTTATTATAACCTGTGACTTGCTTATTTATCACAAAACATAAGTTAAACAACTTAATTGAAACACAAACTACAAATACTACTATTACTAACTGCTACTGCTGCTGCTGCTTGCTGTTACTGTTATTGTTTTGGCAAGAAATACATGATCATCACAATTCAAAGACCCTCTAAATTACAACATCCCCATCGCTCCAGAATACAGACACTGTACTTTCCACTTCAGTATTCGGGTCCAGTTAACCAGTTTCTCTGAATTCCTTCATTTAAGTTACAGTGCTTGCATCAACTCCAAAAGAACACTAGAAACCACTTCAATCTAACTGTTGAAATTTATTTAATTTCTTCCTTGATCAAAAATACTATTGTCACAAACCAATGATGACAAGCCAGTGATCATTCCCTCCAAATCACTTGTTTTCTCTAGGCTGGAGTGTTACTGGACACTAATGGCCCCTTTCAAGATAAGCAAAATTGCATATCTGGAGAATATACAGAGAACTTTCACTGCATCCATAAGTACAATAAAGAGGTCAGTTACTGGAACATCTGAAGTCCTCTGACCTGTACTCCTTGAAATGCAGGTGAGAGAGAGATACATAATTTTTACATGAAAAATTCTAGAGGAACTAGTCCCAAATCTGTACACAGAAATCGTTTCCTACAAAAAAAAAAAAAAAAAAAAAAAAAAAAAAAAAAAAAAAAAAAAAACTCAGCAGGCAGTCTCTCTCCAATAAAAAGCAAGGGTGCCATGAGTACACTAAGAGATAACACAATAAGTGTCAGGGGCCCAGGATAGTTCAACTGCCTCCTAGCATACATAAGGGGGAATACCAATAGACACCTGGCTGTCTTCAACAGCTGGACAGACACCTAAAGTCAGTACCTTACCAATATGGTTGTGGTTCATGCAATGGATTGCATGTGGCTGGCAGTAACACCCTAGTTGGTCAGACCTTGAATCACCCCAAGGCCTCATCATGAGCTGGGTCATGGGGGCATTGACCCCCCTGAAACACTCTCCAGGTATATTCCAGGAACGATTCGTATTAATTGTGGTTTTTGAGAAAAGTCATTCATGCATTCTGAACACTTATATGATTTCTCTCCAGTACAAGTTCTCATGTGATTTACTAAATCAGACTTTTGAGAAAAGTCTTTCAAACATTCTGAACACCGAAATGTTTTCCCTCCAGTATGAGTTATCATGTGACTTACTAAACGTGATTTTCTAGAAAAGTCTTTCAGACATTCTGAACACTGATATGGTTTCTCCCCAGTATGAGTTCTCATGTGAATTACTAAATCAGGCTTACGAGAAAAGTCTTTCAGACATTCTGGACACTGATGTGGTTTTTCTCCAGTATGGACTCTCATGTGACTTATTAAATTTGATTTTCTATAAAAGTCTTTCAGACATTCTGAACACTGATATGGTTTCTCTCCAGTATGAGTTCTCATGTGACTTATCAAACTTGATTTTTCAGAAAAATCTTTCAAACATTCTGAACACTGATGTGGTTTCTCTCCAGTATGAGTTCTCATGTGACTTACTAAATCAGACTTTTGAGAAAAATCTTTCAGGCATTCTGGACACTGATATGGTTTCTCTCCAGTATGAGTTCTCATGTGTCTTATTAAACTTGATTTTTCAGAAAAATCTTTCAAACATTCTGAACACTGATGTGGTTTCTCTCCAGTATGAGTTCTCATGTGACTTACTAAATGTGATTTTCTAGAAAAGTCTTTCAAACAATATGAACACTGATACGGTTTCTCTTCAGTATTAGTTGTAGTGTGACTTACAAAATCAGACTTTTCAGTAAGTCTTTCAGACATTCTGAACATTGATAAGGCTTCTTTCCTGTATGAGTTCTCACGTGTCATACTAAATCACATTTTTCAGAAAACTGTTGTTGTTGTTTTTTGTCTATAATAAATGTGGGCAGAGATGTTATGAAAATTGTTTTAGTGTGAATGTGTGGCTTCAACACGTTTTTTCAAGTGAATATTTAACTAGAGAAGAATCTGAGATCATTACACGGAAAACTAATATTTCTGTAATATTATAAATATAGCAAGCACTAAACCTGTAAGGGTAATACAGTGATACTCCAAGTTACAAACTTAATTTGTTCCGGAAGGCTGTTCAAGTGCCGATACCGAACGAATTTGTTCCCATAAAGAATAATGTAAATTAGATTAGTCCGTTTCAGACCCCAAAAATACACTTACAAAAACACTCACAAAAATACACTTACATAATTGTTTGAATTGGGAGATGTTCGAAACTCAAGTACCACTGTATAGTGACTAAGGAATAGGGTGACTCTAGCAGATATTTCAGTGTTTATGACACGTTAACCTTATAAAAGTGTTTGTTGGTACTGTAAATGTTGCATTACCAACACTGTTATGGTGTTGCCACTGTATTACCACTGTAGTTATTGTTGTCAATGTATAATTAACAGCGAAGTAGAGCTGTTACTATATTATTTTATACTGTAGTTAGTCACTGTATTATTAATACTGTAGTTAGTGTTCTCACTGTGTTATAACACTGTTGTGTTGTCACTGTAATAGTCTATAGTTTATTGTCACTGTAATAGTCTATAGTTATTGTCACTGTATTATTAACACTGTAGTGATCACTGTATTATTAATTACTGCAGTGGTCACGGTATTATAAACACTACATTGGTCAAAGTACGTATTATTAACACTGTAGTGGTCACTGTACCTATTATTAACACTGTAGTGGTCACTGCATTTAACACCGTAGTGGTCACTGTATTATCACCATAGTGGTCACTATACTATTAACACTGTATTATTAACATTGTAGACAGTGCTGTCACTATTAACACTGCAGATAATGTGATAGCACTGTCACTATATTAACACTATAAATAGTGTGACAACACTGTCACTGTATTAACACTGTAGATAGTGTGTCACCATATATACTTAATAGAACTTTCAGAAGGTTTCTAACACTGATGTTGGCACTACAAGTGCCAGCCTCTGGTGCAATGATGATCTACAGTATTGACACTACAAGTGCCAGTCTCTGGTGTCAGGATGACCTGCAGTATTGACACTACAAGTGAGAGTCTCAGGTGTCACAATGACTTGCAGTATTCACACTACAAGTGCCAGCCTCGGGTGCCAAGATGATCTGCAGTATTGACACTACAAGTGCCAGTCTCTGGTGTCGCAATGACCTGCAGTATTGACACTACAAGTGCCAGCCTTCGGTGCTAAGGTGATCTGCAGTATTGACACTACAAGTGACAGTCTCAGGTGTCACAATGACCTGCAGTATTCACACTACAAGTGCCAGCCTCTGGTGTCAAGATGATCTGCAGTATTGACACTACAAGTGCCAGTCTCTGGTGCCAAGATGATCTGCAGTATTGACACTACAAGTGCCAGTCTCTGGTGCCAAGATGATCTGCAGAACTGACACTACAGGTGCCAGTCTCTGGTGCCAAGATGATCTGCAGTACTGACACTACAAGTGCCAGTCTCTGGTGCTAAGATGATCTGCAGTATTGACACTACAAGTGCCAGCTTCTGGTGCCAAGATGATCTGCAGTATTGACACTATAAGTGCCAGTCTCTGGTGCCAAGATGATCTGCAGTATTGACACTATAAGTGCCAGTCTCTGGTGCCAAGATGATCTGCAGTATTGACACTATAAGTGCCAGACTCTGGTGCCAAGATGATCTGCATTATTGACACTACAAGTGCCAGTCTCTGGTGCCAAGATGATCTGCAAAATAAAATTGAAAATTATTAATTTTTTATTCTTATACCTTCATCTTTTCAACACACCGGTCATATCCTACTGAAGCCAGGTGACCCAAAGACAAAAACGAAAGCTTCTCTCTATAAATTTAGTAATGCATACAGAAGAAGTTGCTAGCCCCTTTCTTCCGGCATTTTTTATTTATTTATTAATTTGAACATGATACATAGAAGTACAAAGAAATACAGGGGTTAAGTGTAACAAGCCAGAGCCCCTTGTATGCAGAGCATTATGGGCAGGCTTAAAATTAACTTAAGATTAACTAAATAATTCGGCGGAGGCGGCGGCAGCGGCAGCAACGGTATCCTACCAGCTCTTCTTTCTCAAAAAAACATCGCCCATCAAAACTTGTGATGGCCTAAGTGAAAGTTCAACTACATGAACCCACGTAGACCACAACATGACCCAAGAATACTAAGAATGTAACCCAAATCTTGACAAAATTAGAAGATCTAAGGAAGACAGCCCTGCTAACCCAAACACTGCCTCCGCTGCCAGACAACCACTTAGCCCAAGCTCCGAGAAAACAAGCCTTCTCCTCCATTGCTACACAGTATCTACTTCAGTGATACTATGAAAGGATATCGCAGAAGAAACAACACCAGTAATAAAAGAATAACAGCAAGGACCTAGAACTCACTTGTCTACCCAGGGGACGCCGGTGACATCACCCCCCCTCACTCCCCCACCCGGGAACAACAACAACAACAAAAACAGGTGACTCCCCTCCAACTCCCCTCCCTTCAAAAGGATTCATCCATGAAAACTCAGTAAATTATTCCCTGAAATATAAAGGGATAATCGTTGCTCTAGAAATGAAATCAAAGATATAAAGAAACACTCAGCGACAGAACCCAAGATAACCAACCTCGGAATAAGACCCAAAAACCCCTTGAAGAGAAGATTAATGGGGAAAATGTTGACACAGAAAATCCAAAAGCGCTATACCCCAGTCACACTGACAAATAACAACAAAAATAGGGGTTTTGAAAAAGCAATCAAGGAGGGAATCAAACATGCCACTCGACTAAAGAATCCCTTTATTTCCAAGCGACAAAATAAACAAGATAAGTTGTCTGTGCAGTTAATAAACAGCCCCCAAACATTCCTAGTGACAAACAAGCACATGCAAAGAAACGCTGTCGGGATAATCAGAACCACTAAAAATCATCGTGCAAAACAATAAAAAAAGGAAACCTTTGCTGGGAAAACCCGGGAATAAACACGTAAATAAATCCTTCATCATACGATAAAAAAAAGGACCAAATTTAAATCAGAAATTACAATAAAAAAATGGAGTGTACAAAAATGATTCTAACAAAAAAAACTCAAAACCTTCTTTTCGGGCGAGAAAATTTAAAACCGGGGAAAACAAAAATACATCAGTGTTTCACGCGAGATGGGAAAATACTAAAAAGGAAAACATCAACAGGACAACAAAACCATCCAAAACGAACACGACCTCCCTTTCCCTTTAAAAAAGCTACATTTCTGAAAACAGATTAATAAGTCCCCTTAAAAAAAATTACGTGTGGTCATAATGACGTTACTATTATTTGTACTTTATTTTTTTTATTATTTTCATCACAGCTAATGCCAACTCCCTCCAATATCTATACTTCTTTTTAGCTTTTAAATTTCATAATTTAAAAATTAAAATCAAATCTTACTCCAAAATAAAAATTCATTATTCTTCCCTGTCCTTTTAAATTTTTGTTTATCACTACTTGTTTTTTAGTCACTTTTCATTGTTATGAAAATTTTTAGTGTTATTCCAAAATTTTTTTTAAATACCAAAATATTTTTCTAGCTAGTACCAACACCCTTTTTTTTTTACTTTTTTGTGCAATAAACCTCAATTTTTTTAATATTACAAATCAGATCTTACTCCAAAACCCAAATTTTTTCATAGGACCATCTGTTTTTTTAATTTTTGTTTACCATTCTTAATTTTAGTCCCTTATAATTTTCTCCTTTTTTTTAGTTTTATATACTCCCCTTTTATATATTCACAATTTTTAAAAAATAAAAGGGCTATTCTCAGGTGCTAAAGTAAAAAATTTCACAATTTTGCCATTATTTCCCAAGCTCATTATTGATTCCCATTTTATTGTTAAAACCAAAACTTTATTGTCCCTTTTATTTAATTTTATACTATAATTCTAATTTAAAAAATTCCCTTTATAGCCCTACCTACCTATTATTCCCAAGCCCTTATTTGATATCATTATTTGTTTTAGTCCCTTTTATATTGTCCCCTTTTTATTTAGTTTAAAAAAAAAAAAAAAAAAAAAAATACCACTCATTATTTTACATTTGTTAAAAAATTCGGCTTTTTTTTTGCTTAAGACTTTTTACTTTTTTTTATTTTAAATTTTTTTTCCCAAACTATAGATTCCTACAAATCTTTGATTACAAGCATTGATTGATCCCAACCCTTTTTTAAGACTTAAATGAATAAAAACAGTTACTGAAATTTACTACATGCAAATTTTTAAAGGCACTTCTCTCCAAAAAACAACATAACATTTTAACTAAAAATTTCCGTTTTTAAGCAAGCTTTACGATGCCCTCATAGCTTACTAAATTCCCCCTTACAGCCATTGTCCATCTTACCAAACTAAAACCCGGGCTAAAGCCGAAATCAAATGTCTATGCCATTCTGTTGACGCCCCCCAAACTTAGGCCAGACCAACAAGGGGTGCACAGCCTATACTCTCAGACCAACTAAAATGTATCACAATATTCAAAAGGGGATGAACATGGGGAATATTAATAGCCAAATTAAAATCCAATACCTACAAAAACCTCTCACATTGAAAACATCTACAGAGTTCCACAGTCAAACATTGCCTTTTAGTCAAAACCTGGGAAGTATAAACTGATGCACGCTTGAATAAAGATCACTTATACTCTCAGGGATTCAATATAAACCCCAAGACCAGGGCCCACACGTTACTGAATTCACAAACCAATGATAATGTATTTGTACCAACAGTAACAAAAACCTACAAAGTTCAGGATTTGTTTCCCCCACTTACCCCACTGGACCGCACCATATCCCCCTTTAAAATCACATAATTACAGATAAACCACAACCCACCCACTTTCCTCATAAACCTTGGTAAAATTACCCCAAGACAACTAAAGTCAACTTCAACTTACAAAGGCAGCCTTAATAACTTCACACAGCATAGCAAAAATTGATGGCACCTACTAAAATTATACAAAATTGACGAATGTATTAATAATTTTCTAAAAAGACCCCAAAACCTCATAACAAGCACTGCCCCAAAAAAAAAATAAACAGATGAAGCTAAAAAGACTGAACACCCCGGGGTAACACCCGCTTTCAAAACCTAAATACAAACACCAAAAGAAAAACATACAGAAGGGTCACAAACCCGGACCCAAAAAAAACGTTTTCTCCAATCCTAACCCGCCTGATAAGAAGGGGAAAAAAAAATTTTATTTGAAACGATATCCAAACCTTTCGGGTGATATAAAAAAGACCCGGGGAAAACCCTATCAGAAATTCGGAACAAAAAAAAATTTTCACAAATAGCGAAATAAAACTAGCAAAATCAGATGAACCCCCCAATCCCCCCAACAGAAACGCAAACAGACTCAATGATTTCTTCTCCACTATAGGCAAACCTTGCCAATAAAACCCCGCTCAGATCCCCCCAAATGACTGCCCCCCCCGGGGAACACCCGAAAACACTGTTCCAGCTCCGATAACCCTACGAAGGGCTCCCCATTATCAACACACTAAAAAACAAGGGAGGGGATTTAAAAACTTTCCCCCCTTTATAACAAAAAAGTGTCACAAGTGCTTCACCAATCATTGCAACACTCTTTTCAAATCCATTTTAATCCTCCACCTTCCCCACAGTACTCAAAATGCAAGGGACCCCCCCCAAAAGGAGGAAAAAAAGGGGCCAAACAGAGTTGAAAACTAAGGGCCAATATCCAACTTACACCCCCTCAAAAAAACTTTGAAAAATGAAATTTAAAAGAAACTACCCTACCTTACTCCCAAAACATACTCAACCCCCCGCCCAATTGGATTCAGCCTAATAAAAATACAATATGCTTTTATACACATGCTAGACATATAAACTGCATAGAGAAAAAAGAGCCCCCCTGGGGAAATTTTATTGTTACGTAAACTTTTGATACAGTTACCATGACTTCTCCACGTAAAATTTTCACCTTGGTATGGGGCCTCCCTCAACACCTCAAGTCATACCTCAGCAACAAAGCCAATGTTCCAAAGGGGGGAAACTCTTGCACAACCAATTACAGTTGGTGCCCACGGGAAAAGTCCTTTGGCCCCTCTTCTCTTTTCTCCTATACATAAATGCCTACCAAATGCTTGCAATTACTCAAACCCCCATATTTTCAGATGACATACTACTCTTCTCCCCCAGCCCAGTACCTTCCTACTGTAAATACCGAATTACAGAAAATATCTACCTGGATGAGGGCTAACAAACTTTTCACTAAACATTGACAAAACCTACTTATTCATTGGGGAACAGAGCTACAGTGGCCCTTAACTTAAGATAAACGGATCACCTTCACAAAGCTAACAGAGGGAAAAATTTTTAGGGAATCCACCTTTATAAAGACTCAAATTCATACACATATACAAAAAAATTCTAAGAAAAAATTTTCCAAAACGTGGCTACATGAAATCGGTAATGTCCACGTCACCCTCCCGGCCCTATTCATCCTTATTTACCCCATCTACCTATGGAATTGTGCATGGGGCTCAACAACAAATAACCTTTTCAGACCCCTAATTACCCCCAAAAGGCTGCAGTTAGAATGAAACAAATTCCACTACAGGCACACACCCACCAATTATTAAAAATTTACACTCAACCTCTCACCAACAAAACACCAAAACTTTTACTGCACCTATTAATACATAGAACATTTACTCTGATTTTTACCCCCCCCCTAAAACATCTCCTTCCCAAAACCTCAACAGAAAATGACCATAACACAAGGCACAGATCACTCTTTGATGCCTCGTGTCCATCTCACACTATGCAAAAACTCATGCACAAAAAAGGGCCCCTAAAATCGGGAATTCTTACCTGTAAATATAAAAAAACACTCCCTGTTTAAAAATTTCAAGCTCTCTCAAAGATCACTTACTCCCCAAAAACCAAATAAATACTGAATAATCAACCTTTATAAATTGTATATCTTAAATGTTTCCCAAATTTTATCCAAAAATGTTAAACCAAAAACCCCAATCAAACTTTATTATTTTTTTAAATCACTACAACGAAACTCCATTCTACTGAATGTACAACAATGCATGCAACCATATGCCCTGTCTTTGAAATACCCCACTTTGCTTTATATTACTTTTTCTTTAAATTTTTTTATCACTGATTTCTCATTGCTTAGTTAATCTTAAGTTTTTTTTTTAACACCCAAAATGCTATGCATAAAAAGTGGTTTTGGCTGCGCTCTTATCTGTTTTTTTTTGTACCTCTGTAGTTGTCAATTGTAAATAAAAAAAAAATAAATAAAAAAAATAAATAAATTAGGGGTAAACATTTTTGAAAAAAAATAAAATTTAGCACAAATAATATTTCAAAGACAGGGATAGGTCATTACTTGTTGCGTCATTCGTAGAATGGAGATTCTGTTTTGGTAATTAATTAAAAAAAACAAAGTTTTATTGGGTCCCAAGGGTTTAAAAATTTTTGAGATACAATTATTATTTATTTGTTGAGGGTAAGTGATTTTTAAACCCTTTGGGGCCTCCCGTAGATCTACGGTTTTTTTGGGGGGGTGCCAAAAACCGTAGCTACCCAAAATTCTAGCCCCCCGTCAAATTTAGTGCGAAAGCGCTCATGGCCTACATGTAAGAAGGGGTTCGCCCATAAACAAAAAAAACTAGGGCCTGCATGCTTGTGAGAACGCCGGGTCAGTCACCCTTGTTCACCATGCCTGTCGCAAGTCGCTCTCCCCCCCCGGAAAATTGGGGCTCTCCTCTTCCTGCTGATAGTTCTGACACTGATGGAAGTGAAATGAAGACGAATTTACGGCTTTTATAAGTTGTGACCAAAAATAAAGCCGATATCGTAATAGGGGGAAACCCTGACGATCCTACCTTTACCTTGTGTGGGACTCGGACTCCGGCGGGGGTTCCTAAATGTAAAGAAAACTAAAATTTTTACGTGGCCAGGCCTCTGACTTTAGTAATAGATTTTTACGTGGATTTTGATTTTATTTGGCCCCACGATCTTCGAGTAGTGATAGTGGGAACATTTCACCAGTGAAGCGCGGGATTCCCGCCGCATGCGTCAGGTATGTACCTATGCGTGTCCGGGGACGAGTCATCCCAGTACATCCCGTGGGCCCTA
>NC_069457.1:18068480-18089608 GCF_026875155.1 Cherax quadricarinatus
GCATGATAAAATAGGGTAAGGCTACGAGGATGGCAAAAAAATCAAGCGAAAAAATGCTTGCCGAGGATAATAAATACCCTCGCACGACGCTGTCCGGAAACTGCTACAAATCCGATGCCGTCAGAAGACTTGGAACCATCGGTGTACAGGTGTACACTGCGATGGCATGATAATGAGATGCAGTGATTAAGAAAAAGAACGAAGAAGCCACCGTAGGCAGTTGGGCTTGAGCACATGGCAGTCTGGAAGAACAGACACGAACCATCAGAACTTTCCAAGGGATGTAGGGAAAACTTACACTACATGAACATAGAGGTGAAAACTGACGAGAAGACAAGAGCGAATGTAGGCGAAGAGAAAAGGGATGAAGTAAGCAGAGGTGACGAACAAATGAACTTCTGCTAACATCCGTTATTAGATCGGTCAAGGATGGAATTTTCACCCTGCATAGTGGCTCTCAACAGGTGAAGAGCGAAAAGCACCGAGGCATAAACGTAATCTCTGGTGATGGACAGGATTAAGGGTAGAAACAGTTGCAGGAGAGGCAGCCGAGTATATCTGGTCATCATAATCTCTTTACGATATAATTAGGGCAGACTGTAGTTTGAGAGTTCTACGATCAGCCCCCATGAAAGATGAGCGATGGTTTTAAGGAGGTTCAGCCGACTAGGACAAGTTGCCTTCAGGAAGGTAATGTGAGATTTCCAGGATAACCCGTCAAAAAAAAAAAAAAAGGCAGAGAAATCTGACAGTATCACGTTCTGGATATGCGAGCCATATAGGTACACTGGATTATCAGAGATGACAGAACGTGTAATAAAAGTAATTTGGGTGTTTTAGTAATAGAAAATTTAAACCCCTGAGTAACGGCCCAGTTGGAAACATGGTTGACAACATACTAGAGAGAAACATAAATAAGGTGACAGTGCCTTCCCAAATATAGCAAAGTCCTCAACATAAATGATGACCAAATATTAGATGGAAGAATAGATGCCATACCATTTATAGCAAGGAAAGAGAAGTGTTGTGCTAAGAACACATCCCTGGGGGACACTTTCAGCTTGGACAAAGTCCAGAGAAATCATATTATTAACCCAAACACAGAAATGTCTCGGAGAAGTTCTTAAGGAATAAGGGCAGATTGCCTCGGAGGCCTAAGGAATGTCCATGGGCCAAGATGTTATATCTCCAAGTTGTCATATGCCTTCTCAAGGTCAAAAAAGATGGCGATAACTGAATGGTTATTGGCAAAGGCATTAGGAACATGCGTATCTAAGTGAAGTAAGAGGTCAATAGTCGAACAGATCTTACGAAAGCCATAGACTAGTGGGGAGACTTGTCTCAAAATATGACATCAAACTTAAATGTTTACCATACATTCCATACATTGCAAACTGCACTGGAAAGAGTAATGGGATGATCGTGAGAGACATAATGTCCTGTAGTACCCGGTTTGTGAAAAGAGAGAACAATGGCAGATTTCCACAGCTGGGGAAGAAACTCCTTGTGACCCAAAGAGACGTAAGAGGACAGCAAGAGCTGATTGATGTATATGCTGTAGCATGTGAATGTGAATGCCGTCAGGCCCAGCAGCTGATGATTGGTAAGTGTTGCTTCCAGTTCCAGAAGTGTAAAAGGAACACAAGATTCTTCTGTGATAGAAGAAATGTCTTGGAATGAAACTTGGAATGAAACGAGAGGCATAGATGGAGCCCATGAGAGAGACGGGAAGATGATTACCAATTTCGGGCGGCAACGTCAAGAGGGTTTGCTATAAACACGACAATCCGACGAACGAGAGGCAGGTCGGGAAAGTATTTCGCATCACGGATGACAGGGCAGACTACCGCTGTCTCGGCTTAAAATCAAGAAATCGCTCTGTGGTTCTGTTGTACAGATAACACGCAGCACGTTTCAAACGTACTGTGGGAGCACAATCAGAAGGCCCCCAAGGCATGCACCTCTGAGAATGCCTGCCTGAGGTTTGGGGTATAGAGTGTAAAGCTGTGGTTAAAACTGAGATCGAGAAAAGGTTGTAACAGCTCATTGATGGAGGCTAAAGAAGGATCATCACTAAAAGCAGTTTGACTAGAGTAAAGGTCCCAATTTACTCGGTTAAATTGCCAGAGTTGGCTATGAGAAGGTGTTGAATATGAAGAGGTGAGGATGATTGGAAAATGATCACTGTCATGCAAGTCCGGGAGAACAGACCAGAGAGAGAACGAGTACTAGGATTAAAATGGGTGGGAGTACTTGTATTTAAAACATGGGGAGGAGAGAAGCGAGAGAATCTTCGAACTGAATGCCACGGGGGTCAGTGAGACTACCCCTCCTTCCTAGGAAATGGTGAGCATTAAAATCGCCAAGTAACAGAAGGGGTGGCGGTAATGAAGGAACCAGAAATTCAACACCTGGGATAGATAATGCCTGAGAAAGAGAGAGATTAAGTGTAATGCAGTGAAGTATGAGGAAAGTGCTGATATGGAATACCAGTGCATATAAGAAGTCACTTTCATTAAATGTTACATCGGGAGAAGGATCTGATGAATATAACGGGACATAGCCCCGTGGTCTGGTGGCTAAAACTCTGCAACACGGCGTTCGATTCCCAGCGAGGGTGAAAACATTGGGTGTGATTCTTTACACCAGTTGTCTGTTCCCATCAGTAAAATTGGTACCTGTGTGTTAGTCGACTGGTGTGGGTTGCATCCTGCGACAAAACTGACCTAATTTGCCTGAAATACTGAGAGCTACGCCTCTATACTTTGTACTTGTAGAAAATGATATTGTTATATATGGGATGGATAGCATTGGAGCATAATTTCGGTTCTTGTAAGCAAACACAAATGGGGGGAAAACTGGGGGAGGAACATCTGGTGCTCACCCTGGTTACTGATGAGGCCTCGGATATTCTACTGCAAATAAGCCTATGATTTGCATATAGAAAGATACAAGAAATCTGAAGGTAGATGGTTTCTACGGACTTGAAGGGTTAGAAAAGGCCACATGTGGAGGCAATGGAAAACGAACAAGCAGTGAAGGGTTGGGATGCTGCAAAGGAAAGGGGTTGTGAAGACTGAGAAGAGTGAAGAGGAGGAACAGGAGGTGGATCGGTGTCCAGCAATGGTCTAGTCTCCTCAGTATATTTAGAGATAATGTCAAGTGTTCCCGAGGACAAAAACGTTTTATGTGGGACGATATGGGAGATAGGAGAGAGTAAAGAGCGGAGTGACGACAGAATTTACCGAAGTAAGGGGGGGACAATAGATTAGAGGGAATTTGATAGGAAGCGGCCTGGGAGGGGACAGGAGAGGAAGGTACTGTATAAGAGGGAGGATGAACCTTCACACTCAACAGAACGAGGAAGAGGTAGAGATCCCAGATACTGAGACCGGAAATAAAAGATTTACATTTTAGGGATTTGTTGGATTTTGAAGAAGTCTTGTAGACATAGAAGCTTGCATGTGAGATTAAGATTAGAGAACAGGCGACGAGGTAGGGACCTTTGAGTCCAGGACTGAAAAGGGGTGAGGAACAGGGGTTACTGTGGAAGCAGTGACTGCAGGGAAGCCCGCCGGAATTGTGACCCCTAGAGGTTCGGGGTCTCTTAGTAACTCGAGAATAAGAAATTAGAGGAAGTGTCCCTTGGCATAAGTAAATCCTTCTGACTGAGACCACGGATTTCACGTTCATTCAAGTAAGACTGGCAATGACGAGAATGCGATGGATGAGATTCATGAAA
Organism: Cherax quadricarinatus; assembly: GCF_026875155.1. NCBI lineage: Eukaryota > Metazoa > Arthropoda > Malacostraca > Decapoda > Parastacidae > Cherax > Cherax quadricarinatus. The sequence goes on from NC_069457.1 coordinate 18,072,223, forward strand.
ATTAGGGCAGGAAGGAGGTAGATCACAAGATGTATTGGTATGATCATTGGCCCCACACATTAGGTGTGTTGCCAAAGACCAGCAGTATTTCCCTGGACGGCCAAAACGCCAACAATTTCTACTGTTGTGGTGTAGGGGTCACCTGTCGGACTTAAAGCTGTGTCCAACAATGATGATGGAAACTCACGGCAGTTAAACTGCAAGGGTAGCGTCACCGCCTATGGGCAGGTAGTACATATACGTCTATGGATTGGGAGGTCTTGGAGCTCAGGCTGTTCCAGAATGTCATCACATATCTGGAAATTACATTTAACAGTGGCACGAGGTAGTGATTTGAGAGAATGATGTTTGCAGTTTTTACAGGAATGTCATCTATGGTTGTAATGAGAGAGATCGTGTGCCTGGCTAGTATTCTGTACAGTCAGTGCATGCACCGCTCTTCAGAGCATGATACAGAATATTACGATTAACATGGCATAGGAGCACCTTGCTCATACTAGGATCAGAAAGATATTCTGAAGATGTCGGTTGTAGAGTGAAAAACGTCGTCCATTGTGTACTATAATGCATAGTATGTAAAGGAAGTAATTGTCATTTTGGCCTATTTTGAGTAGCGAGAGGCAGACGAAATGCCATCAGGAGGTCATGGTTGTTTAGGTACAGGACTGGAGTTGGTCCGTTTTGAGGTGGGCACATTATCCAAAAACCGTTGCACCATATCGGGAGAGGCCAGAAACGGTCAAAAGATTTGCGGAGGTGTCGAAGGAGTCAGGCCAATCCTCTGTATCCAGAGCATGGGACAGAATGTCGCCCGCAGAAGATGCAGGGACTAGAAAGGTTCGAAGAATGGTCCGGTAACAAGGCAGGGTCGTCAGGGGAAGATGCCCAGGAGAAGTAGGTACATGGACTTGAGGCTCAATAGAAAGTCACTTTTTTTCCTTTTGTTTTATGGAAAAAAAATGGGGAGGAGAGCGTGAAGTGGCAGCTTCCAGAGGGAACGGCCCAAAAGTCTCGCCTTCCATGCCCAAAAGGACAACCTCAGCACGGCCTATAGCGTGGATGCAGCATGGAACCTGTGCCATACCTTACTGTTCAAGCCAGTAGCACAGTAATCCAGGATAGCAACCGCACATCTACAGAGCCACCTCGGTGGACAAAAGGGAGGGCAGTCAGTCACCTGCCGCAGAGCATACCTCGTTCGGCAACCACCACCTGGAATCAGAAGGCAACCTCCAGAGATACAAACGTGTTACGAGTAAGGGGTTTGTAAAGATATTACATTATTTCCTGGAGTTCTAGGATGAATCTCCTGTAATTAAGATATCCCTTATTGACAACAAGGTAGTGGAGCAATGTTTATCCTAGTTATCCTTTTAGTATATAGAAGTAATGTTTTAATTTCAACTATGATATAAAATTCAACAAATATAAAAATTTAGTCTTTAATGATAAAGTATTTAAACACGATACTCTCGTCTTCTCTTGTTAAATTGTATACAAAAGTACTAAAAGTACCTTAATATTGTAAGTACAGTTATTTTGCTTTAATGTAACTTAGTCAGAATAATGAATTTACATAAAATTTATATATGTATAATTCAATGGAATCATCACATTATACATAATCACCGATCATAAGACATTTCAAATAATGATCCTCAATCTCAAATTCAATCCAGGAGATTGCATGATCCTCTATTGAGGATTTTTGGCCTTACCTGCTGTGTTCATTATAACTATATATAATGAACACTTAGCTGATAAATGACAGCAAATTGTCTACACAGCCGCCCCTGCAGACGAGGTCTAGAAGCTGTCGAAACCATCACAACAGTGGGCTGTCAAGAGATACAATTTGTAAGTATAAATTACCCCTAGGGGGTGTTATGTCAGCATATTTCATTCGATGATGGCTGACGAAATACCTACTTGTTTGGACTCAAAAGTCCACATCACCTTACTGCCGATTATAGGTTGATTACAAACTCCTTGTTGACTCAGAATTGTCGCAATCCCCCGATCTACAAGAAATTCGTACATACCTTGCTCTTTGTAACGTGAGCTATGGTGTTCTCAACACTTTCGACAATATCCGTGACTTGATTAGAAGCTGAAGTGTCCTTGAATGTCCCCAAGTCTCCCATTGTCTAGGAAACGCAACACTGGTACAGGCTATGTTCCACAAGATTTGTCTTTATATGTTCACAAATGTGATCACAAGAGAAGCCTGATCAACTCTCAAGTGATTGTGTTAGAGACAACTTTGTTCACACTAACGCACAGCATCGGTATCCTGGTGACAAGTGTCACTCGTAAGATATTCAAAGATAGGTCAGGCCAGACCCCACAGTGCTCCATGCCGTCTTCCGCCCCCAGCACAAAAAAAACAGTGACCTAGTACCTTGCAAAAATCCTTGTCACCTCCTCGATGAAGCAAGCATCATGTTTGTTTCTTGCTGTCTTAATCATAGACAACAATGAACACTTATCTTACTATGGTAAATAAAGTGGAGCAGGAATTTTTTCCTTAATTGTCCTGTTAAGTATAAGAAAGATGCTACGTCTCGTTATAAAAATACATGTTGCAAACAGACCGCTGGCAAGGAGCCGAGGTCATTGACTACGTGGCATAGCATCTGTGATCAATTACACACTCTAGCAGTAAACAAGACCTCGCGCCCTTCTGAGTGGCCCCTCAGGCCTGAGAGGCTTGGCCACTCAGGGCTAACGGGCTGAAGGGGCTGATTCCCCCCCCTGGAGAAAATTTCTCCACACAGGGGGGGGCGGACGGAGTCGCTGCAGGTGAACTATTCATAACTTAACATTAATTTGATTTTTCTCACTCCGCCACCGACTCTGCTTGTCTTTTCTGAACAGCTTTAGTCTGTGTGGTGTCTGGAGAATCACTAATTTTGTTGTTGCAACACTGTGTATTCAAAACGGCACTAGTTAATTTATTGTCCCTTATTCACTACACCTTTGCTCAAAACAACTACGTCCTGAGATTCCATTTGCATCAGGATAAAGGTCACAATTTTTCCATTGGCCATTGGGAACCTCGGAACCATCAATGTCGCTAATCACTAAGGTCACCTAGTCTTCAGTTAAACAACGTTTTAGCAATGCCGATCATTCTTTCAATAAAATCATCCGTGCCCTGGAGATTTAGGAGGAATGAATCTCAACGACATCAGCGTCTTGATTCAGGCATTTTGTTGTACATTCTGGTTGATCAAAGATCATGCATACATAAGCACACCAGCTAACAAAGTTCGTTGCATTATCTGAAATCATCATCTTGATGACATGCCCTTTCTGCTGCAAACCTTCTGAATAATTTGAATAAGGTTTCAGCAGGACATTCAGTGGCTACGTTCTAGAATGTACTGCTCTAGTTGTAGCACAAGTGAACAAACAGATGTACTACTTAGATGGGAACTTTGTCAACTGTTGTTGGTTAAAATTATTGGTCAGTATAAATCTACACCAGTCACCTCAAAATGGAGTGACATGACAAACTCTTTCAGATGGATATGGAGGTGACCTGATACTGACATACTCCCATATCGTAGTGACGACAAGTAATACAGTCCTTTATTTGTTTTTTTCACACTTTTTAGACCTTGATGTAACCAGTAGGTTGTCGTATATGACAGTGTGTCAGCTACCCCACCATGTAACACGTTACTGGGGCGTTTTGCACAATAAAGTTTGTCAGCCAATGATTCTTGGGGGATCAATATTGGATGTATGGCTCATTTAGGTAGTGAAGAATTATGAATTCTTCCTCGACGCGACTCATAATCTTTTCTGAATCGAGATAAAGTCCTAAAGAATTAATCATACAGGTCTTTGGGATTTATTCTTGTGTTTCTAGAAATTTATAAATCAGTCGCGAAAACGTCTTTTTCTGTATTAAGTTCACCCAGTATTTAAAGGATCAAGACATTCATAATCAGGATTTATTCTTTTAATGAATTTAAAAGACAAGAGCTGTAACTCTTAAGAGTTACCCCAAAGATGAGTATTAGATGCAATCAATGACTATTTTCTGTTGTGGCTGCTGCAGTTATTTACACAACTTACTTCTGCAGTGTTTCAAGCAAGATCTTGTTTCTCTGGCATAAAGTTAGCTTTTGCTGAGGCCAGTTATTTTTCATCAGAGAGCACAGTTTCGCCGTGGAAGCCATAATTTATATCCACAAATTTCTTGAGTGGGCACCACGTGACAACATGTCAGCGGGATTCGTCTTGGGTAGAACGTGAAGAAAGAAATAATCTCTCTGCATCTCTGTTATTCTGCTACTCGAGTTCAGTACATAGACCCAACCTTACTCTTATTATTTCTTAACCACTGGAGAACTGCCTCATTATCACTCCAGATCATCGGTTTTTCAATAGTGAGATGAAACAATAGTACTTTGTTTGAGATAGACAAGCTAATGTTTGGTAACCTACCTACATAGTGCCTGTCAGTTCCAATTGAGGTTACTGTTCTGACCTTCAAGGGTGCTACCCTGGCCTTTGAAGTAATTAGTGGTACTTTCCTTCAGCATTACTCATGAAAGCTACAAGCGCCAATAACTGACTCTGGTTACGCATCACAGAACACTTGTAATGTGTAATTGTTTCCCCCTCTTGACCTATTTGTCTGGGGAACTTTAATTTGAATGAAGTTGTTTAAACCTTGGATATTTCATCCCATGGCTTACTCATTTCTAGAGGCAAGTTCTCATCCCATGCCAATTTTGAGTTTACCATGCATCTTGCATTAGCATTTTACCTTTTTAAGGTAATTGTGAGACTAGTCCCTAGAGGATCAAAACATTGTGATACTTCTGACAGTAACTACGTTTATGAGTGTACTGCATGGATTTATTGTTTATATCTTTTTGAGACTCAAGAGTATCTTCCCTGTGTGTTCCAATTAAGTCCCAGCTCTAGTTGCAATCATGAATTTCAGTTATCAGGAAATCTTCTTTGATAAGTTCCCTTAATTGCTTTAATTGTATTCCCATCCTTAGAGCATATTTGCTTCTTTCATCCTGTTAGCGTACTCTGTATAAGGATTTCAATTCAGCCTCTTTATTTCACAGACCTTGAAGATTGTCCACATAGAAACTTTTCTTTAAATTTCGTTGAAGGGACTTTCCAGATTTCTTCAAATGTTATTAAGAGTAAGCTACTAGAAAGAATGGAGAGATTTGCACCAAATAATACTGATGTTGAAACGAATTAGTTTTCACAGGTCTTTAGGTTCAGTGGATTTTCAAGGCCACAAGAATCGAGTATTAATCTCTATCTATTTTCTTGTAGTCCTACTTCTTAAGAAAGCTTTTGGAAATATCACCGTGTATTGCATATGGGTTGTGCGAAATTCATAAGCACGTCTCCGAAGCTTCCACAGTTAGTGAGGGTCCGTCCATCAACAGTCATTAAAACTTGCTACTCTCTTATTTGCAGCACGTGCGCTGCAATTTATATACAACACGATTTGTGGAGTGGTTTGCCAATCTTTCTGACCTCCATGTAGCGGGAGATAATGACGTTTGTTACTTCAACTTTATCTTCGACTATATCCTCATGAAAGTTATTGTCCCAACGGGTTCTTGTATGATATTAGCAAACAGTCAGTAGCTCTGGATTCTTCCTGAGGCCTCATATAAATTGTGCTTTCATCTGTCCGAAACCATGCGATAATTGCTAGGCAGATGTGTGGGATTTAATTTCCATGGTAACGGCAAACCCAATACTGTCCAATTTATATTTGACAGTGTCCCAAAATATTGGTTATAAGTCTGAGATCCTTGTGGGCTTGGTTTAATGTTACATCAATACCTATCGCATCTAAATCCCAACAACTATCAACTGGTTCATTCATTCTTCCAGTAATAATATTTTGCTGTGGTACATGACAGCGTGTTATTTTCTCGTAACTAGTATAGGGGTATAAATCATTTTCCCACTGAATCATATCAATTTCTTTCCCACTTTGAGGGAATGGGACCACATATCATGTGGCCAGTCCTGCTGTTTTCAGCAAGTGAACATCATGTTAACTTACTATATTTGTGCACAAAACATGATAATAATCACTCCAATGATTAAAACAATTGGTCTAATTGTGTCCGTCCTGTAAGTCAGGACAGCTAACTTGACCTTAGCTGCTTTCAGTAGCTGCAACAGGATTCTTTTAATCCCTGGATCTGCACAGTACTTTGGCGACTGAGTGCACAAAATCATCTACTACAACAGCTTCTACTTTCTTTTTTTCATTTTCCTAACCAACATTGATTTTTGGCTATGTCATATGTCGTTTACGCAGAATTGGTGAAAAAACCCACTATATCTAACTGTATTTTTGTGGCATAGGGTTTTTTATTCAGTTTTCTGCAACACGTTCTTCTTCTGAAGGACCTTTGTGAGCCTTGATCAACTAGTGTTAGCAACATTGGATTTGTGTAATTTATTAATAACTCACTCGAGCTATCGGGAGAGCAGTTGCTTTAAACTTATCTCTCACATTTAATGCTGTTGCTTTTTGACTTCTGATTCTGTGGAAGTCTGTCTGCTGTTCCGCAAAAGTATTGGGCATAATGCTGTAAGACTGCATGCCCTTTGTCATTTAGAAAACACTTCTTCAGTGAGCATTTTCCTCCCTTGGTGTTCACCTAAACACTTGAATTTCATCTTTCAGCTGATGAATACGTTTGTTAACGTGGCCTCCATTGATGTGTTAATTGAATACAATACTGTGGCCCGAATGTGTTCCATCACGAAAGTAACAACATTATGGAATCTTTTATGTATGACAGTCTCGTTACTGTCTAATCGTATTCAACAGCTTGATAAATCCTATTATGTATGTGATTTCCCTTATGTGGATTTAGTGGGAGTAGTTAACTCTTTTTAATACAGAGTTGAAGGTTTATTATCACGGGATTTGTGGATTTTTCATCTTGTCTCGTTGCTTGCATGCATGAAACTTATTGTTTGTAAACCATTGCAAATTTTCCTCACAATTGAAATAGTCATTTAATTTGAACATAATTATTTTAATCGTTTCAATAGTTTGTGGTGGACAACTTATCTTGTACAATACCACTGATAAACCAATCACATTGTCTAGGTCATATTTTAGCACTAGAGATCTGAGACTATTGTCTAAATGTGATTCTAAATGCCTAGTAAGTCAGCGTGGATAAACAATGTTTGGGTGGCTCAAGCTGCTATAAGACTGCATGTCTAACTCTAGCCTTGTCAGCATCGGAAGTAATTGTCTGCTAAGACACGTAAGGGCTATTTGATAATTGCCTATTGAACCACCGGAAATGACTAATCATTCATAGGGTTTCTCCCCTCACAAGAACATTTAAGGTTAATTGAAACTTAGCAATCTCATCTAAGTCAGTTCATGAATTACTATGGATTTGAAAACCACAAATGTGAATTCTTCATAATTATGACTTGAAAATAGGTATGACAATGTTATGTAAGCTTGGTAATGGGACATACATGTTGGTACAGGGGTAACAGGTTTGTTTGACCCAACTAGTTAAGTAGGTCTCTGTGACAGAGATTTAAACCGGCAGATAGCCTGTAATTCCTGTCGCACCTTAATTTGACACTAAAAGTATCCAAACATTTTTTTACTTTCATCTTCATATGGATTACTGATTCAAGAAATTTATTTTCATAAAGTGTATAGTCTTAATTAATTATTTTCAGACGCTGTGTAAATAATCCAAACTTGACCTCAAGATCATCAAAATCTATGTTTGTAAACTTGAGTTAATCCTAGACAGACAGAAATTAGATTTTCTAATTGTGTAATCTTAGTCCTGTAAAGGACCGAAACTTGAGTTTTTCTAACACAAGCCATTTTTAATGTGTATACTGAAAATTCAGCACCACACTTAGTGTTTAAAAAACACTGTACTGCTATAGACAGCTGATTTTTGTTTATTGCTCTAAGTCCAGCAATAATAAGTCAGACACTACTGACCCACAAAGCTTAACCTCAGGGTTCAATGACCATGAAAGGGTACACTGTACATGTGGGCTGGTGTTTATGGCTTAGAAGTTTGCTTGTGATCAGCCTGCCCACATGATTAATCGTAAATACCTATGTTATACACTTCATTCACTATACCTATAAATGTCACAGTAATAACTGTAAATCGACACACGTAATATGACTTTACACATATATAAAATTCACCTGTAATATATATATGAAAAGCCCTTTTTTTTTACACTTTATAAATAAGTTCCTTTATAAAAGTAACCGGTAAATCTATAAGAAAAAAACTTTACACAATCTTGTCTCTTAAGTTCTGTCTATAAACATTATAAACACTGTGTATAATAAACACTCAGACAAACAACATCACTTGGGTTGCGGTTGTTATTAATCAAGCGATTTCGTGATTGGAGCATTGATGGAGGGTGCAGGATACCATGCCCCGCCCCCGACTTCGTGTTTGGCGAGTCACCAACCCATCTTCCCGTTTTCGTTGGGTGAATGCTGGTGAGCGCCGATTTTCTTTTGGCTGCCCATGTCTCCGTATTGATATTTCTGGAGGACTCATTTATACTAGATTTATATTGTAAAACCTAGTTTTACAAGCTTTTTTTTCGAAAGGACCTTTGGCTCATAGGTTATTTGGTACACTGTAGTACAACATATTTGGACGCACATGTGGTCCTTTAATCCGGTTTCGAAGGCCCAAAACTCTATTGAGATTTTCGGCCTTACCTGCTGTGTGTCATTATAACTATATATAAAGAACACATATCGTGAATAAATGACAGCAAATCGTCTACACAGCGCCCCTGCAGACGAGGTCTAGAAGCTGTCCGAAACTACATCACAACAGTGGGCTGTCAAGATACATTTGTAAGTATAAATTCCCCCTGTGTGTTTTATGCAGCAATATTTTCATGTCGATACGTGCTGACGAAATACTTACGTAGTTTGGACTCAAAAGTCCACACCTTACTGCCGATTATATGGTTGATTACAAACTCCTTGTTACGTCGAAGAATTGCGCAATCCCCCGATCTACAAGAAAATTCGTACATACCATGCATCCTTTGTAACGTGAGCTATTGTGTTCTCAACAGCCTTCGACAGATATCGGTGACTTGATAGAAGCTGAAGTGTCCATGGATGTCACGTACTTCCAATGTCTAGAAACGCACCAGGTACACTATATTCCACAGATTTGTCTTTATTTTCACAAATGTATCACAAGATAACTGATCACCCTTCTCAATGTTTGTGGTTAGAGACGCTTGTTCACACTAATGCACAGATCAGTATCGCTGGGTTCAGTGTCACTCATAGTAGAGTCAAAGATAGATCAGCAGAACCCCACAGTGCTCCAGCCGTCCTCTGCCCCCAGCAACAAAAAAAAAAAACGCTGACCTAGTAACCATGCATCTTGTCACCTCCTCGATGAAGCAAAGCAAAAATATGTTTGTTTCTATGCTTCTTAATCATAGACAGACAATGTTACCACACTTATCATTACTTATGTTAATAAATGGGAGCGAGGATTTTCCTTATTGTCCTGCAAAGTAAGATATGTACTTCTCTTATAAAAATACACGTTTCAACACCGCTGCAAGGAGCAGAGGTCATTTTACTACGTGGCATAGCAATCGTGATCAATTACTCACTCTAGCAGTGAAACAAGACACGCTGCGCTGTCCCTTCTGAGTGCCCCTCAGGGCTGGAGAGGCCTTGGCCACCACCAGGGCTGAAAGGCTGAAAGGGCTGATACCCCCCCCTCCTGAGAAAATTTCTCCCACATCTCTTATAGTTCAACCTTCTCCCGTAGAAAGTCAAATATGCTCCTCATACAGATAACTGCAAACAGCGTTTAAAAACTGGCCGATGACAAGACAACAAGATCGTATCTGCGTATAATAAAGAAAAAACATACTCAAATGTCTGAAATACATGACCTCAAAAGACAGCTCAAATGAGTCAGAATAACTATCTCCCAAAAATGACACTGAGTAAACTAGGGATACCTCAACTATTTGTTTTCAAAGAAAACTTTATATTTACCAAGAGCACCAGAGGATACATATATGATCTGGACTCAGGACTGGACCAGAAGTACAGTGGCTGCAAAAAAAAATGTATACATAACAATTTTTGGACAAAACGGTAAAATGCAACTTCTTAAGTTCCAACTTGTACTTGGTCATTTTAACCCTTGTTCATTATCACCACTGAAGTAGTCCGGGCAATGAAGTGGCGAGGTGGAGAAGGAGGCATTAATGTTATATTCAAATTTTCTCCAGATCCCTTTTTCAGGTTCATATGTTTCGAGTTCTGACCTGAGGGTTGGTGAGGATAGAGATAGGCAGAGTGGGGGGGAGGGCTGGAAAAATGGAAGAGGTATTGGGGATGGTTGTAGTAGAGGTGGGGTAGCAGAGAATGATTGGCCCGACCCAATCTGGTAGCGTGGAATGTGGCCAAGGTACTAGCGGAGGTTTGTACTGGAGCGAGATTGCTGTGCGTCAGTGTTGGTAGAGTAGTGTCCGGTACTCTCGGTGCCAGGCAAGAGATGGCTGGTGGTGCCCGGAAAACAGGTAGTTTTGGAGCCACACACCCAGCTTTTAGCTAAATAGGCAAAGTGTTTGGGGGCAACTTTGGTTTGCTGGTCGGTGATGATTAGACGGAGCCAATTCTGACGTCTGTTGAATTTTGCCTTGAGAGGTGGTGGTATCCTTCATTTGGAGTTTGATGTGATATTTTTATCATAAGAGGTTATGTCGAGTATGAATTTTAGGGTTGGAGTGGAATTCCCGTGTACGGGTAACTTTGGGCAGGTGTTGTCTTGGAGTCCCTTAGGCTTAGTTTCTGGGAAGGCATAGATCTACTGTAAGGTTTTGTGGTTTAGACGTGGCAAATTCGTGTTTGAGGGTCCCTGAGCTGTTGCTGGTGTGGGGTTGAGCTGGGCGAGTCGGGGTTTCTAGTAGTCAGTAGTATCAGTGGTGGGAGGTGGTGGTGGTTTCACTTGTGGGTTCTTCTGATGTCTCAAAGGGTCTCTGGTTTTGCCAGCTCAGTTGTCTGGTGGAGATGAGGTAGTGCAGTGGAGCAGCGACAGTGATAGTGACATTTAGCAGGTGGCGATTATTGAGAATCTGTGGAAGGTGGTGATGCGGGGAAAGTGAAACCCGGCATGTTGTTGAGCTTGAAGAGTTCGTTTATGGTGGTAATTGAAGGAGCCTGCTCAGCTGAATTTCTGTACATGGGCATAAATGATGCAGTAAAGGATTTAGTGGAAGTCACCAGCAGGGGCTGGCAGGGATTGGTTGAGCTGCTTGTGTGTTTTGAAGCTTGATAGTGGCCATATTAGGTTGATTGGTGGGTAGGGCTTATTTTGTTGATGGTATAGTTTTCTTGGCCTAACCAGAAGAGATTCTGGTAGGGCATCTGCCGCGAGTGTGTGGTGTTCATTCTTGCAGTTCAGGCATTTGTTGGAGCAGTAGTGGGTGCAGTTTTTGGAAGTTCGTGACCCTCGAGGCCACAGGTGTACCTGAATATTTTGTCCGTGGCAGTGCAGTCTTTGGTGGTATTAGGTAAGAGTAGCAGTTGTAGCAGTGTGGGATTTTGCATGGAATTTTTGGCTTCGATGAAGGTTGGGTAGATGTGGGAAATATGAAATATTTGTCAAACTTTTTCAAAATCTCATTTTTTCATCACATTCCAGGCATTCTCGATAGGATTTAGGTCAGGGAATTTTGCCTGGCCAACCCAAAACGCTGTTATTATTGTCCTCGATGAACTTTTTCACTGCTTTTGACTTACGGTCAAGGGCACCATCATGCATAAAAATTTCTCTCTTGAATTATCCAAAATGTCATCATGTGGTTCCTTAACACCTCGTTATAATTACTTCCCTTCATCGTAATGTTCTTAGGAAGGAAGTATAGTCCACCCCCTGCCATGATAACCACTAAAAGCTCCCTAGACCATAACACTGTCAGGGGGCTTCACTGTCTTCAGTGTGTACCGCGGGTCATAATGGGACAAGAACTACTGCTGACGTGCCTGAAGGTACTCTCATCACTGAATATCACTTTCTCCCACTGATCTTAGGTCCAATCCTTGTATTTCTTGCAAATCAGTTGCTGTCAAAAAGTCAGTGAGAGAGTCTTGATTAAAGGAGGGTCCATCAGCAAGAAGGGAAGGTAAAGAAAGGACAGCAGAATGGAGACGACGTTGAAGGTAAATTCTGTGTGCTCATTGATAGTGGGCAGTCTAACAGAATGTGGTTAACAGGTTAATGGTACTTTACAATTCCAGAGAGGAACAGGGCACCTCTTCATGAGATACCCTTGAGTAAGAAGTGTCTGATGCGAAGATGGGAGAGAGTAGTCTCCCAACCTCGACAGTGATGACAATAAGACGGCCAAAAACCTATACTTGGTTTAATAGAATGAAGTTTGTTATTGAGCAGATCAAACTAACATTGTTGCCAACGAGTGCGAAGGTGGGTAGCAGTTAAAGCAAAATAGTCCGTGAATGGAATGCCTCTGTATGAAACTTGGAGGTCATGTACTGCTGACAATGCAGCAGTGTCTGCCTGTTCATTGCCTTGTACGTCAACATTACCACGGACCCAACGAAAAACAATTGCTTTGTGTTTGCTAGAGATATGGCATAACCAAAGTTGGATACAAAGAACTAGGGGGCGAGGTGTATCAAATCTTCATATGGCCTGTAAAGCACTAAAGGAGTCTGAAACGACCACAAATGGTGACACAGGCATAGATGCAATGCGGATAAGTGCTACAATAATGGCATACAATTCACCCATAAAAATGCTAGCCGAGGATAAATGCCCTCGCACAACCATGTCAGGAAACACTGCTGTGAATCCGATGCTGTCAGAAGAGTTAGAAACATCAGTGTACACTGCGATGGCATGAGAATGAGGACAGAAGTGGTAAAGAAGAAGAGCTGGAAGCCAGCATAGGTGGTTGGGCTTTCGGCAACTGAAGAGAAGACAAGAGCGAATGGCAGCAGAGAGAAAAGAGGTGGAGTAAATGGGGGCGAAGAACAAATAAAGAACGTCTACTAACATCACTGACAATCCTGTATATGGAAGGATTGTGGAGGTCATGAGATCGAACAAAATTTAGCAAAGGCAATGAGCATCACGGTGATGGGACAAGGATGGAATATTCACTTCTTCATAGAGGCTCTCAACAGGGATGAAGGGAAATGCACCAAGGCACAGACTGAGATTTTGGGTGATGAATGGGATCTAACTTGCGGGGGGGCCCCGCAGAATAGATTTGGTCCCCATAATTTAGCTTTGACAAAACTAGGGTGGAATGCAAACGGAGGAGTGCGCGATGATCTGCTCTCCATGAACGATGTGCGAAAACCTAAGGAGATTTAGCGAACATGGCAAGTTGTTTTTAAAAGAAGAAATGCGAGTCACGTCAGCGGGTGATCAAAGCTGGCGCAGATTATTTTATAATAAAGGGGGAAAAGCGCTAAACGGAGGATTATACAGCGCCGGGGGGGGGGATGTGGAAGGCATTCAGGTTTAATTCGGGGAACTGGAGCACAGATCCAATTCCCTAAATCAAGACCCTCCAACATCAAGGAACCTTCCTTGAGGGAGCTGGCGCAGAAACTTAAACGTATCACATCCGGAATATGTGAACTGTGTAAGTACAAGGGATATCCAGAATAAGCAGACGTTTAGGGAAGGTAATGAATCAGGTTTTCACACTAGAAAATTTAAATTATTATTATAATCAAAAAGAAGCGCTAAGCCAACAAGGAAGAAATTTAAAGCCATGGAAGGGGTCCAATGGGAGACTTTCAGTGGAACGCGTCCATCTGAGCAAAAAAAAAAAAAAAAAACTAATGGAAAAATAAATAAAGAAACTACTCTAGGAATAATAATAATGATGGCTTTTTGAGGATTTTACTGAAAATTTAAATAAAATAAAAAGGGGACTTGGGTTAGTACTGTAGTTGGACAGGAGTTGGTAAGGCCCTGGATGAATCTCTGATGTTGGAGACTATGTAAGTAATCCTGGGAGGATGGTAACAGCCCGGTGTTCTGGAATCTCCCATCCCACTTTTTGGAGCACCACAAAGTAGAATAAATATGGGCCGGTAGTAGTTAAATAATGTTAAATCTAATTAACAAATGTCATGCTCCTTTATCTGGCGTCTACCCTGGATGACCACACCCGGAACAAGCTGGTAATAAAAAGTAAATGGTTACCAATGGTTATGATAATATAACATTTAAGAACGAATAGTGATAAAAAGTCAAAAATCATTACTGGTAAAATAGCAAAAAAAAAGAAAGCAAGAACAGTAATACTCCTGGTAGATCACCTTGCCTGATCAGGGGAAGTGGAGGTGAAGTGACCCCCAAACTTCAACCCACACCAGCAAGATCAAAACTACCAGGAATGAGAAATTGAAACAAATCAACACCAGGAAAATTTGTTTCGCCCCTGCCCGCTAGTGGGGGGGGAAGGGTGCGCGACGTAACTCGCTAATGGGTCCTGGTTGCCTGAACAACCCTAACCCCACTTGCACCCACTTTTCCCTCACAATTCCACCTTCCAAAACTTATGGACGGAGTCAATAAGCAAGTTAACAGAGGGAAAAAGAACTATGTACAACCTCGGCTCAGCCAATCTGAAAAGCGGTTTTCAGAGCCAGATATATATATAAACTTTAAAAATTATAGGGCTGAATAGCTAAGCCATCTCAAGAGTGCTATTTGACCCTTTTAAAATTTTCCAAGTACATCAGTGGCTTGTGATCTGTCAAGCACAAAGGGTTTTCCATATAGGTAGTATTTGAATCTACTTATACCCCATACTAATGCGTAACATTATTTCTCAACAGTGGAGTATCTTTCTTCTCTGGGCAGAAGCTTCTTACTGGCGAAAGAGACTGGGGAAAGGAGTCTCCTCATAATATTGAAGCAGTTCAGCCCCGAGTCCAGAATGGAAGGCATCTGTTCGGAGACAAAATATTTTATTAATATCGGGTAATTTTAGGACAGGGGGGTTGGAAAATATCCTTATTTCTTTGAAACTTTGGATGGCTTCTTCAGAACAACCAAGAGGTTCCTTGACACTTTTTTAAATAGTCTGTGAGAACTGAGTAGGGAAAGCAGTGTATGGTTTCGAGTCTGGGTGTAATGGCACTTGATGGTATGCTTGTGAGATATCTAACTCCGAGAATTTACAGTCATGGAATTTATACAAGTCATGATCGATCACTGGCATCGGTTCTGCATCCCATTTAGTGATAGTATTTAAATAACTAAAATCTTTTGCCAGTCTGTAAGAATTGTCTGGTTTCTTAACCATAACTGGTGAACATAAAGCTGATTTAGAAGGTTCTATGATATTTAAGTTAAATAGTTTGTCAACTTCTTTATCAAATGTTTTCCGTAAGTGAACAGGAGCAGGGTAGATTTTCCGCCTTACTGGTTCATGATCTGACAATTCAATCTTGTATACAACAGTGGTGGTAAGTCCTGGGATCTCTGTGAATACGTCAGAAAATGTATTTACAATGGCACTTGACTTTTGTTTGAGAGTTCGTTGTTGATGTTGACATTTGAGTTCTTCGGTGAAGGATCATCCGTTAAGATATCCAGTAGTTCCTTCGATTCTGTAAGAGACTCGTCATCTATAATACAAACTTTACACTCATACGAATCACCACTTGTAACTATGCTGTAAGATGAAGCATCTTCGTCAAAGGAGTTTAAACAAAGATTAACTTCTCTACGGTGGTACCGTTTCAAAATGTTGGCATGATACATTCTTTCCTTACTCTTGACATCCAAGATATAATCTACCATATTACAGACCTTTACTACTTTATACGGTCCGTGCCAGGTAATTAACAATTTGTTGGATTTGTCAGGTAGAAGAACAAACTTCTTCACCAATATTAAACTTATGCTTGGAGCATTTATGGTTTCCATAGACATCTTTAGGTTTTTAACGACCAAATCGGCGGTTTCTTCTAATCTTTCCCTCAGATCTAAAAGAAACTGATAGCTGTTCTGAGCCTCAAGTTTAATATCTTTGGACCAAAGTTCATTCAAGATAAATAGTGGTCCACGAGCTTGTCTCCCATAAAGCAATTCAAAAAGGGGAATAACCAAGGGAATCACTTGGAATCTCGCGCATTGCGAAAAGAGCACATGGTAGAAATCTATGCCAATCAGTTGGTTTAAGAATACGTAGTTTCTTTAATATTGACTTGAGGATGGCATGTTGTCGCTCCACTCTTCCGCTACACATTGGATGGTAAGGTGTAGTAAAAATAGGTTTAACACCCACAAGTTGATAAACCTGTATATCTACATGTGAAAAAATAGAAAATAAGGCTTCTGCGACTTCTATGGACATAATGGATTTTAAGGTTACCGCCTCTGGGAAGCTGGACGCATAGTCAATCAGTCAAAATATATTTATGACCTCCTGATGAGCGAGGAGTGATAGGACCAACTATATCTACTGCAACTCTGGCAAAAAGGGACTGAGAAAATTGGCATCTTTACCATAGGAGCTCTCTTAGTTCTACCCTTTTTTGAGGAAAGTTGACATACGTGACATGGTCTACAGTACTTGTAGATGTCAGAGGACATACCAGGTCAGAAATATAGGTCTTTCATATTATAGGTTTTCCTGTGTGAAAAATGGCCAGAGACTGGTAGGTCATGAGAAATCTTTAAAATAGTTTCCCGGCAATCCCTCAGAATGACTAACAGATTTCGACCCAAGTCATTGGGTTTATCCGCAGACACTATAGTCTTGTACAGAAGATCATGTTTGAACTGAAACTTACAAGAAAATGTCTTTGTATCACGTTGCCATTTAAAGCTAACTTACGAATTTCCTCTAAGGAAGGACAAGTCTTTTGAAGACCCTCTAAATCTATGTGAGACAGCTCAATAGGTTTTCTTTTGGAAAGAGCAAATGGGTTGATAGGTTTTACCTGTTCCTGAAAAGATTTTGTCAGTTTTTCACTGGTTTCTGCGTTTTCCGGTTTTGGTGACTGACTTACTAAGGGTGTTCCTAGAGTTTCGTAACTATCAGCTGTCTGATTTAAGTTATCCAACTGAATCACTTCTGGAGCTATCTGCGAAGAAACAGAATATTAGGTTCCAACCCTTTCTTGGAAACGCTTCCCCAAATTTTCCAAACAGCCCCTTTCGATGGGGAAAATAGCCCTGTATGTTCCCAACCAAACCAGAACACGAGGTTATCGGAGCAACTACTGCATTGCCCCTCCCGGAACCATTTGCACCCTTTTGAAAATTGACTTTTGGAAAAAAATCGCTTCTTCTTTAAAAAG
>NC_069457.1:18090108-18136613 GCF_026875155.1 Cherax quadricarinatus
ATGGGTTGAAGCGGTTGCTTTTTTCGTCACCCGTATTGAAAAGTCCTGACTTTAATCAACCCTTCTATTTACATGTCTATGCCAGCGGTTATGCTGTGGGGGCGGTGTTACTTCAGAAATCCCCCTCTACTGATATTTTGCATCCTATATCTTATTTTTCTTCAAAGTTAAAACGTCACCAAAAGAATTACGCCACTGTAGAGAAAGAAGCTCTTGCCCTAGTAATATCTTTGGAACATTTTGACATTTATCTGGGAACCTCCCCCCATAAAATTACGGTATTTTCTGATCACAACCCTTTAATTTATATTAATTCTATGAAATTAAAGAACACCCGAATCCTCAGGTGGACTCTGAGGATCCAACCTTATCTGATTAGTATTCAACACTTAAGTGGATCCCTTAACATAATTGCTGATGCCCTTTCTCGCCCCTGAAAAAAAAAATTGTATACCTTAAAATGTAAAGTTAAGAAATGAGTACTCTTAGAGCCTAATTTATATATTATATATTTTTGTTAATAATTTTCTTTTATATTGACAGTATGACTATGAAAGCAGTTTCGTTGATGGGACGAGGTATTAAGTCCACATCGATGACCCTGACAGTCATGTTCGAGACTCCTATTCTCGAATTGTGATGGAAGCCACTCCAGATAGTTCTTCTGGCCATTGTTCCAAAAGCTCATCCTCTGGCAAATAACCATGCTGATCGAGTTATTTCTTCTCCATTCTTCCATCATACTACTTGCCTTATTTACCAAGAGGACGCTTACTATAAAGGAGATATTACCAAGGACGCTTGTAAACTTCCTACTGCGACCTATTGTCGTACAGGGGGGTGTTATATCTTCTAAATTGGTCATCCTGTGTTATTTAACTATTGTAAGAGAATATGTTCATCACTTATTATAGCGCGAAAGTCCCCATTTATAGCTAAAATAGACTTTTGGCGCTATATTATTATCTGTTAATATATGAAAAATACCATGGTATTATCGTTATTATCACTATTATCGCTATTATCACTATCACTATCACTATTATTTTAGTATTATTGTTAGGTAGGATTTCGTGTATATAGAGTAGAGTTTAAGTCTCGGAACTATCCGGTGAATTGTTCAATTGTTTATGTCCGGCTGACTGACGTTGGGTCAGGTGATCCAACCTGACGACGTGTCAACAGACTGGCAAGTAGTCAGTCTGCTCCCTGCTCTAGCCCTGATAACTGATCGTATATTGGCTCTTACGGTGTACAGTTTGAATGGTTTTGAGAATTGGACTCTAGAGCTGACTCAGTTTGTTCCTCATTGCTTTGAAAGACTTTTGATATTTATATTCTTGGTCAGTTCAGTAATCCATAGAGATACTTTATGGCCAGATTCAAAGGTCTTGTTAAATCTTGCACATATTGTATTTTGAGTTTACAGTCTTGTTAAGACAGACGTAAATGTTATTGAAGACTTAATTACAGGAAGAATAATTAAACTTCCTTATTAATGTGACATTTCCATGATTTTGAACTAAATGTATATGGTAAATTTATTGTACAAAGTATTAAGTTACATTAACTACAAAGAGAAGATAAAGTATTGTATTTAAATACTTTAATAAATTTGAATATTATTCTATGGAGTTTCCCAGTTGAAATTATTTCCCCTAGACTAAAACTTTAAATAACTAGGATCAAAAATCTTGTTGCATAAGAAATGAATGGTAACAGGCCACATTCTGAAGTTTTAAAAAATTTCTTATTCGCAACACTCCCATCCTCATTTTACGTAGCAGGACATCGGTTACAAGTTCAAAAGGTAATCCCTACACCGCAACAGTGTAGAAATTGCTGGCGATTTGGCCATCCAGTGAAATATTGCAGATCTATAGCCGAATGCCCAGTCTGTGGTGCCGATGACCATTCTAATACGTCTTGCAATCGACCTCCCTCTTGCCTTAATTGTCATGAGGTTCACCCTTCATACTCTCGCCGTTGCCAAGTCTACTTAAATGAGCGGGAAATCCGTTACCTAAGAGTCAGAAGGTCTCCCTTATGCCATGGCAGTTTCTCATCTCCACCTCCAAGGAAGACTACCTCGTGTTTCTTATTCCCGTGTTTCAAAACGTTCCCCCCACTTCTGGGGTCCCATCTTCTGCAGCCTCCTCTGTGGTTACCTCTCCCATAGTCACTCCTGTATCTAATTCTTTTGCTGTCCTGGGCTCAGACATCCCTACTTCAATGCCTCGGTCTGTTCTCGCTTCTTTGTGTACTCCCTCGCAAGCCTCGGTATTGACGAGATCTCGTATGACAACTCCTCCCAATCGTCCCTCTACTTCTCAGAAGTCAAAAAAAAGGTTCTTTAACCCCTCCTTCCCTTCTTCCACCACCTCATTTTACCTTCCCTGTCTCTGTACCTGGTTCTTCCCCTCTCACTGGCTCTGTTACAAGTGTAGAGGTTCACCCTCCTCCTCGTACTGTACCTTCCTCCCCTGTTCCCTCCCAAGTTTCTTCCTCTTCTGCCACCTCCCAGGTTTCTGCCTCTTCTGTCCCCTTCCACGCTTCTTCTCTAGTTCCCTCCACATTTTCCCCCCTACCTTGGTACAGTCCATTACAGTTCCAATCTTTACTCATCCTCCCCCTACCATCTCCAATATTGTCTCCCATACGACGTCTCGGAATTCTGAAATACTTGAAGCAATCTCTGAATATATTGCAGAGACCAAACCATCAATGGACACTGATCCACCCTGTTCCTTCTCTCTCCTCTCCTCCATCTGCGCAACTCCTTTCTTTGCAGCGCACCGTTCCTTCGCTGCTTGAACGTTTTCCGCTGCCTCCGCATGTGGACTTTTTTAACCCCTCTAGTCCGTAGGAACCCTTACTTGCGAATTTCAGGTATCTTTATCGTTGCCAATCATGGCCTGTTTACAGTGGAATATACACAGCCTCAGGGGTAATCAGGGTGAGCTTCAGATGTTACTCTCTCAGTTTTCCCTTGTTGGTGTTTGCTTACAGGAACCAAAATTACACTCTGCTGTTATCTATCCCATCTCAGGCTATAATTTATTGTATTCTTCAGATCCTTTTCCTGATGGGACCTTTAATGAAAGTGCCCTTCTATGCACTGATATTCCGTACCATCAGCTATTTGTTCATACTTCGCTGCATTACACAGCAGCCTGTATCCACTTGCATAGGTGGTTATACACTGTTCTTTAAGTCTCTCTCTCCTTCTCGGGCATTATCTATTCTGGATATTGCCTTTGTTTCGTCATTACCACCACCGCTTCTGTTACTTGGCGATTTTAATGCCCACAGGGGGGTCTCAGTGTGATTACCGTGGCA
The DNA here is from genome assembly GCF_026875155.1 of Cherax quadricarinatus. Taxonomy (NCBI): domain Eukaryota; kingdom Metazoa; phylum Arthropoda; class Malacostraca; order Decapoda; family Parastacidae; genus Cherax; species Cherax quadricarinatus. Next base: position 18,093,448 of record NC_069457.1, read on the forward strand.
TTCAGTTAGAGGCTTTTCTTGCTACCCACCCCCTCCATGTTTTAATTACAGGTACTCGCACCCATTTTGATCCTCGGACTCGCACTCTCTCTTGCGTCGATCTCGGTCTGCTCTTCCTCCACTGCATTAGACTTACCTGGTCTGTTCTCCCGGATTTACATGACGGCCATCATTTCCCAATCATTCTTACTTCCCCTTCATATTCACCACCTCTTCGTATCCCATGCTGGCAATTTGATCAGGCAAATTGGAACCTTTACTCAACTAACTATTTTTAGTGAGGTTCCTTCTTCGTCCTCCACTTCTCGTCCTCAGTTTTAACCGCAGCTTCTCATTCTATACCCCAAACTTCGGCAGGCATTCTCAGAAATGCGTGCCTTGGTGGTCTCCTGCTTGTGCTCATGCAGTTCATTTGAAACGCGCTGCGTGGGGCAGGTACTGGTACAATAGAACCACGGAGAGACTTTTTGATTTTAAGCAGAAGCGTGCAATCGCACGCCGTGTCATCCGTGATGCTAAACGCACTTGCTAGCGAGATTATGTCTCCACCATCACCTCTGCTTCCTCTATGAGTGCAGTCTGGAAAAAAGTACGAAAGCTGAGTGGTAAATATTCTCCTGACCCGGCTCCTGTTCTGCAGGTTGCCGGTGTTGATATAGCAAACCCACTAGATGTTGCCAATGAAATTGGCAATCATCTGGTCCGTATTTCTCAGGGGCTCCATCTATGCCCCTCGTTTCTTTCCTCAGTCTGCAAGAGAGTTAGCACCCTTGGACTTTTCTTCTCTCAGAGAAGAACAGTATGTGCCTTTCACAATTAAAGAACTGGAGGCAACACTCTCAGCTTGCCGAACATTGGCAGCTGGGCCTGACGACATTCATATTTGTATGCTACAACATTTACATCAGTCAGCCCTTGCAGTCCTATTATGCCTTTTCAATCTTATTTGGTCACAAGGAGTTCTTCCACAGCCGTGGAAATCTGCCATTGTTCTCCCTTTCCGCAAACCGGGCACTACGGGACATTAAGCCTCCCACTATCATCCCATTGCTCTTACCAGTGCAGTTTGCAAAGTGATGGAATGCCTGGCAAACAAAAGTTTAGTGTGGTATTTAGAGAGACAACAGTCTCTCCACTCGTCAATATGGCTTTCGTAAGGGACGTTCTACCATAGACCCCTTACTAGGCTTGGATACGTATGTTCGTAATGCCTTTGCGAATAACCACTCGGTTATTGCCATATTTTTTGACCTTGAGAAGGCATGACACAACTTGGAGGTATAATACTTTGGCCCAAGCCCACTCCTCAAGCCTCTGAGGCAATCTACCATCCTTCCTTAAGAACTTTTTAACTGACAGACATTTCCGTGTTTGGGTTAATAATGTGCTCTCCCCGGACTTTATCCAAGCTGAAGGTGTCCTCCAGGGATGTGTTCTGAGCACAACACTTTTTCTCCTTGCTATAACTGATTTGGCCTCTAGTCTACCATCAAATATTTGGTCATCACTATTGCCTGTGCAGGCGCTGACTGTCACCTCATTACAGTTTCTCTCCAGCATTCGGTCGACCGTGTTTACAATTGGGCCACCACACATGGGTTTAAATTTTCCAGTACCAAAACTCACCAAATTACTTTCACTAGACGCTCTGTCATCTCCGATCATCCTTTGTACCTCTATGGCTCCCGTATCCCTGAACGTGATACAGTCAGGTTTCTGGGCCTCCTCTTTGACCGTAGGTTATCCTGGAAACCTCACATTACCTCGGTGAAGGCAACTTGTCACAGCCGGCTGAACCTTCTTAAAACCCTTGCTCATCTTTCTTGGTGAGCTGATCATCGAATTCTCCTTCGCCTACATTCCACCCTCATTTTATCGAAACCAGCGGCCACTCCTGCTACTCTCTCTAGCCTTAACCCTATTCATCACCAATGATTATGTTTATGCCTTGGTGCTTTTCGCTCTTCCCCTGTTCAGAGCCTCTATGCAGAAGCGAACGTTCCATCCTTATCTGATCGCCCTGATGCCCATTGCCTTCACTGTTATGTATGCTCTCATGATCTCCGCAATCCTTCCATTTATAGAATGGTCATTGATAATAGTAGACATTAATTGTTCGCCACCCCTGTTTACTCCATCCCTTCTCTCTTCGCCTACATTCGCTGTTGTCTCCTCTTCAATTACCACCTTTCTATGCTCATGTAGCATCTCACTTTTCCCTACCCCCCCTGGAAAGTTCCAGCTGTTTGAGTCTGTTCTTTCTCTCTCCTTTGCTCGAAAGCCCAACTGTCTACGGTCTCTTCCCGCTCTTTTTCTTGACCACTTCCACTCTCATTCTCATGCCATTGCAGTGTACACAGATGGCTCTAAGTAGGATTCGCAGCAGTGTTTCCAGACAGCGTCGTACGAGGGCATTTACTATCTTCGGCTAGTATTTTTACTGCTGAATTGTATGCCATTCTTGCAGCACTTATCCGAATTGCATCTATGCCTGTGTCATCATTTGTGGTTGTCTCAGACTCCCTTAGTGCTATACAGAAACTTGATACACCTCACCCCTTTGTCCTCCGTATCCAACTTCGGCTATGCTGCATAACTTTACCAAGCATTAAGATATTGTTTTTTGTTGGGTCCCTGGTCATGTTGACGTACAGGGCAATGAACAGGCAGACACTGCTGCACGGTCAGCAGTACATGACCTACCAGTTTCACATAGAGGTATTCCATTTACTGACTATTTTGCTGCAATAGTCCCCACCTTCACCCCCGTTGGCAAAAACTTTGGTTACTATGCTCGGTAACAAACTTCAACTATTAAACCGTATAGGTTACTGGCTGTCTTTTTGTCACCAATGTCGGGGTTGGGGAGCTACTTTCTTGTCTTTGCTTGGTCATATGTCTTACTCATGGTACCTCATGGGAGGGCCCCTGTCCTCTGAGAATTGTCAGGTTCCATTTTCAGTCGCCAAAATTCTGTTAGACTCCCCACTTTATAAACGGCAGCAAATTCCCTTATCGTCGCCCTTTGCCCCCCGCCTTCTTCTTTCCCTTTCCCTCTGTGATGGCCCCACCTTTCATCTGGATCTCTCACGAAACTGATTTGCTTCACAAACTCTGATACCTTCAGCCCTTTTACCTCAATCTCTTGCTACACTCTACCCTGCCCCCCTGTTTTCAAACCCTACTGATCACCCCCTTTCCCCTTCTCCCCCCCAATCCCCTCGCTTCCTTCCTACCCTGCAGCGCTGTATAGACCCCTTGTGGCTTAGTGCTTGTTTTGATTATAATAATAATTGAAATAAAAGACTAGCTCTTGAGAGGAAAGATGCTCGGAGGGAAAAAGGAACAGGAAAGACAGCTCGTGAGGAGAATTATTAAAAAAAAAAAAGAAGCGCTAAGCCACAAGGGCTTACGCACGTCGTGACGAGAAACAAGAACAAAAGGATAGTAGAAGAGTTCAGGCAATGGGGGTAGCCTTCAAAATTAAGGAAATGAAGAACGGCTGAGCAGATGGAGTTGGAAAAGTTGGGTTTGGGAATTTAGAACCCAAGGAAATAGACTTCTAAGCAGAAAAAAATGAAGGGGTACTAAAAATACCTTCCCAAGAATAAATATTAGGATGCAAAATTTCCACTTTTCAAAAACAAAAAGGGACATCTCGGTTTTATTGCCGATTCGAGAGTACTGCCACCTCGTGCTGGCCATCAATTTTTGGGGGCTATAGGTTTGCTCATATGTAGGTTAGCTTAAAATTTGTCTATTCCACCCTACCTTCTGTGTTATTTTAGTTATAGCCTGCTGAAGAAACCCCATACTTGGTTTTCAAGAAAACCATCATTCTTTACAGGTTGAGTTTTGACACATTAAAATACCTCAAAATCAAAAATTAATGCAATTTTTAAAACACTTTTCAGATTTTTTTTTTCATGGATTGGTGTGGGGAAAATCGCCCACGATTTCGACTCTCTACGGACCCTGATAAGAGATCAATTCCCTTTCTTCTGTAAACTGATTTAAAATATTATTAAAGAAACTTAAACGGCGTGGAAATGGCCAAGCTGTGAATATATGCGTGTGCACTAATCCCTAAAGAGAAGAGATTAAGTCTTTGTCCCTAAGCAATCTGGGGCCCCAAAAACCCCGTACGAAAAATTTCCCACAGCCCTTACAGTAAGTGTTTAAAATGTATGAAGGGGGCCAGAGGGCCTGTTTGTCCAAAAAGAAAAAAGGTGAAAATATCAATGCACTTTATAAGACTTTTATGAGGAATTTTTAACCAAATTGTCAACAATTCTTGAGAAAAACCGGATGTTCCCTGTATTATCTGAGTAAGCTTTTTCCCTAGCCTAGATTCATCACAAAGTCCACAAAAATTAACTTTTTTAAGAAGAAGCGATTCTTTTCCAAAAAAGTCAGACGTTTCATAAGGTGCAAAGGGTTTCCGGAGGGCAGGAGTAGTTCCCCGATAACCTCGTGTTTGGTTTGGTTTTGGGAAACATACAGGGGCTACTTTCCCATCTGAAAGGGGGGCTGTTTGGAATTTGGGAACGTTTCCAAAAGGGTTGGAACCCAAATATTCTGTTTCTTCGCAGATGCTCAAAGAATGATTATTTTGGATACTTAAAATAGACAGCGATAGTTAGAAACTCTGGGAAAACCCCCTTAGTAATCATCAAAAAACCGGGAAAACGCAAAACCCCAGTGAAAAAACTAAAAAAAATCTTTTCGGGAAACAGGAAAAACCATCACCCTTTTGTTTTTCCAAAAAAAAACTATTACGTCCACTAGATTTAGAGGGTCTTCAAAAGACTTGCCCTTCCTTAGAAAAAAATTCGAAAAGTTAGCTTAAATGGCAACGTGATACAAAGACATTTTCTTGTAAGTTTCAGTTCAAAATGATTTTTCTGTACAAGATTAGTGTCTGCGGAAAAAACCCAAATGATTGGGGTCGAAATCTTTAGCATTCGGGGATTCCCCGGGAAACTATTTAAAGTTTTCCAGCCTCCAGTTTTGGGCCCATTTTTCCACAGGAAACCTTAAATGAAAGCCCTTATTTCTGACCGGGTTTGCCCCCTTGAATCTACAATTTTTGGGAGACATGTCACGTATGTCAATTTTCCTAAAAAAAGGGTAGAACTAAGAGAGCTCCTATGGTAAAGATGCAATTTTCCAGTCCATTTTTCCCGAGTTGCAGTGTATGTTGGTCCTATCACTCCCCGCTCATCAGGAGGTAAAATATTTTTGACTGATTGACTATGCGTCCACTTCCCCGAGGCGGTAACCTTAAAATCCTTATGTCCTAGAAATCGCGAAGCCTTATTTTCTATTTTTTCACATGTGTTACAGGTTTTCAACTTTTGGGTTAAACCCATTTTTAATACAACCCCCATCCAATGTTAGCGGAAGAGTGGAGCGACAAAAATGCCTCCCAAGTCAATATTAAAAGAAACTACTATTTTTAAACCAACTGTTGGAAAAGTTTCTACCATGTGCTCTTTTTGCAATGCGCGAGATTCCCCTTTTATTCCCTTGGGTTTTTCCCCTTTTTAATTTCTTTATGGGAGACAAGCCGTGGGCCACTTTTTATCTTGAATGAACTTTGGTCCAAAGATATTAAATTTTAGGCTAAAAAACTACAGTTTTTTTTTAGTTGAGGGGAAAAATTGAAAAAACCGCCGTTTGGTCGTAAAAATAAAGGTCTATGGAAACCATAAATGCTCCAAGATAAGTTTAATATTGGTGAAGAAATTTGTTCTTTTACCCACAAATCCCAACAAAATTTTTATTACCGCACGGACCGATAAGTAGTAAAGTCTGTAATATGGAGATTATATCTTGGATGTCAAAAGTAAGGGAAAAAAATGTATCTGCCAAAAATTTTGAAAAAGGGCCCCCTAGAGAAGTTAATTTTGTTTAAACTCCTTTGACGAAGATGTTCATCTTACGCATGTTAAATGGTGATTGTAGAGTGTAAAGTTTTTTATTTAGATGACGAGTCTCTTACAGAATCGAAGGGAATACGGGTACTTAACGGTGATCCTTCCCGAAAGAACCAAATTCAAAATCAACAAAGAACTCTCAAACAAAAGTCAAGTGCCATTGTAAAACATTTTTTTGAGTTTCACAGAGATCCCAGGCTTACCACCCCGTTGTTTACAAAATTGAATTTCAGATCTGAACCAGTAAGGGGGAAAACTACCCGCTCCCGTTCATTACGGGAAAAAATTTGATAAAGAAGTTGACAAACTATTTAATTAATATCTAGAACCTTCTAAATAGCTTTATGTAAACCCCCCTTATGGGTTTAAAAACCAGACAATCTTTCAGACTGGCAAAAAGATTTTTGTTATTTAAAAATCATAAATGGGATGCAAACGTGCCAGTGATCGATCATGACTTGTATAAATTCCCTGATGTAAAATTTCGGGTTAGTTTTCTCACAAACATACCTCAAGTGCCTTACACCAGACTGAAAACCCTACATGCTTTCCTACTCATTCTCACAGACTATTTAAAAAAAATGTCAAGGAACCCCTTGGTTGTTTGAAGAAGCCTCCAAAGTTTCAAAAAAAATAAAGGGTATTTTCAACCCCCTGTCCTAAAATTTCCCCTTATTAATAAAATATTTTGTTCCGAACAGTGCCCTTTCCCTTCTGGGCTCGGGGCTGAAATGCTTCATATTATGAGGAGATCCTTCCCCAGTCTCTTTCGCCAGAAGAAGTTTTTGCCCCGAGAAGAAAATACTCCCCTGTTTAGAAATAAGTTTCGCATAGTATGGGGGGATAAGTAGATTCAAATACTCCTATATGGAAAACCCTTTTTGTTGCAGATCACAAGCCACTGTGTACTTGGAAAACTTTAAAAGGGGCAAATAGCATCTTTTGGGGGCTTTTAGCTATTCGCCCTATAAAATTTAAAGTTTTTTATTATATCTGGCTTGAAAACCCCTTTCGATTGGCTGAGCGAGGTTGTACATAGTTCTTTTTCCCTCTGTTAACTTGCTTATTGACTCCGTCCATAAGTTTTGGAAGGTGGAATTGTGAGGGAAAAGTGGGTGCAAGTGGGGTTAGGGTTGTTCAGGCAACCAGGACCCATTAGCGAGTTACGTCGCGCACCCTTCCCCCCCCACTAGCGGGCAGGGGCGAAACTAATTCCTGGTGTCTGATTTGTTTCAATTTCTACTCCTGGTAGTATTGATCTTACCTGGTGTGGGTTGAAGTTTGGAGTCACTTCACCTCCACTTCTCCTGATCAGGCAAGGTGATCTACCAGGAGTATTACTTTTTCATTGCTTTCTTTGTTTGCTAGTTACCAGTAATGATTTTGACATTTATCACAAATTTCGTTCTTAAATGTTATATTATCATAACCATTGGTAACCAGTTTACTTTTTATTACCAGCTCTGTTCCTGGTGTGGTCATCCAGGGTAGACGCCAGATAAAGGAGCATGACATTTGTTAATTAGATTTAACTTTTTTAAAACTACTACCGGCCCATATTTATTCTACTTGTGGTGCCCCAAAAAGTGGTATGGGAGTTTCCCCAGAACACCGGACTGTTTACCATCCTCCAGGATTACTTACAAGTCTCCAACATCAGAGATTCATCAGGGCCTTACCAACTCCTGTCCAACTACAGTACTAAAACCCAAGTCCATTTTTTATTATATTTTAAATTTTCAGTAAAATCCTCAAAAAGCCATCATTATTATTTACTAGAGTAGTTTCTTTATTTATTTTTCCATTAGTTTTTTTTTTTTTTTTTGCTCAGATGGAACGCGTTCCACTGACAAATCTCCCATTGGACCCCTTCTCATGGCTTTAAATTTTCTTCCTTGTGGCTTAGGGGCTTTTTTTGATTATAAAAATAATTTAAATTTTCTAGTGTGAAAACCTGATTCATTACCTTCCCTAAACGTCTGCTTTTTTCTGGATATTCCCTTGTACTTACACAGTTCACATATTCCGCATGTGATACGGTCAAGTTTCTGCGCCAGCTCCCCCAAGGAAGGTTCCTTGATGTTGGTGAGGGGCTCTTGATTTAGGGAATTGGATCTGTGCTCCAGTTCCCCGAATTAAGCCTGAATGCCTTCCACATCCCCCCCAGGCGCTGTATAATCCTCCGGGTTTAGCGCTTTCCCCTTGATTATAATAATAATCTGCGCCAGCTTTGATCACCAGCTGACGTGATCTCGCATTTCTTCTTTAAACACAACTTGCCATGTTCGGCTAAATCTCCTTAAGGTTTTCGCACATCGTTCATGGAGAGCAGATCATCGCGCACTCCTCCGTTTGCATTCCACCCTAGTTTTGTCAAAGCTAAATTATGGTGACCAAATCTATTCTGCGGCCTCTCCCGCAAGTTAGATCCCATTCATCACCAAGATCTCAGTCTGTGCCTTGGTGCATTTCGTTCATCCCCTGTTGAGAGCCTCTATGAAGAAGTGAATATTCCATCCTTGTCCCATCACCGTGATGCTCATTGCCTTCGCTATTATGTTCGATCTCATGACCTCCACAATCCTTCCATATACAGGATTGTCAGTGATGTTAGTAGACGTTCTTTATTTGTTCTTCGCCCCCATTTACTCCACCTCTTTTCTCTCTGCTGCCATTCGCTCTTGTCTTCTCTTCAGTTGCCGAAAGCCCAACCACCTATGCTGGCTTCCAGCTCTTCTTCTTTACCACTTCTGTCCTCATTCTCATGCCATCGCAGTGTACACTGATGTTTCTAACTCTTCTGACAGCATCGGATTCACAGCAGTGTTTCCTGACATGGTTGTGCGAGGGCATTTATCCTCGGCTAGCATTTTTATGGGTGAATTGTATGCCATTATTGTAGCACTTATCCGTATTGCATACATGCTGTGTTACTATTTCAGGTAGTTTCAGACTCTTGCTTTACAGTCTATAAGATAATTAGATATACCTCATCCCCTGGTTCTTCGTAATCCAACCTTATTGTTACCGCCTATCTCGGCAAGCACAAAGATAAAATGATTATTGTTTGGGTCCCCGGTCAAGTTGACATACAGGGCAATGAACAGGCAGACTGCAGCCGGTCAGTGTTATATGACCTCCCAACTGAGGTGTTCCATTCACAGACTTATGCTGTAATTACTACCCACCTTTGCACATTTTGTCAACAACGCTGGTCTGATCATAGCATAATTTGCATTCTAATTAAACGCAAGTATAGGTTTCTGCCCTCCTTTGTCATCAATGCGTCGAGGTAGGAGACCTAACACACGACCGTCTTTGCATCGGCCACAACTCGTTACCTCTCCACTCTGAGAATTTATCAGCTCCAGAATTGTCGGCAGTGAAGATTGAGAGAGAAGCGAATCAAAGTAATTGTACAGGAGGATAGCAAAATAGGGGAATGTCCTAAGAGTAAATAGCTATACCAATGACTTAAATGGATGTTAATCACGAGTTGTGAATGGTGCTACAAGAAGCTGGAGGCAGTGGTAGATGTCATGTACTGATTGAAATGTGGTGGTGTGAATAAAATGCATGAGAAACCATAGTCTGGGAATTGGAAGTGGTGGCAAGGATTACCAAAACTATTGTCCATGTGGCTGAGGAGTTGAGTTGGTTCGGACATTGTAGAAAGGTAAGGAATAAAAGAATGACTTCGAGTGTAAGGAAGGCGGGGTAGAGCTTTGATGAAAGGAATGTGATTTGTGTTTGAAGGGCTTAGACTCTCAGCAAGGATGCTGAGCATGTCCCGACAGGAATAAATAAGAGATAGTTTTAAAGACTTGACGGTGCTCTGAGTGTAATCAATAGGCATTTACGAAAGGGATTCAGGGAAACCGTGCAGGGCCGGACTTTAGTCCTGGATGTGGGGAAATACAGTGCCTTCACTGACGAGGTGTTAATGTCGCTAAGTTTTCATAAATGTAGTGTAAGCGCGCCTCTGTCAAGGCAGAAGGGAATGACGAAGTTTTTCTTTTTTGGGCCACCCTGCCTTAAAATGGGGAGAACTGCCAGTGTGTTAATAATAAAGGCAGGTGGATGTGTGCTCATTGTGAAACCCGCCAAGCTCTAGAGCTGCCACGATTGCAATCCCGGACAGAAGTGAAGCTTAATCACGAAACGCAATATTCTAGGATGGTATTTTGACAGCACCTACTCAGCACTCTCATGAGAAACTTCCGTTAAAGGTGGCACGTGTGGGTGTTTTTCCAGTAAATTTCAAAAGTGGCCGCGAGGTTAGTTGAACTAAAATTGTGAGCGTAGTTTATCAACCCCAAAGTAGAACACTGTCCATCCCGTAATTGGTATTAAAAATATGTCTGAAAAATTTAAAAACCCTTTTTAACCATAGGGTAAGTCGAATTGTATCAGGGGCTTTGGAAGCAGTGGACGGTCCATCTAGTATAACACCGTGAGCTCAACCTTACTCGAGCAAGACGAATTTTTTTTTTTTTGGGGGGGGCGGAGGGGAGGGTGTGTGTAAAATTTAGTATTTTGCCAGGTTGTAAGTTATGGTGAAATGTCTACCTCTGTAGGGGGCTATCCCACTAATTGGCAGACAATAGTCCTACTGGTGATGGGATCCACTGTCTGGTCAGTGGGGGGTCATGTTGGGCACTCCACTGGGGTGGAAATAGTAGGTCAGTTACCCCTATCTAGTGTGAATTTAAGGTTACTGGTGAGGAATATTTATTTTTACAGATCATGACTAGAAGTAAACCCCCGCAAACAACATTGTTAACGTAAGCGTGCAACAATAGTTTAAAACTGAACATTCCTAGAACAGGAGTGGGTAACGTCCGGCCCGAGAAATCATTTGGTCTGGTCTGCTCAACAACAACTGCAGGCGTTCACTAAATTCAAAAATCTAGCACTTTTTTTCATAGACACAAATTTATGTATAACTTTTCCCCATGCCGATTTACATTGTAATGAAAAAAAAATCGGAAACCCTAAAAACCAAGCATGTCTACAAAATATGAAGATAACTTCTAGCCTTCATATTGATAAATTTATAAAAATTGGAAACTTTAGGAAGATTATGACGATATTTTTTTACGTGAGTAATTTTGCAATTTATATGTAATCTCCCTGGTTTTCTCATTACACTCCATGTTCAACTAGAATTCAAAAGAAATACCTCCAGTCGAATTCACAAGTATCAACACGGATTGAAATTGAACTGAAGAGGAATCCTATCGTATTTTGAACATTTGTAACCGAATAAGCAAATGATCAGATATCGAAAAAGTGCTGAAACCCTGACGACTCTCAATCTTTCCACCTCTGGTAGTGGTCTTCACGTTTAGTTGTAAAACGTCACAAAAAAATTTTTTGCGTGGTCAGACCTCGTATGAAGAGACAAGAACAACTTGTGCCCTACACCTGTAATATAAAGTGACGATGTGGCTACAGTTGGGATGGATAGTAGACTACAAGCGTCAGTAGGTGGTGCAGTGCCGCGGACCATGCTGGATGATGCACCAGCCCAATCTGGAACCCCACGGCCACTGACAAGTCCATGATAAGGACATCCTAACCAGCCCAACACCACAATCACAACCTGCACAACCACAATCAGCTTAAGATGTCCAGTACCCACCAGCAAACCATCTGGGATTGGCAGTGAAATCCCAATTTTTGTTACCAGTCATCACAAATTAAAAGTGGATTTCGGCCGCCTTGTTACCCTTTGAAAACACTACTAGCGAACAGCAATTCTCTGAACTCTTCTCGACCATCCTTGAAAGAAAATATTTTGTCCTGGAGAAAGTAAGAAGTATTTTAATTACAACCATCGCATATGAAAAGCTTTCAAAATAGATCAAGACTACAACCGTGGCAGGAGACACGTGGCAGAGATTTAGCAGTTTTGTAACAATAATGCTTTAGTCATACGGTCTATATGCATAATACAAATCAAATGGTCCCACAGATCGGCTAATTTTTCTACCCTGGCCTTCAGTGATATCCAGCAAACCGATTTGTCCTATTATTACCTATGTTACCCTTCTGACAAAACCAGTCCCTGGTAAAGTAAAAGGACACAATTGCCACTAATGTTCATTTATAGTGTCATGCGTTTCGCTCGTCCATGAGCTCTTAAACAAGCCATTACAAACAATACACGGACACAGAGGGTATATAATTGCTCAGAGTGAGGTGCAATACTAGTGAGGTACCATTGTCGATGTTCAATAGTAGTAAGTAAACAAAGTAATACAATAGGTATAGCAATAATTTCTCTACCATATTGTATTACTTTTGTCACTACCACTACTAACCATCGAAATGTACCTCCACTAGTAATGCACCTCACTCTGAGCCTTTATATACCCTCTGTGTCCGTTAAATTGTTTGTAAAGGCTTATTAAGCTCCTGGAGAGCGAAACGTTGCCACAATAATGTTCACATTAGTTGGCACTTGTTCCTTTTCTTTACATATCGTCGGTATTAATAATAAAATCAAAAAAGAAGCGCTAAGCCACAAGACTATACAGCATATTGTCGGTTATTCTAATCCCAACTATTACAACACCAGTCCTGACAGATACAACTCATGCAAGATTAAATGTCTACAGGTATCTATGATACAAAAGTTCAACATGTAAATTTTCATCCATTTAAGAATCTTAACTGGTGAATCTGATTTTGTTCCAGGATAGACGGTCGTTGAGGCAGTATATACCGAGTATCAAGTTGTTTTTACTTTGTGACGGGAAGAGAAAACTTTCGAAGATCAAGAAGTATATTGGGTAATCTGGAAATTGGCGAGAAAAAATGATGGAACTATCTTGATTAGGGAGGGGTAATGCAATTACTAATAAGTGGTACACCTTAGTGATTTCTAGCAAGTGAACATGACAGACGAAGTACAGTGCGTGAAAATTGTAAACATATGCCCAGGTTCAATGCAGGCACTCGTAGTGGTGAGGTGCAGATGTTTGTTGCCAATGACATGCATTACAGTGGCAAGACAAACGAGATGTCATGTTTAAACGATCATCCCATTCACCATAACAAAATATAATGACAGGGAAGTGAAAATGGCGACGACCAATGAAATCATTTTATAACTGTGGCTGAAATGGACTACACTTCCAAAATGAATGCCTTCATTGACTAAATGTGACATGCAGATTATATTTGCGGCATGTCACATTTTTGTCCACCCCAGAGTTTCAAAGTGGTACATTAAAGTTTTTTTCGTCTGTAGAGACACTTCCCAGCTCATTGGCATGTGTGTACATTGCGACGAACAGAAACAGGCCATCATATTAAGCATTTTGTTTATCAGACAATATAACAAGTACCAGTAATACCAGCGATACAAAACAGTCCGACAAACTGATCACCAAATAACCCCTCATTTTGATGCATGGTGATCACTACCTAATACAACAGCTTCCTTTAATAAGTTGCTCAGAGGTTTGATGTCCGTGAACATACAACAAAGCGCTCACTGAAAAATGCAGACACTCATTAATGTGGTGAGGAGTGTAAAACCGATAGATATATCACCAGTTTTAATGAGTGAGAGTAAAACAACACTGTGTAAGCACCATGTTTTCAAAGACATCCACAGACTGTCAGCGTTCAATGACCATGTCCAGTGACTTACAGTGATTTTAAAAAGATGGAGCCGAACGCAACTGCCACCTCAGTAAATAACAACATAAGTAATAAGCATTTCTACTTGATAGTGTAAACGAGTATTGTAAACAATACAATGACTGTGCGGTTATTGTCTTGCATACAGAGTGAATATATATACATACATTCGTCCTACATCTCACAAAAACACATTGGAAAAATATTACAAAAGTAACCCATCAGCCAATCACCTTTGTCACCTGCGCTTCTGTCCTCTGCAAGTACATATTTCCAATAAATTGTTTTATAACCACTCACATAGCAGTAGCAGCAGCATGTAGCATCAGCACAGCAGCACAGCAGCAGCACAGTAGTTAGTGGTGGTGGTGGCAGCAGCAGCACATAGTGGTATCTTTGTAGTGGTGGTAGCTGCAATAGTAGTGATGGCATAGCAGCACTTTGTTGTACTAGTAGTGGAGGTTAGTAACAGCGCATAGTGGTAGAAGCAACAACTTATCATAACTACGAGACCACAATTCAATAGATGAACCAGAGCACCAACAATACTGCTCATCGACGCACGACTTGGACAACACTCCACACGTCTATCTGTCATCAATAAACCTCGATAATACAACTAGCCACACAAAGTGAACCCTCCATATAACGCAACTAAGAGCGACAAACATCAGTTGTCCCATAAAATCAGATTAATGATAAAATTTTGGCAAAAGAAATTACTTATTGATTTTTAATAATAATCCATACAACTTGTTGATTTTTATACACCATACATTACCTCCCCCTATACACACACTTCTAGTTTTTTAACACTAATAAACACGATAACATAGTTAAAAAAGTAGAGTTTAGCCAGAAATTCCCCCCCCATTAATTCTAAAATTCGGTATCATCCAAAATGCTTACAGTATCAAAAAACTAGCCACACAAGTATGTGCTTCTGGACGATGTGGCTCTCCAGTTCTTGGCTCCCTTGTCCTCATCGCCTCTAGGGCTGGTGGACGTGCTGCAAAAAAGCTCCTGCTTCCTCTGTTGCGGCAACTTCCTATTTTCTTTTCTCCAATATGGCTGCCAAGGCCGCATGTAGTAGTAACACTGTGTTGACCTAGTCAAGGGGCAATTTACCCAACATATTCCTCTGTTTTGCTGCCGACGATCGTCAGGGATACTTTTCTGTATTGCCAAAGATCAGTTTATATGGATTGCTCTGAATGGTTTTCCTACAAGGATTTTCGCAAATTCTGCACAGGGGGAAGCTTACGAAAGGAGGAACTAACTAACCAAGAGATATTATCACCGTTTCATTCTGGGCTGTGAGGTACGCCTGAGGGATGCCTCCAAATACTACACCTGGGTGAGAATTTGGAATGTTCCTTTTGAAGCAGATGACGTGGATGTTCGAGAGACCTTTTCGAAGCGATGGTGAGTACATGCTGTGACTTTTGGAACATGTTTAGGTTAGTTTATTATTAATATGTTATTAGCACCCCATACCTCATCATGGGCGTGAGTCAAAAGATTAACGAGGTACATAATTGGTCCAGGACTGGACTCCAAATTTTTGATAGCTGAGCAAGTTACAAAGGGTAAATGAACTAGATCTGGTCATAATCATGACCAAGTTACAAAGGTAATGAGCTCCAGGTAGAGCAGGTCACACTCATGAATAATTGCAAAGGTAAAGAATCATAAACACATTATCCCCCATGAGAATTTACGAAAGGTAATGAGCTCTCCAGGTAGAGGCGTCACAATCATGACAAGTTTTCAAAGGTAATGAATGAAAAACACGTTATCACCATGATTACATTATCATAACAGATTACAGAGTAATGAGCAGCACACAACAAACATAGCAGGGAATTCATCCGATTATTAAATTATTATTATAATCAAAAAGAAGCGCTAATCCTCACAAGGCTATACAGCGCTGGGCAGGTAGGTGAAGGAAGCAAGGGAAATTGGATGGCATAAGGGAGGGGGGAAGATCAGCAGGTTACAGAAAACAGCCGGGCAAGGATAGTACGGGGGTAGAGGGTATGCAAGAGATACAATTAGAAAGTGCTGGAAAAGTATCAGAATTTGTGAATAAGTCGTCGTTTGTCAAAAATTCAATGAGAGAGGTCCGGGATGAAAGGTGGGTCCATCAGCGAGAAGGGAAGGTAAAGAGAGAGCGCGGGCGAAGAACGACGAACAGAGGTAAATTATGCTGCTCGTTGATAAAGTGGGCAGTCCCAACAGAATGTGGCGACTGATAATGTGAGCTTGGCAATTCCTCACAGAGAGGAGCAAGACGCCTCTCCATGAGATATCCATGAGTAAGACGGAGTATGGCCAATGCGAAGACGGGAGAGAGTAGTCTCCCAACCTCGGACACTGGGTGATAAGAAGACCGGGCCAGTAACCCTATACTCGGTTTAATAGACTGACGTTTGTTGCCGAGGCATAGTAGACCAACGTTGTGAGGCAACGGTGTGAAGGTGGGAAGATATTACAGCAAATTATCCGTACATGGAATACCTCTATAAAAACCTGGTAGGTCATTACTGCTGACCGCACAGCAGTGTCTGCCTGTTCATTGCCCTGTACGATCAACATGACCAAGGACCTAACAAAAAACAATATCCTTTATGCTTAGTAAAGATGCGGCGTAGCCAAAGGTTGGATACGGATGGACAAAGGGGTGAGGTGTAATCAAATTTTTGTATAGCCTTTAAAGCACTAAGGGAGTCTGAGACAACCACAAATGATGACACAGGTCAAGATGCAATACTGATAAGTTGCGTAAGGATGGCAAAAAATTCAGCAGTAAAAATCCTAGCTTGAAGATAGTAAATGAATGCCCATTGTACGACGCAGACCGGAAACACTGCTTTCGAATCCTACGCCAGTCAGAAGACTTAGAGGCCATCTGTGTACACAGCAATGGCCATGAGAGAATGATGCAGAGAAAGTGGTCAAGAAAAAGAGAGCGGGAAGCGACCGTAGACAATTTCCAAGTAGTTTAAACAACTTCAATCAATTAAATTTTTCCCCAGACAAATAGGGTCAAGAGGGAAAACGAATTACAACATTACATGTGTTCTGTGATGCGTCCAACCCAGATGTTATGTGCGCTGTAGCTTACAATGATAATGCTGAAGGAAGTACACTAATTACTTCAAAAGGCCAGGGTATCACCCTTGAAGGTCAAACAGTTTACAAAATTGGAAACTGACCGCACTATGACTAGGTACAAAATTATCTTGTCTATCTCAACAAAGTACTTGATCATCTCATATTGAAAAAACCGTGATCTGGGATTGATAATAGGCAGTTCTCCAGTGGTTATAGTGAAATAATAAGATAATTGGTCTATGTAACAGAACAGAGTGAGCAGAAATAAAAGAGAAGCAGAAGATTACTTTCTTCTTCACGTCCCTCTACCCAAAGAAATCCGCTGACAATGTTGTCACTGGTGTCCCCACCTCAAGAAATTTTGTGGATAATAATTATGGCTTCCACGGACCGACCTGGCTCTCTGATAAAATAACTGGCCTCAAGCAAAACGCTCACATTAAGGCCAGAAGTAAACAAGTCCTGCCTTGAACACAGCAGAAGTAAATTGTGTAAATACTGCAGCACCAACAACATAATAGTCATTGATTGATCTAAATACTCAGCTTTTTGGGTAAACTCTTAAGCAGTTACAGCTCTTTGTCTTTAAAATTTCATTAAAAGAATAAAACCTTAAATACTGAATTCTTGAACACCATTAAATACTGGTGAAACTAATACAGAAAGACGTATTTCTCTACAGACTATAAATTTCTAGAAACACAAGGATAAATCCCCAAAGAAACCCTGTCATGATTAATTCTAGGACATTATCTCGACTCAGAAAAGATTATGAGATGTCGAGGAAGAATTCATAATTCATCACTACCTAAAGAAGCCATACATCCAATATTGATCCCAATATCATTGGCTGACAAAACCTTATTGTGCACACGCTCCACAGTAACGTGTTACATGTGGGTAAGCTGACACACTGTCATAAACGACAATCCTACTGGATAAAAACCCCACCCCTTAATTAACAATTCGACAAAAGTGTAAAAAACAAATAAAGGACTGGTATTACTTGTCGTCACTACGATATGCCGGGGAAAAGTATGTCAGTAACCAGGTCCACCTCCATATATTCCCTCTAAAGAGTTTTGTCATGTCACTTCCATTTGAGGTGACAGGTGTAGATTATACTGACCAATAATTTTAACCAAAACGTTACAAAGTTCCCATCAAGGTGTAACATCTGTTGTTCCCTTGTGCTAACAACTAGAGCAGATACATCTAGAAGTAGCCACTGACATGTCTGCTGAGAACCTTTATTCAAATTATTCAGAAGGTTTTTGCAGCCAGAAGGCATGTCCCAGACTGATTATTTCAGATAAGGCAACGAACTTGTTGCTGGTGCTGCTTATGAAGCAAGATCATTGATCAACCAGAATGTACATAACAAATGCAGAATCAACGCAGATGTCGTTGGAAGTACATTCCTCCTAAATCTCCATGGCCCGTCTGATTTTATGAAAGATGATCGGCAATGTAAAACGGTAGTTTTTAATGAAGAACTGGTGACATAGTGTATATCGACAATCTGATTGGTCCGAGGTCCCAATGGCCACATGAAAATTGTGACCATAAAATCCTGATGCAAAATGGAATCATCAGACAGTTGAATGTTTTGAGCAAAGGTGATAGTGAATAAGCGGACAATAAATTAAACAGTGCCGTTATAATTACACAGTTGTTGAAAACAAAATTAGTGATACTCCAGACACCACA
Organism: Cherax quadricarinatus; assembly: GCF_026875155.1. Lineage (NCBI taxonomy): Eukaryota > Metazoa > Arthropoda > Malacostraca > Decapoda > Parastacidae > Cherax > Cherax quadricarinatus. The sequence continues at coordinate 18,111,870 of NC_069457.1, forward strand.
CAGACTAAAGCGTTCAGTAAAAAGACAAGCAGCATGGATGGCGAGTTAAAAAATCAAAAAGTAATGTTAAGTTATTAATAGTTCCCGCTGCAGCGAACCATCCGCGCCCCCAGTGTGGATAAATTTACTCCAGAGGGGGTTATCAGCCCCCTTCAGCCCTTTCAGCCCTGAGGGGCCTAAGCCTCTCGAGCCCTGAGGGGCCACTCAAGAAGGGGCGAGCGTCCTTGTTTACTGCTAGAGTGAGTAATTGTAACACAGATGCTATGCACGTAGTCCAAATGACCTCTGCTCCTTGCAGCGGTTGTTGCAACATGTAATTTTATAAGAACAGTACATCTCTTACTTAACAGGACAATTAAGGAAAAACCGGCTCCCACTTTATTTACCATAGTAAAGATAAGTTGTACATTGTTTGTCCTATGATTAAACAGCAAGTAAACAAACACATTTCTGCTTTGCATCACGCTGGAGGTACATGGATGCAGGAAAAAGGTCACCAGTTTTATTTTTTTGTGCTGGGGGCAAGAGACGGCATGGACAAGTGGTATTCTGGCTGACTATCTTTTGACTCTATACGAGTGTACACCGAACACCAGGTACCAGTATCTGTGCGTTAGTGTGAACAAAGTGTTCTAACACAAACAAGCTTGAGAAGTGTGATCAAGCTCTCTTTGTGATACCTATGTGGAACAATAAAGACAAATCTTGAGGAACATAGTGTACAGTGGTGCGATTTTATCCTATCCAATGTAAGACGTGGACCCCAAGGACACTTCCACTTCTATCAAGTCCGACCTGTTAAATCTGTTCGAAGGTGTTGAGAACAGCCATAGATCAACGTTACAAAAGCAAGGTAGTTAACGAATTCTTGTAGATCGGGGATTGCGCAATTCTTAGTCACAAACAAGAGTTTGTAATCAACCTATAATCTGTCAGTAAGTGTGTGGACTTTTGAGTCCAAACAAGTAGGTATTTCGTCCAGCCCATCATCGAAAGAAATATCGACATAACACCCCCCCTAGGGGTAATTTTATACTTACTAAATTGTATCTCTTACATCCCACTGTTGTGATTGGTTTCGAGCAGCTTCTATACCTCGTCTGCAGGGCGGCGTTAGACAATTTGCTGTCAATATATCAGCTAAGTGTTCCATTAAATATAGTTTTTATTTAAAAAATGATGAACACAGCAGTAAGGGCCAAAATCCACAATAAAGAGGATCATGCAATCTCCTGATTGAATTTGGAGATTGAGGAATCATTATTTGAAATGTTCATATGTATCGTTGTATTATATGAATAATGTGATGAACCCATTGAATTATACATATATAAAATTTTTATGTAAATCATTATTCTGACTAAGTTTACATTAAGCAAAATCACTGTACTTACATTTAATAAGGAACTTTTAAGTACTTTTGTATACACTTTAACAAGAGAAGACGAGGATATCGTGTTTAAATACTATATCATTAAAGCCTAAAGTATTTTTTTTTATATTTGTTGAATTTTATATCATAGTTTTGAAATTAAAACCATTACTTCTATCAAACTAAAAGGATAACTAGTATAAACATTGCTCCACTACTTGTTGTCAATAAGGGATATCTTTAATTACAGGAGATTTCATCCTAGAACTCCAGGAAATAATGTAAGTATCTTTACGAAACCCCATTCTCGTAACACGTTTGTATCTCTGGAGGTTGCCTCTGATTCCAGGTGTGTGGTTGCCGAAACCAGGTAATGCTCTGCGGCAGTTAACTGACTGCCCCTCCCTTTTGCCCACCGAGTGGCTCTGTAGATGTGCGTAGCAATCCTGGATAACATGTGTTCTACTGGCTTGCAACAGTAAGGTATGCACAGTTCCATGCAGCATCCACGCTATATGCCGTTGCTGAGTTGTCCTTTTTGGCATGGAAGGCAGACTTTTGGCCCATTCCCTCTGGAAGCTGCACTTCACTCTCTCCTCCCCCCTTTATTTCCATAAAACAAAAGGAAAAAAAGTGACTTTCTATGAGCCTCAAGTCCAAGTACCTACTTCTCCTGGGCACCATCCCCTTACGACCCTGGCCTTGTTACCGGACCATCTTCTAACCTTTTCTAGACGCTGCATCTTTCGCGGCGACATTCTGTCCCATGCCTGGATACAGAGGATTGTGCCTGAACTCCTTCGACACCGTCCGCAAATTCTTTTGACCGTTTCTGGCCACTCCCGATATTGTTCAAACGTTTTTTGGATAAATGTGCCCACCTCAAAACTGACCAACTGCCAGTCCAGTATCCTAAACAGACCATGACCTCCCTGATGGCATTTCGTCTGCCTCTCGCACTCAAAATAGGCCAAAATGACAATTACTTTCTTTACATACTAGCATTATATACAACAATGTGACGAACGTTTTTCACTCTACAACCGACATCTTTCATAATATCATTCTGATCCTATATGAGCAAGGTGCTCCTAGGCATGTTACTCGTAATATTCTGTATCATGCTCGAAGATCGTGCATGCACTGACTGTACAGAATACTAGCCAGGCACACGATCTCTCTCATTACAACCATAGATGACATTCTTTAAAAACTGCAAACAATCGAATTCTCTCAAAATCACTACCGGTCGTGCCACTGTTAAAATGTAATTTCAGATATTGTGATGACATTCTGGAACAGCCTGAGCTCCAAGACCTCCCAATCCATAGTACTTAAAATGTCCTATACCTGCCCTATAGGCGGTGACGCTAGAACCCATTGCAGTTTAACTCCGTGAGTTCCATCAATCATTGTTGGACACAGCTTTAAGTCCGACAGGTGACACCCTACTCCACAACAGTAGAAATTGTTGGCGTTTTTGCCGTCCAGGGAAATACAGCTGGACCTTTGGCAACACACCTAATGTGTGGGGCCAATATCATACCAATACATCAGTTGTGATCTACCTCCTTCCTGCCCTAATTTTTCATTAATCACATCCATCGCAATCTCGTCATTCCAGTCGTACTTGAATGAACGTGAAACCGTGGACCTCAGTCAGAAGGTATTTACATAGCCAAGGGACACTTCGCTCTAATGTTCATGATTCTCGAGTTACTAAGAGACCCCGACCTCTAGGGGGTCGACAAATCCGGCTGGCTTCCCGCAGTCACTTCTTCCACAGTACCCCCTGTTCCTCACCCTTTATCAGTCCTGGACTCAAAGTCCCTACCTCGTCGCCTGTTCTCTAATCTAATCTCACATGCAAGCTGTCTATGTCTACAAGACTTCTTCAAAATCCAACAAATCCTAAATGTTAACTTTTATTTCCGGTCTCAGTATCTGGGATCTCTACCTCTTCCTCGTTCTGTTGAGTGGTGAAGTTCCGCCTCACCTCATTATACAGTAACCTTCCTCTCCGTGTCCCCTCCCAGGCCGCTTCCTCTATCAAATTCCCTCTAATTCAATTGTCCCCCCCTTCCTTCGGTAAATACTGTCGTCACTCCGCTCTTTAACCTCTCTCCTACTCCATTCGTCGTCCCACATAAAACGTTTTTGTCCTCGGGAACACTTGACATATCTCTAAATAACTGAGGGAGACTAGACAATGCTGACACCGATCCACCTCCTGATTCCTCCTCCTCTTCACTCTTCTCAGTCTTGTCTTCACAACCCCTTTCTTGCAGCATCCCACCCTTCACTGCTTGTTCTTTCCATTTTCCCCCCACCACATGTGTGCCTTTTTTCCTAACCCTTCAAGTCCATAGAAACCTCTACCTTCAGATTTCTATTATCTTTCAATATGCAAATCAATGGCTTATTTGCAGTAGAATATCCGAGGCCTCATCAGTAACCATGGTGATCAAACAGATGTTCCTCCCCCAGTTTTTCCCCCCGCATTTGTGATTGCTTCAAGAACCGAAATTAGCACACAATCTATCCATCCCAGTATATACAATATCTATTTCTACAAGTACAAAGTAGTAGAGGCGTACTCTCAAGTATTCAGGCAAATTATTCAGTTTTGTCGCAGGAATGCAACCCCCTACCATCCGACTAACACACAGGTACCAATTTTACACTGATTGTGGAACAGACAACTGTGTAAAGAATCACACCCAATGTTTCACCCTCGCAGGAATCGAACGCCGTGTCGCGATTTTAGCCACCAGACCAACGTGGCTATGTCCCGTAATAATCATCAGATCCTTTCTCCCGATGTAACATTTAATGAAGTGTACTTCTTTATATGCACTGGTATTCCATCTCATCACTTTCCTCATACTTCATGCATTAACCCTTAATCTCTCTCTTTCTCAGCATTAAAATATCCCAGGTGTTGAATTTCTGGTTCCATCATTACCGCCACCCCTTCTGTTACTGCGATTTAATGCTCACCATATCCTAGGAAGGAGGGGTAGTCTCAACTGACGTCCAGTGGGCATTCAAGTTTCGAGATTCTCTCGCTTCTCACCTCCTCCCCATGTTTAAAAACAAGTACTCTCCCCACCCAATTTAAAATCCTATTACTCTTTCTCTCTTCTGGTCTGTTCCTCCCCGACTTGCATGACAGTGATCATTTTTCCAATGCATCCCACCTCTTCATAATTCAACCACCATCTCATGTCCAACTCCTGGCAATTTAAAAACCGAGTAAATTGTGGACCTTTACTCTAGTCAAACTGCTTTTAGTGATGATCCTCTTTAGCCTCCATCAATGATCTTTTTTACACCTTTTCTCGATCTCAGTATTTAACGCACAAGCTTAACACCAACTCTATAAACCCAAACCTCAGGCAGGCATTCTCAGATGTTGCAAGCCTTGGTGGCCTTCTGATTGTGCTGCCCACAGTTACGCTTGAAACGTGCAGCGTGGTATCCTGTACAAAGGAACCACGCTAGCGAATTCATATCTTAGATAAAAAGGAAAGCCGAGACAGGCGGTATTCTGGCCCAGCAAATCCGTGAATCGAAATACTTTCCCGCCCTGCCTCACTGGACGTTCTTCGGATTTGGTCGTGTTATAGAGCAAACCCTCTTGACGTTGGCCTGCCGAAATTGGTAATCAACTACCCGTCTCTCCTCATGGCTCCATCTATCCTCTCGTTTCATTCCCCGTTTCATCAAGACATTATCATCTATCACAGGAAGAAACATATTGTTTACCTTTAATAACACTTCTTGAACTGGAAATCAACACTTACCAATCATCCGCTGGCTGGGCCTGACGGCATTCACATTCACTTGCATACAAGCATATATCATCAATTCAGCACTTGCTGTCCTCATAACGTCTCTTTGGGTCACAAGGAGATTCTTTTCTCCCCAGCTGGTGGGAAAACTGCCCAGATGTTCTCTCTTTTGCACAAACCGGGACTACAGGACATTATTCTCCTCACGATCAACCCATTCCTTCTTTCCAGTGCAGTTTTTGCAATGTAATGGAAGTATGGTAAAACATTTAAGTATTGAATGTCATATTTTGAGGCAAGGTCTCCCCACTAGTCTATGGCTTCGTAAGAACTGTTTTCGACCTATTGACCTCTACTTCACTTAGGATACGCATGTTCCTAATGCCTTTGGCCATGGAACATTCAGTGATCGCCATCTTTTTTTGACCTTGAGAATGCATATGACAACTGGAGATATAACCATCTTGGCCCATGGACATTCCTTAGGCCTGCCGAGGCAATCTGCCCTATTCCTTCAGAAACTTCTGCGAACATTCCCTGTGTTTGGGTTAATAATATGATTTCTCTGGACTTTGTCCAAGCTGAAAGTGTCCCGCATGGATGTTTCTAGCTCAACACTTTCTCCTTTCCCTTGCTATAAATGGTATGTCATCTATTCTTCCATCTAATATTTGGTCATCATTATGTTGAGGACTTTGCTATATTTGGGAAGGCACTGTCACCATATTATAGTTTTCCTCTCTAGATGTTGTCAACCATGTTTCCAACTGGGCCGTTACTCAGGGGTTTAATTTTCTATTACTAAAAACACAACACCAAATTACATTTTATACACGTCTGTCCTCCTCTGAAATCCAGTGTACCTATATGGCTCTCAATATCCCAGAACGTGATACTGTCAGATTTCTCTGCCTTTTTTTTTTTATTTATGACGGGTTTATATCCTGGAAATCTCACATTACCTTCCTTAAGGCAACATTGTCCTAGTCGGCTGAACCACCTTAAAACCATCGCTCATCTTTTACATGGGGACTGATCGATAACTCTCAAACTAACAGCTGCCCTAATTGATATCGTAAAGAGATTATGATGACGCAGATATACATCGGCTGCCTCTCCTGCAACTGTTTTCTACCCTTAATCCTGTCCATCACCATAGATTTACGTTTTATGCCCTCGTGCTTTTCGCTCTTCACCTGTTGAGAGCCCACGGATGCAGGGGTGAAAATTCCATCCTTGACCGATCTAATAACGATGTTAGCAGAAGTTCATTTGTTCGTCACCTCTGCTTACATCATCCACTTTTCTCTTCTCCTACCTTCGCTCTGTCTTCTCGTCAGTTTTCACCTCTATGTTCATGGTAGTGTAAGTTTTACCCTAACACCTTGAAAGTTCTGATGGTTTGTGTCCTGTTCTTCGCAGACTTGCCATGTTGCTCAGCCCAACTGCCTCGGTGGCTTCTCGATCTTTTCCTTAATCACTGCATCTCAATTAACATGCCATCCAGTTACACCTGTACACCGATGGTTCCCAAGTCTTCTGACGGCATCGGATTTGTACAGTTCCGGACAGAGAGTCGTGCGAGGTATTTATTATCCTCGCAAGCATTTTTACGCTGATTTGTATGCCATCCTCGTAGCACTTACCCGTATTGCATACATGCTGTGTTACTATTTCAGGTAGTTTCAGACTCTTGCTTTACAGTCTATAAGATAATTAGATATACCTCATCCCCTGGTTCTTCGTAATCCAACCTTATTGTTACCGCCTATCTCGGCAAGCACAAAGATAAAATGATTATTGTTTGGGTCCCCGGTCAAGTTGACATACAGGGCAATGAACAGGCAGACTGCAGCCGGTCAGTGTTATATGACCTCCCAACTGAGGTGTTCCATTCACAGACTTATGCTGTAATTACTACCCACCTTTGCACATTTTGTCAACAACGCTGGTCTGATCATAGCATAATTTGCATTCTAATTAAACGCAAGTATAGGTTTCTGCCCTCCTTTGTCATCAATGCGTCGAGGTAGGAGACCTAACACACGACCGTCTTTGCATCGGCCACAACTCGTTACCTCTCCACTCTGAGAATTTATCAGCTCCAGAATTGTCGGCAGTGAAGATTGAGAGAGAAGCGAATCAAAGTAATTGTACAGGAGGATAGCAAAATAGGGGAATGTCCTAAGAGTAAATAGCTATACCAATGACTTAAATGGATGTTAATCACGAGTTGTGAATGGTGCTACAAGAAGCTGGAGGCAGTGGTAGATGTCATGTACTGATTGAAATGTGGTGGTGTGAATAAAATGCATGAGAAACCATAGTCTGGGAATTGGAAGTGGTGGCAAGGATTACCAAAACTATTGTCCATGTGGCTGAGGAGTTGAGTTGGTTCGGACATTGTAGAAAGGTAAGGAATAAAAGAATGACTTCGAGTGTAAGGAAGGCGGGGTAGAGCTTTGATGAAAGGAATGTGATTTGTGTTTGAAGGGCTTAGACTCTCAGCAAGGATGCTGAGCATGTCCCGACAGGAATAAATAAGAGATAGTTTTAAAGACTTGACGGTGCTCTGAGTGTAATCAATAGGCATTTACGAAAGGGATTCAGGGAAACCGTGCAGGGCCGGACTTTAGTCCTGGATGTGGGGAAATACAGTGCCTTCACTGACGAGGTGTTAATGTCGCTAAGTTTTCATAAATGTAGTGTAAGCGCGCCTCTGTCAAGGCAGAAGGGAATGACGAAGTTTTTCTTTTTTGGGCCACCCTGCCTTAAAATGGGGAGAACTGCCAGTGTGTTAATAATAAAGGCAGGTGGATGTGTGCTCATTGTGAAACCCGCCAAGCTCTAGAGCTGCCACGATTGCAATCCCGGACAGAAGTGAAGCTTAATCACGAAACGCAATATTCTAGGATGGTATTTTGACAGCACCTACTCAGCACTCTCATGAGAAACTTCCGTTAAAGGTGGCACGTGTGGGTGTTTTTCCAGTAAATTTCAAAAGTGGCCGCGAGGTTAGTTGAACTAAAATTGTGAGCGTAGTTTATCAACCCCAAAGTAGAACACTGTCCATCCCGTAATTGGTATTAAAAATATGTCTGAAAAATTTAAAAACCCTTTTTAACCATAGGGTAAGTCGAATTGTATCAGGGGCTTTGGAAGCAGTGGACGGTCCATCTAGTATAACACCGTGAGCTCAACCTTACTCGAGCAAGACGAATTTTTTTTTTTTTGGGGGGGGCGGAGGGGAGGGTGTGTGTAAAATTTAGTATTTTGCCAGGTTGTAAGTTATGGTGAAATGTCTACCTCTGTAGGGGGCTATCCCACTAATTGGCAGACAATAGTCCTACTGGTGATGGGATCCACTGTCTGGTCAGTGGGGGGTCATGTTGGGCACTCCACTGGGGTGGAAATAGTAGGTCAGTTACCCCTATCTAGTGTGAATTTAAGGTTACTGGTGAGGAATATTTATTTTTACAGATCATGACTAGAAGTAAACCCCCGCAAACAACATTGTTAACGTAAGCGTGCAACAATAGTTTAAAACTGAACATTCCTAGAACAGGAGTGGGTAACGTCCGGCCCGAGAAATCATTTGGTCTGGTCTGCTCAACAACAACTGCAGGCGTTCACTAAATTCAAAAATCTAGCACTTTTTTTCATAGACACAAATTTATGTATAACTTTTCCCCATGCCGATTTACATTGTAATGAAAAAAAAATCGGAAACCCTAAAAACCAAGCATGTCTACAAAATATGAAGATAACTTCTAGCCTTCATATTGATAAATTTATAAAAATTGGAAACTTTAGGAAGATTATGACGATATTTTTTTACGTGAGTAATTTTGCAATTTATATGTAATCTCCCTGGTTTTCTCATTACACTCCATGTTCAACTAGAATTCAAAAGAAATACCTCCAGTCGAATTCACAAGTATCAACACGGATTGAAATTGAACTGAAGAGGAATCCTATCGTATTTTGAACATTTGTAACCGAATAAGCAAATGATCAGATATCGAAAAAGTGCTGAAACCCTGACGACTCTCAATCTTTCCACCTCTGGTAGTGGTCTTCACGTTTAGTTGTAAAACGTCACAAAAAAATTTTTTGCGTGGTCAGACCTCGTATGAAGAGACAAGAACAACTTGTGCCCTACACCTGTAATATAAAGTGACGATGTGGCTACAGTTGGGATGGATAGTAGACTACAAGCGTCAGTAGGTGGTGCAGTGCCGCGGACCATGCTGGATGATGCACCAGCCCAATCTGGAACCCCACGGCCACTGACAAGTCCATGATAAGGACATCCTAACCAGCCCAACACCACAATCACAACCTGCACAACCACAATCAGCTTAAGATGTCCAGTACCCACCAGCAAACCATCTGGGATTGGCAGTGAAATCCCAATTTTTGTTACCAGTCATCACAAATTAAAAGTGGATTTCGGCCGCCTTGTTACCCTTTGAAAACACTACTAGCGAACAGCAATTCTCTGAACTCTTCTCGACCATCCTTGAAAGAAAATATTTTGTCCTGGAGAAAGTAAGAAGTATTTTAATTACAACCATCGCATATGAAAAGCTTTCAAAATAGATCAAGACTACAACCGTGGCAGGAGACACGTGGCAGAGATTTAGCAGTTTTGTAACAATAATGCTTTAGTCATACGGTCTATATGCATAATACAAATCAAATGGTCCCACAGATCGGCTAATTTTTCTACCCTGGCCTTCAGTGATATCCAGCAAACCGATTTGTCCTATTATTACCTATGTTACCCTTCTGACAAAACCAGTCCCTGGTAAAGTAAAAGGACACAATTGCCACTAATGTTCATTTATAGTGTCATGCGTTTCGCTCGTCCATGAGCTCTTAAACAAGCCATTACAAACAATACACGGACACAGAGGGTATATAATTGCTCAGAGTGAGGTGCAATACTAGTGAGGTACCATTGTCGATGTTCAATAGTAGTAAGTAAACAAAGTAATACAATAGGTATAGCAATAATTTCTCTACCATATTGTATTACTTTTGTCACTACCACTACTAACCATCGAAATGTACCTCCACTAGTAATGCACCTCACTCTGAGCCTTTATATACCCTCTGTGTCCGTTAAATTGTTTGTAAAGGCTTATTAAGCTCCTGGAGAGCGAAACGTTGCCACAATAATGTTCACATTAGTTGGCACTTGTTCCTTTTCTTTACATATCGTCGGTATTAATAATAAAATCAAAAAAGAAGCGCTAAGCCACAAGACTATACAGCATATTGTCGGTTATTCTAATCCCAACTATTACAACACCAGTCCTGACAGATACAACTCATGCAAGATTAAATGTCTACAGGTATCTATGATACAAAAGTTCAACATGTAAATTTTCATCCATTTAAGAATCTTAACTGGTGAATCTGATTTTGTTCCAGGATAGACGGTCGTTGAGGCAGTATATACCGAGTATCAAGTTGTTTTTACTTTGTGACGGGAAGTGAAACTTTCGAAGATCAAGAAGTATATTGGGTAATCTGGAAATTGGCGAGAAAAAATGATGGAACTATCTTGATTAGGGAGGGGTAATGCAATTACTAATAAGTGGTCACCTTAGTGATTTCTAGCAAGTGAACATGACAGACGAAGTACAGTGCGTGAAAATTGTAAACATATGCCCAGGTTCAATGCAGGCACTCGTAGTGGTGAGGTGCAGATGTGTGTGCCAATGACTGCATTACAGTGGCAAGACAAACGAGATGTCATGTTTAAACGATCATCCCATTCACCATAACAAAATATAATGACAGGGAAGTGAAAATGGCGACGACCAATGAAATCATTTTATAACTGTGGCTGAAATGGACTACACTTCCAAAATGAATGCCTTCATTGACTAAATGTGACATGCAGATTATATTTGCGGCATGTCACATTTTTGTCCACCCCAGAGTTTCAAAGTGGTACATTAAAGTTTTTTTCGTCTGTAGAGACACTTCCCAGCTCATTGGCATGTGTGTACATTGCGACGAACAGAAACAGGCCATCATATTAAGCATTTTGTTTATCAGACAATATAACAAGTACCAGTAATACCAGCGATACAAAACAGTCCGACAAACTGATCACCAAATAACCCCTCATTTTGATGCATGGTGATCACTACCTAATACAACAGCTTCCTTTAATAAGTTGCTCAGAGGTTTGATGTCCGTGAACATACAACAAAGCGCTCACTGAAAAATGCAGACACTCATTAATGTGGTGAGGAGTGTAAAACCGATAGATATATCACCAGTTTTAATGAGTGAGAGTAAAACAACACTGTGTAAGCACCATGTTTTCAAAGACATCCACAGACTGTCAGCGTTCAATGACCATGTCCAGTGACTTACAGTGATTTTAAAAAGATGGAGCCGAACGCAACTGCCACCTCAGTAAATAACAACATAAGTAATAAGCATTTCTACTTGATAGTGTAAACGAGTATTGTAAACAATACAATGACTGTGCGGTTATTGTCTTGCATACAGAGTGAATATATATACATACATTCGTCCTACATCTCACAAAAACACATTGGAAAAATATTACAAAAGTAACCCATCAGCCAATCACCTTTGTCACCTGCGCTTCTGTCCTCTGCAAGTACATATTTCCAATAAATTGTTTTATAACCACTCACATAGCAGTAGCAGCAGCATGTAGCATCAGCACAGCAGCACAGCAGCAGCACAGTAGTTAGTGGTGGTGGTGGCAGCAGCAGCACATAGTGGTATCTTTGTAGTGGTGGTAGCTGCAATAGTAGTGATGGCATAGCAGCACTTTGTTGTACTAGTAGTGGAGGTTAGTAACAGCGCATAGTGGTAGAAGCAACAACTTATCATAACTACGAGACCACAATTCAATAGATGAACCAGAGCACCAACAATACTGCTCATCGACGCACGACTTGGACAACACTCCACACGTCTATCTGTCATCAATAAACCTCGATAATACAACTAGCCACACAAAGTGAACCCTCCATATAACGCAACTAAGAGCGACAAACATCAGTTGTCCCATAAAATCAGATTAATGATAAAATTTTGGCAAAAGAAATTACTTATTGATTTTTAATAATAATCCATACAACTTGTTGATTTTTATACACCATACATTACCTCCCCCTATACACACACTTCTAGTTTTTTAACACTAATAAACACGATAACATAGTTAAAAAAGTAGAGTTTAGCCAGAAATTCCCCCCCCATTAATTCTAAAATTCGGTATCATCCAAAATGCTTACAGTATCAAAAAACTAGCCACACAAGTATGTGCTTCTGGACGATGTGGCTCTCCAGTTCTTGGCTCCCTTGTCCTCATCGCCTCTAGGGCTGGTGGACGTGCTGCAAAAAAGCTCCTGCTTCCTCTGTTGCGGCAACTTCCTATTTTCTTTTCTCCAATATGGCTGCCAAGGCCGCATGTAGTAGTAACACTGTGTTGACCTAGTCAAGGGGCAATTTACCCAACATATTCCTCTGTTTTGCTGCCGACGATCGTCAGGGATACTTTTCTGTATTGCCAAAGATCAGTTTATATGGATTGCTCTGAATGGTTTTCCTACAAGGATTTTCGCAAATTCTGCACAGGGGGAAGCTTACGAAAGGAGGAACTAACTAACCAAGAGATATTATCACCGTTTCATTCTGGGCTGGAGGTACGCCTGCGGGATGCCTCCAAATACTACACCTGGGTGAGAATTTGGAATGTTCCTTTTGAAGCAGATGACGTGGATGTTCGAGAGACATTTCGAAGCGATGGTGAGGTACATGCTGTGACTTTGGAACATGTTTAGGTTAGTTTATTATTAATATGTTATTAGCACCCCATACCTCATCATGGGCGTGAGTCAAAAGATTAACGAGGTACATAATTGGTCCAGGACTGGACTCCAAAGTTTTGATAGCTGAGCAAGTTACAAAGGTAATGAACTAGATCTGGTCATAATCATGACCAAGTTACAAAGGTAATGAGCTCCAGGTAGAGCTGGTCACACTCATGAATAATTGCAAAGGTAATGAATCATAAACACATTAATCATGAGAATTTACGAAAGGTAATGAGCTCTCCAGGTAGAGGCGTCACAATCATGACAAGTTTTCAAAGGTAATGAATGAAAAACACGTTATCACCATGATTACATTATCATAACAGATTACAGAGTAATGAGCAGCACACAACAAACATAGCAGGGAATTCATCCGATTATTAAATTATTATTATAATCAAAAAGAAGCGCTAATCCTCACAAGGCTATACAGCGCTGGGCAGGTAGGTGAAGGAAGCAAGGGAAATTGGATGGCATAAGGGAGGGGGGAAGATCAGCAGGTTACAGAAAACAGCCGGGCAAGGATAGTACGGGGGTAGAGGGTATGCAAGAGATACAATTAGAAAGTGCTGGAAAAGTATCAGAATTTGTGAATAAGTCGTCGTTTGTCAAAAATTCAATGAGAGAGGTCCGGGATGAAAGGTGGGTCCATCAGCGAGAAGGGAAGGTAAAGAGAGAGCGCGGGCGAAGAACGACGAACAGAGGTAAATTATGCTGCTCGTTGATAAAGTGGGCAGTCCCAACAGAATGTGGCGACTGATAATGTGAGCTTGGCAATTCCTCACAGAGAGGAGCAAGACGCCTCTCCATGAGATATCCATGAGTAAGACGAGTATGGCCAATGGGGAAGACGGGAGAGAGTAGTCTCCCAACCTCGACATGGTGATAAGAAGACGGCCAGTAACCTATACTCGGTTTAATAGACTGAAGTTTGTTGCCGAGCATAGTAGACCAACGTTGTTGGCCAACGGGTGGTGAAGGTGGGAAGATATTACAGAAAAATAGTCCGTACATGGAATACCTCTATAAAAACTGGTAGGTCATTACTGCTGACCGCGCAGCAGTGTCTGCCTGTTCATTGCCTGTACGTCAACATGACCAGGGACCTAACAAAAAACAATATCTTTATGCTTAGTAAAGATGCGGCGTAGCCAAAGTTGGATACGGAGGACTAAGGGGTGAGGTGTATCAAATTTTTGTATACCCTGTAAAGCACTAGGGAGTCTGAGACAACACAAATGATGACACAGGCATAGATGCAATACGGATAAGTGCTGTAAGGATGGCATAAAAATTCAGCAGTAAAAATACTAGCTGAAGATAGAAAATGCCCTTGTACGACGCTGTCCGGAAACCACTGCTGCGAATCCTACGCCGTCAGAAGATTAGAGCCATCTGTGTACACAGCAATGGCATGAGAAATGAGAGTGAAAGTGGTCAAGAAAAAGAGAGCGGGAAGCGACCGTAGACAGTTGGGCTTTCGAGCAAGGGAGGGAGAAAGAACAGAAATCGAACAGCTGGAACTTCCCAGGGGGGTAGGAAAAGTGAGATGCTACATGTACATAGAAAGGTGGTAGTTGAAGAGAAGACAAAGCGAATGAAGGCGAAGAGAGAAGGGACGGAGTAAGCAGGGCGGCGACAAATAAAGAATGTCTACTAATATCAGTGACCATTCTATAAATGGAAGGATTGCGGAGATCATGAGAGCGTACATAGTTTGCGCAGGGAATGGGCATCACGGCGATCGGATAAGGATGGAACGTTCGCTTCTGCAATAGAGGCTTTCGACAGGGGAAAAAGCGAAAAGCACCAAGGCATAAACGTAAACCTTGGTGATGAATGGGGTTAAGGCTAGAGAGAGTAGCAGGAGATGCCGCTGAATAGATCTGGTCACCATAATCAAGTTTCGATAAAATAAGGGGGGAATGTAGGTGAAGGAGGGTTCGACGATCAGCTCCCCACGAAAGATGAGCAAGGGTTTTAGAAGGTTCAGCCGGCTGTGACAAGTTGCCTTCAGAGAGGTAATGTGAGGTTTCCAGGATAACCTACGATCAAAGAGGAGGCCAGAAAAATTGACTGTATCACGTTCAGGGATTCGTGACCATAGAAAGGTACAAAGGATGATCAGAGATGACAGAGCGTCTAGTGAAAGTGATTTGGTGGGTTTTAGTGCTGGAAAATTAAACCCATGTGTGGGGGCCCCAAATTTGGGGAAACACGGTCGACTGCATGCTGGAGAAAAAACTGTAAGGAGGTGACAGTCAGCGCCTGCACAGGCAATAGCGAAGTCATCAACATAGGTGATGACCAAATATTTGATGGAAGACTAGAGGCCAAATCATTAATGGGCAAGGAGAAAAAGTGTTGTGCTCAGAAACACATCCCTGGGGGACACCTTAAAGCTTGGACAAAGTCCGGGGAGAGCACATTATTAACCCGAACAACGGAAATGCCTGTCAGTTAAAAAGTTCTTAAGGAAGGATGGTAGTTTCCCTCGAAGGCCTAAGGAGTGGGCTTGGGCTAAAATATTATACCTCCAAGTTGTGTCATATGCCTTCTCAAGGTTCAAAAATATGGAAAATAACTGAGGGGGTTATTCGCAAAGGCATTACGAAACATACGTATCCAAGCGCAGTAAGGGGTCTATGGTTTGAACGTCCCTTAGGGAAAGCCATATGACGAGTGGAGAGACTGTTGTGTGTCTCAAAAATACCACACTAAACGTCTATTTACTAGAGTTCCATTACTTTGCAAACTGCAACTGGTAAGAGCAATGGGACGATAGTGGGAGGTTTCATGTCCCGTAGTGCTGGTTTGCGGAAAGGGAGAACAATGGCGGATTTCCACAGCTGTGGAAGAACTCCTTGTGACCAAATAAGATTGTAAAGGCGAAATTTGGGGACTGCAAGGGCTGACTGATGTAAATGTTGTAGCATACAAAATATGAATGTGTCGGGCCCAGCTGCCGATGGTCGACAAGCTGAGAGTGTTGCACCCAGTTCTTGAGTGTAAAAGGCACATTATACTGTTTTTCTCTGAGAGAAGAAAAGTCCAAGGGTGCTAACTCTCTGGCAGACTTTGAGGAAAGAAATGAGGGGCCCATAGATGGAGTTCCCTGAGAAATACGGACCAGATGATTGCCAATTTCTTGGCAACATCTAGTGGGTTTGCTATATCAACACCGGAAAACCCGCAGAACAGGAGCCGGGTCGGGGAGAATATTTACCACTCAGTTTTCGTATTTTTTTCCCAGACTGCACTCATAGAGGAAGAAAGGGTGTTTGGGTGGAGACTTTAATCTCGCCAGCAAGTGCGTTTAAGGCGTCACGGATGACACGGCGAGCGATCGCACGCTTCTGTTTAAAATAAAGGGGAGTCGCTCTGTGGTTCATTGTACCGGTACCTGCCCCATGCAGCGCGCTTCAAACGTACTGCACGAGCACAAGCAGGAGACCCACCAAGGCACGCATTTCTGAGAATGCCTGCCCGAAGTTTGGGGTATAGAATGAGAAGCTGCGGGTGAAAAACGGAGGACGAGAAGAGGTGTAAAAGCTCATCGTGGAGGACGAAGAAGGAACCTCTTTAAAAACAGTCGGGTGTGAGAAAAGGGTTTCCCAATTTGCCGATTAAATTGCCAGCGGGGGGTGCGAAGAGGTGGCGAATATGAAGGGGAAGTAAGAATGATTGGAAATGATCACTGTCATGTAAGTCCGGGAGAACAGACCAAGTAAAGTCTAATGGGGCAGAGGAAGAGCAAACTGAGAGATCGATGCAAGAGAGAGTATGAGTCCGAGGATCAAAATGGGTGTGAGTCCCTGTATTTAAAACATGGAGGGGGTGGGTGGCAAGAAAAAGCCTCTAACTGAATTCCACGGGAATCACAGTGAGACCCCCCCCAGAGGAAATGGTGGGCTTTTAAAATCACCAAGTAACAGATTCGGTGGCGGTAATGACGAAACAAGGAAGGCAAAACCCGGAATAGATAATGCCCGAGAAGGAGAGAGATATAAAGAACAGAGTTATACCACCTATGTAAGTGGATAGGGCTCCCTGTGTAATGCAGCGAATATGAATAAATAGCTGATGGTACGGAATATCAGTGCGGAGAAGAAGGCACTTTCATTAAAGGTCCATCAGGAAAAGGATCTGAAGAATACAATAAATTATAGCTGAGATGTGAGAAATAACAGCGAGTGTAATTTTGGTTCCTGTAAGCAAACCCCAACAGGGGCAAACTGGGAGATTTAACATCTGAAGCTCACCCCGATTACCCCTGGGGGCCGCGTATATTCCACTGTAAAAAGGCATGATTGGCAATGATAAAGATACTTGAAATCCGCAGGAAAGGGGTTTCCCTACGGACTTAGAGGGTTTTAGAAAAGTCCACATGCGGAGGCAGGGGAAAATGTTTCAAGCAGCGAAGGAACGGGTGCGGCTGTGAAGAAGGAGTTGCGCAGATGGAGCAGAGGAGAGAGAAAGAGCGGAAGGGGATCAGTGTCCATTGATGGTTTGGTCTCTGCAATATATTCAGAGTTTGCTTAAGTGTTTCGGAATTCAGAGATGTTTGTATGGGAGACAATATTGGGAATGGTTTGGGGGAGGATGAGTAAAGATTGGAACTGTATTGGACTGTACCAAGGTAGGGGGGGGCGAAAGGGTGGAGGGAACTGGAGAAGCGTGGCAGGGGACAGAAGAGACAGGAACCTGGGAGGTGGCAGAAGAGGAAGAAACTTGGGAGGGAACCCGGGGAGGAAGGTACATTACGAGGGAGGAGGGTGAACCTCTGCACTTGTAACTGAGCCAGTGAGAGGGGAAGAACTAGGGACAGAGACAGGGAGGGTAAAATGAGGAGGTGGAAGATGGGTAGGAGGTGTTACCGGACCTTTTTTGACTTTTGAGAATAGAGGGACGATTGGGAAGAGGTGTCGTTCGAGGTCTCGTCGATACTGAGGCTTGTAAGAGAAGAACTCGAAGAAGCGAGATTAGAATGAGGCGTTGAAGTAGGACGTCTGAGCCGAGGCAGCAAAAGGATTAGATACAGGAGTGATTTTTGGAGAGGTAACCACGAGGTGGGTGTAGAAGATGGGGTACCAGAAGTGGGGGGACGTTTTGAAACCACGGGAATAAGAAACACGTGGGAGTCTCCCTTGGAGGCGGAGATGAGAAAAATGCCATGGCATAAGGGAGACCTTCTGGGCTCTTTGAGGTAACGGATTTCCCGCTCGTTTAAATAGACCTGACAACGGCGAGAGTACGAAGGGTGAGCCTATGAACAGTTAAGGCAAAAGGGAGATCGATTGCAAGACGTATTAGAATGGTCATCGGCACCACAGACTGGGCATTCGGCGATAGATCTGCAAAATTTCGCTGGATGGCCGAATCGCCAGCAATTTCTACACTGTTGTGGTGTAGGGGTCACCTTTCGAATTGTAACCGATGTCCTGCTATATAAACGGAGGATGGGAGTTCTCGGCTGTCAAAAGTTAAACGAGCCACATTGCTAGGGGATCGTCTCCGCCCACGGGCAGGAAGAACGTAAGTGTCTACCTTGAGGATTGGGAGATCTTGGGTTCCAGCTGTTCTAGAATGTCGGTGCCACATGTCTGGAAATTTGTTGAACTATGGTATGGGGCGAATAACTGTACCCCCTACAAGAATTGAGGGAATGATGTTTTTCAAGGGTGACAGGAACAGTATCTATATGGGAAAGACGGAGAGCTCACGAGCCTGGGTTTGCATTCTGTACGGTAATGATGCGCATTTCCGCTCTTAAGAGCATGAAAAAGAAATATCTTTACCAACATGGCGTAGGAGTGCCTTGCCAATACTATGGTCAGAAAGATAGGCAGTTTGAGGAAGTTGGTCGTAAAGTGAAGAATTTAGTCCACTGTTTAGTCTGGAACTGAGCGTTTGGGAAAGGTAGTGAAGGACGTGTCGATCGTTTCTGAGAAGAACGAGGGAAGGTGAAGGTGGAGAAGTATCATCAGCAGGTAATTGTCGTTGGGCGTTTAGGCGTGGGACCAGAGTTGGTCCGACGTGGAAGGGTCGGCGATTTGAAAAAATTGCCGCACCCGTAGAGGGAGAGGCCGGAAGCATAGTCAGAGGAGAGGAAGGTTTTGATAAATCGAAGGAGTCAGTCGAGGCCTCAGTACCTGAAGCGGGTGAGGAAACAGCACCCGGAATAGGTACAGAGGCATGAGGAATGTCTGAAGAGTGGTCCAAGACGAGGCGGGGTCAGAACGGGGTGCGGTATCAAGAAGGGGCCCGGGGGTACCAGGTTCAGGACTAGGGCTGCCATGGTTAGGTTTCTTCTTTCTTTTTTGTTTTAAGAAAAAAAAAAAAAGAAGAAAAAAAAATAAAAAAAAAAAAAAAAAAAAAAGGGGGGACCAGGGAGGGATAGTTCCTAGGAGGAATGAAAGGGCAAGAAATTCCCTCCGCGCCCAAGAGGACTCGACACCGCTAGTAGCGCAGATTTCAGCATGGAACCCGTGCCATACCCTACCCTTCATGCCAGTAAACCAGCAATCTGGGATAGCAACCTCACATCTGCCGAGCTACCTCGGTGGCAAAAGAGAGGGCGGCCGGATATCCGCCACAAAGCATACCTCCTTTAGCCACCACCCCCCGGAATCCGAAAGGTGGCTTCCAGAGGGTACACCCCTCGCCCAAAAGACACCCAAAGCTACTCCGGGTTACCGGAGAGGGATCGGGACATCCTAGGCAATCCAGATTCCACGGCAAACTACGCCACCGCCCAAAAAACTCAACGGAATGGGATGGACCCCGGTGTCCTTTCCCCTACCTAGGAACTAGCGCGCCTGTGGGAGAAATCACGAAGGCTAAAAAGAGGAAGGGCAAAAGGGAGGGGTGAGGAGGAGGAGGAGGAATGGAAAAAGGGGAGGATGGGGAGGATGGGATAGGGGAGGGGAGAATGGGGGGTAATTAGGTTCGGTCTGAGGAAGAAGACCGACAGGGCTAATTCCTCAGACCAAGAGCCTCTTCACCACGCAAAGGAGCCCCCCTTGAAGAGGAATTCATCCATTGCCCCAACAACAGATGTTGCTAGGTGCCTGTCTCTCCTCGGTAGACAGCCATTGCAAACAGCAGCAAGTTGCCCTGGGATCTGCTGCTTGCACGAGCACCATCGACCCTCCCCAAGAGGTCCAAGAAGCCAGTGACTCCGTTAGCAGCCCGATGAAGAGCTGATCAAGTCAATGGACGGATGGAATCCACACGGGGCTTCCTGCAGGATCTTACAATATCAAGATGACTTTGAGAAGACCTATCCCCTCGTATGTTGTCCTGGAGGATTTTAGGACAGGTGTTTGTGACCTATGCAGGACAATGTAAAACGTGTCGACTGTGTGGTGCTTTTGATCACATGGCAGCCGGATGTGGTAAGGCTGCAGCTCCACGGTCAAAGAAAATGCCAGTAGCCACAGAGTCGTTGGTGGCTCCGTCTGCTGCGGTGGGTTGCTGCAGGCAAAGGAAATTTGGGGGGGACGAAGTGAACGGTGGGAGGAGCATCGTGTGACGCTACCCGAAGCTTTGGTAGCTCCCCCACGGAAGAACCCGAAGTGGAGCAGCAGCCTGTGGGAGTGGGGGGGGCTGGTGACCTACAGGAATTATCTGAACCCCTGCAGATTTATAATCAAGTCCTTCCTAGACGTGCCAGCGGGGGGAGAACCCACTCTAGACGGAGGACTTCTGATGGTTGGGGGGGCCTGACTGACAGGCCACAGGGTCTCCGAGGTCAGGATCTGGCATGTGGCAGTTGGGGGCTGAGGTGACAGGAAGAGTGGAAATAATGACATGGGATTGAGGGGGGCTTCTAGGAAGAGGGGCTGGAGGTCTGTCGGATGACGTGGTTATTACTCCAGCTCAGCGACCTGGCAAGAAGGTCGTGGGCTGGGAGTATCTAAGAAAGAGCAGCGTTAGTGCTAACAGGGGAGGGAGGGGAGGGAATCAAGGAGGGCAAGAGTTTACAGAGGAAGTTCAGGAGTAAAAAAAAAGTGTTTTAGACAGGCACAGAGACAGAGGAAGCCTCCTTTTTTGGCATCTAAGTGTTTAAACTATAAATGTGGAAGGCCTTAGAGCTGAAGTTAAAACGTGAAGGGTCGAGACTGTTTGAGGCATTTTGATGTTTGAACGTGGCTTTATTACAGGAACACAATTTAAGTGTGGCAGAGAGTTGAGATTGAAAGGGTTTGGAATGTATGTGGTAGGTTCAGGGAAGTAAAAGGGTGGGGTGGCAGTGGCAGCGAAGGAAATCCAGCCATTCAAGTGCTCGCGTGGGAAGAGGGGGGGAGGGGGAGGGTGGCAGTGTGGAGGGGCTCTGGGGGAAGAGTGAAACGTTTTCTGTGGATATACATGCCAGCTGATAATAAACAGATGGAATAAAGGTGAAATTTTATGCAGGATGTTCTGCTTTTCCACATGCGGGTTTTACCCATGGTTTTCCATAGTTGGTGGGGGACAGGGAAATTGTGTATTTGGAAATAAGGATGTGGAGCCGAGGGGTGCAGTGTGTTTGTGTGTTGGGGTGGTCTGAGGGATTTGTTCATGGATCATGACCAGGCGCCTACCGTACTTATGATGTAGTCAGGGGGTGGATGGGTGGAAAGTGGAGCACACGTTCATGCGGAGGGAGTTATGCTGCCAGAACTAGATCGCTGAATAACTCGTGAGATTACGCAGAACGTGTGCTGACTGTTTGACCATAGTGCCATGTTGGCAGGAGGTGGCCTGGATTGGTATGGTGCGCCAGTCTTGCAGGTTATTGAAAAGGAAATGCGAGGTTACTTTCAGGGGGAGGGGTTTACATTCAGGGGATTGTGGGAGACAATTCTGGGAGGCACGCAAACAGTCGAGGATGTTGTTTTGGGATGGTGAGAGTTGCAAGCTAAATGGCGGAATTAGGATTATTACCAGAAATCGAGAGGACGGGATGATGCACGGTGGAGGTTTTGGATTACAGGAATACGTGGAGGGGGCAGTCAATTTTGCTATGAAGGGGGTGGGGTTGGGAGAAGAAAGAAATGGGGAAATAGAGGTTTAAAAGGGGAAGAAGATTGAAGTATATACAGAATTCTCGTACTCTGTGATGCGGATACTTGTGAGGGAAATGGATTAGAAGAGGTACATGGGGTGACAAACTGTCGGATTTGTTTTGCGGAGGCTCAACGAAAGAAGCACGATGACCACGACTATGGGATTAGAGGTGAGTAAAGGGCGGTGGAGGGGCTATAGGGTGGGCAGGTACTAAGAACCACTGATGGAAAGGAGTACTAGACTATCATTGGTTTCAGGGAGGAATTTTAAGAATGGAGAGGGTGGGGGAGGAGGGACGAGATTATAGGGGAGGAAAGAGGGCGGCAAGCTTGACGGGTAGGAATCAGTGAGGTGGAGGTGGGGGGAGGCGGTCGGTAAGGTAATGTGCTTGAGTAGGGGAAAGAAAAGCGCCAAGGATGGATGGGGATTCTCAACGATTTTCTATATTGCACACTGGGATTGCATGAAGGGAATGTCTGGTCTCTTTGCTTAACTGTATGAAGGGATCGGGGAGTGTTGGGGAAACGCAGGGCACGGGGGGTTGTTGTTTTGGTTTATAAAGGAGGTGGGGGGAGGACCCTGGGTGCCTATTGGGCGATACCCTCATGTGCGGCTGATTATAAGATATTTGCTCGAAGGTTTTGGGTAATCCCATTAAGAAGGGTGATTGACCTTGTTTACTTATAGGACAGTTTGGGATTCCTGGTCAAAGTATGCTTTAGAGGCATGGGATGAATTTGGGATTTCGTGGAGTGCAGACAACGGGGCGGGATCTTGGGATCGAATTGGAGGCAATGCTTCATGAGTGTGCTTGATAGACTCTTGTGGGTATTTTACAAAAACAGCGATTTTGGGGATGAGAGTGTTTGCAGTGGGTGACTACTTTGTATACACCGCGTGTGGTCCGGGTACAAAGTAATGGAAGTTAGGGCTGCCAGTACAGATGGGAAGGGTTTGAGACAGGGTTTGTCCCTTGTCATTAAATCCTCTTTGCAGCATGCAGGACCCATTTTATAGGGCTCTGTAGAAGGAGTTTGGGAACAGGGAGGGAAGGGTTCCTGGCAGATGTCAGAATGGTGGGGTTATGTGGATGACACACAATTTTGGGTTGGAGGGGAAATAGGGATTGGGAATGTGCGGACGTTATAACAGATTTTTGGGTTGGGGCCGCCTGGAATGAGGGTTAATGGAGCAATGTCTAAGTTAATAAAAGTAGGTAAGGTGGGTTGAAGGGGGGGGGGACATGTATGGGTAGATCGTTGCAGATAGAATTAAAATTGCGGGGGTTGTGTAATGGCAGGGCTGGGGAGGCGCAGCCAGCAGAGGGTAAAATTCAAGGAACGTTTGAGAGTATAGCGATGGGTAGGATGCGGTAGGAATGTGGAGGGAGGAGGGCCGGGGATGTAACGTTGCAGCAGAGGGGTGATGGTGGTAAACGCACTGGTGTTAAAGTGTGGGGAAGTGGCAGGAAGTATATCCGAGGGCGTCGTGATGATATACAGGAAACTGGAGGAGAGGGTGGTGTTGAGGGTATGTGTGGGGTTATTGGGAGTGCCGTGGCTTCGGAAGGTGTGGTGGTGATGATGATGACGGAGTGTGACTTGGTGGGCTGGGGCTAATCCTTTTGGACATGCGTGTTAAGGCAGTATATGTCGAAGCAGAGGTACTAAGGGCGGGAGGGGGGAAGCAGGAGTATAGGGTGGAAGAGGTCATGGAGGATGTGAGGAATGGTGGAGAGGAAGGTGTTATTGATGTGTGAAGATATTAATGCATAATTATTGACAATCCAGGATTTCAAGGAAGGTAAAGGTTAGTAGGCTTGGGAGGACAGGTAGGCAGGGAGAGGGGGATACAGGGGTAGATACATACCCGATGTATGATTGGAGGGCATTTGGGAAGAACTTTCGAAAGATTAAAGCCGAAGGTTTGTGAATCGGTATATAGGTTTTTTTCTGGGAATTCTAGCTTCAAGGTCTGTGCTATATAGAATGGGTTTTTGTAGGTGCGGGGAATTGTCAGCATTGTGGGGAGGAGGAGACAGCTTTTTGATGCTGTGTATTTTGGGGAAAACTTGGGGGTTGTAAGGACATAGTTAGCAAGGATCCAGGTAGTGGCCGGGGGGGGGGGAAGTAAAAATCTCGACTTGAGGGCGTTTGCACTTTGATGTGGGTGGGGTTTCCAAGGACATTCGGCGGGCTGTGATGTACGTGGTGGCAGATTTTTTGTATGTTTCTTGGGGTATGCGTGGGGATTGGGGAGCGATTGGGAGGGTGAGGGCACTTGCAGCGAGTGTGTATCGTTTCGGTTTGCAGGAATAGGCTTTCTATATGGGAACGTTGGGTAAATAGTTTCCCAGTGGGTTATCGTAATCTGACGGTAGGTGTTATGTTAGGGTTGGTGCAGGGTAGAGCTGGAAGGGTGTATTCCCCGAGTTTTCACTTTTGTTCTGTTTTGAGATTAGTGGAGGATGGAATGTGGAATAAAAGTGTGTGGTTTGTGGAGTACATGGGTGTGCTGTCGTTAGGCATGGGGGGGCGTAGGGGGGGGTGACCTGGTGACCTGTGAATAAGAGAATGGGTTTATGACTTTAGGACTTCAGGTATGGGCTTTACATGTAAGGGAACGTGGTGTTTTTAAAATAGACTTATGG
>NC_069457.1:18137113-18175487 GCF_026875155.1 Cherax quadricarinatus
TCGTTTTTTTAAACCTTACACTTCCAGGAACGGATTAACGACAATAAACGAGGGACCACTGTATCTGTTTTCAATGTTACACATAAACATGTCTGTCTATCAGTCTAGCTCTGTCTGCCTGTGTGTGTGTGTCTTCCTGTCTCTGTCTGTTTGTGTCTGTGTCTCAGAGAACCACTCATGAACCAACAGGTATTACACATGATGCAGAATTGTCATGTCTGATTCCCGATCAAGTGAAAATGTGTACTGCCAATCATGCTCATTATGCCTTATATCTACAAGCATGGTACAGCACTTCATCTGCAATTTTTGGGTTAACCTAGGTAACTTACACTATGTATAATAATTGTACTTATGTGTACCTGTGAGATAGAGACAGACAGAGGTAGGAAGAAACAGATAGATATAAACAAATAAAGATAGAGAAAGAGCCAAACTCAATCAGCCAGCCAGACAGCCACCCACTGAAGCATCCAGCAGCCAGCCTGCTGAAAACGTATTGTACATTCCAGATTTATTTCTCTTTACTTAGGGAATAGGTTATAGGTCATTCTGGCAGGACGACACTACCAGTGGTATCATAATTGAAAGGATGTTGCACAAATGTTGCACATAGGCTATTATCAAGGTTTTTGATATTT
Organism: Cherax quadricarinatus; assembly: GCF_026875155.1. Lineage (NCBI taxonomy): Eukaryota > Metazoa > Arthropoda > Malacostraca > Decapoda > Parastacidae > Cherax > Cherax quadricarinatus. The sequence continues at coordinate 18,137,755 of NC_069457.1, forward strand.
CCTCACTCATTTGTGGCCACATCCATCTCAAAGCCACTAAACTCTGGGTCAACACCACTTTCCTCTTAAAGAGGGATTGTTAATACGACATGGCATCAGTGAATCCCTGGTGTTTGCCACGCCGTTTGCTCTAGCTGGTGCTTAACCCTTTGAGGGTCGCCAGGCCCTCTCCTAAACTTGTTCTCAGGGTTGCCAAAATTAAAAAAAAAAAAAAAATTCTTATGAAAAGATAGAGAATCTTTTCCCGATCATAATGACACCAAAAGCATGAAATTTGATGGAAAACTTACGGAATTATGCTCTCGCGAAGTTAGAAGTCTTGACGGTGTTTACGCATCGGCGATTTTGCCCACTTTGAGCCCTATTTTCAGCTAATTCCAGTGTACTAGTTGACACAAATCATAACTATTTCGCTAGAACTCCATTTTTTTCTATCGAATGAGTACAAGAAACCACCCATTTACCGATTTCAACTATCCAATAAAGTGGTCAGAATTCAGCAATTTTGCCAATTTCACACAAAATTCAAAAGATGCCAATTTCCAAATAGGGTCCAGAATAAACAAGAAAGACATTCCTGACACTAAAATAACATTTCCTCTGTTCATTAGTCACATCCCCAGGCCCCTCTTACATTTCTTTTGCTTTCCACTTCGATTTTTTCTCACAAAAATAATAAGATTTACTGTTATGCAGACTGCTGCATTAGTGTAGAAATGGTATAAATAATATCGGCGCACTTGTGAAAGAATATTAGACTCACCAGTTGGCGTGTATTGGACGCTTGGCATGATTTGTTTACTTTTGAACTTTGGTAAAAAATCGAACATTTCTGCTACTTTGAGCTCAATTTCAAGGTACTTTTCATTGTAAAACCAGTCAAAATCATCTCAATTTCTGTAGTATGTCTTCCATTCTATACAATGAGACCAGGAAAACTAGAATACAACAATAAATACCATACAAAAATACAGTGCAAAGTCGCTGTTTTAAACCAAAAACACGGTCAAAGTTTTTTTTCTCATTACGCACTGTGTGCTGCAGGATTTTTTTATATTGTGCACACTGACCACATAGACGCATTCTTTCATATGTAGGCCTACCAGCTTTCGCTTGCTAGATTTGAGGGCGCTAGAATTTATGCATACTAGTACGTCAAAGACCTTGGCGCATAAGCCGTACTAGTACGACCAAAACCCCCGAAAGGGTTAATTGAACTGGTGCTCCATAAGGTACTAAGTGGTCCCAGATTTTTTTAATACTGCGCACACAGAGTGTAAAGACCCATTCTGTACTGACAAGGCATCTCAGGCCAATCATGCCAAATTTGGAGGCAGGAAAAATAAAATGTTGATCTATGTCTGTAGCGCTAGTGGTGACAACGTAGATCTATGTTCGGACAGGTTAATGGTTAAGGGATCAACACCGAAGGGGTTAACTGACAAGTTCATTTGTTCCCTAGGGTTCCTTAACCTGTTTATTTCACTCCAAAATTTTTTTTCTTATTCTCAGCAAAATTTGTTGACAGTGCCTCACCTACTCTATCATCTGCTCTCCTTTTGCACTCTTTTTACCTTTCTTTTACTCTCCATATACTCCACCCTTCTTACATCACATCTGTTTTGTAAAAACCTCTCATAAGCAACCTTTTTCTATTTTATAGCACCTTTTACCTCATCATTCCGCCAATCACTCCTCTTTCCTCCTGTACCCACCCTCCTATAGCCACAAACTTCTGCCCCACATTCTAATACTGAATTTTTAAAATTATCCCACCCTCTTCAAACCACTCACCTTTCTGCCAATAGTTGCTTATATCTCACCCTAACTTCCTCCTCCCTTAGTTTATAAACTCTTACCTCTCTCTTACTTGCTGTTGCCATTTTCCTTTTGCCCCATCTACCTCTTACTCTAACTGTAGCTACAACTAGATAATGATCCTATATATCTGCTGCCCCTCTCTAAACATGCACATCCTGAAGCCTACCAATCAACCAATATACAATCTAACAAACTACTTTCATTACCTGCTACATCACATCTTGTATACTTGCTTATCCTCTTTTTCATAAAATATGTATTATTACCAAACCTCTTTCTACACACGGTTCAATTAAAGGCTCCTCATTTTCAATAACCCCTGGCACACCAAACTTACCTACTACTCCCTCCACAACATTTTAACCTTTTGGCTGTTTCAGCCATACATATACATCTTACGAGCCAATGTGTTTGACATATTAATACGCCAAAATTCTAGCGGCTTCAGATCAAGCTGGTAGGCCCACATGTGAAAGACTGGGTCTCCATGGTCAGTGTGTGCACTATAAAAAAAAAATCGGGGAGCCAGTGGTGCATTGTAGGAATGCCATTTCAGTAGTCCTTGTTCAGCATGCCTAGTGGTAAGAAACATGTGAACTCCCATGAATATGGGCCTCTTCTTTTCCCAATGATCACTCTAACTCAGATGGAATTTGCCGGTGAAGATGAATTTCATGTTTTTGAGGAGTTGTGACCGAAACAATGCCCAGGATACAAGAAGAAAGAAAAGAAAGAAAAGAGAGAAAGAAAGAGGAAGAAGAATCAACAAAGAAAAGAAAGAGGAAGAAAAAGAAGGAAAGAAAAAGAATAATAGCAGTTCTAAAATAAGTGACCAGTGACTATATATGTGTATATATATTATAGAAACCAGAAGGTAGGAAGGGGGGGAAAATTAAGAAAGAAAGTTTTAAAGAAAGAAAGAAAGAATGAAGAAAGAAAAGAAAGAAATACTGGTAGGTAGTTATGAAGGAGGTGGGGAGAAGACATGCGACCCCATGGGTGTTGACAGCCAGTAATATGTCATTCTGACAGCTGCCAGACCCTGATTTAGCACATTTAGGAGCGTGCGCATGCGCACGCACAACACACACACACACACACACACACACCACACACACACAACACACACACACACCACACACACAAACCCCACAAACACACAAACACACAAACACCCCACACACAACACACACAACACACACAACACACACAACACACACACACACCACCACACACACACACACACACAACACACACACACACACAACACACACACACACAACACACACACACAACACACACACACACCAAAAACACACCCCACACACACACACACAACACCACACAACAAAACACACACAAAAACACACACAACACACCCCACACACACACACACACACACACACACACACACACACACACACACACAACACACACACACAAACACACACACACACAACAAAAACACACAAAACAACACACACCACACACAACACACACACACACAACACACACACACACAACACACACACACACAAAAACACACACACACACCCCAACACCACACACACACACACACACACACACACACACACAACACACCAATTTCTTATTTGCAACAAATGGGGTCCCGTTTGGGAGCTCTGTTATTCTAAGACATTGATCAAAAGAACAATATTAAAGTTATTTTTCTGGGAATTTATCTCAAAATATTGATCATGGAAGATCACATTAAAGAGTTATTTGAAGATTTAAAAATTGTCAAAGCTGGACTCCTTGAAACTTCAACGTGCTGGCAGTAGCCCGTAAATTGGGAGTACCTTACATAGATATTACACACCAATACCCTAAGGCAATAATTAGAAACAAATTGTTTCCAGGGCCTCTAACCACCCATGTAGCAGGGAGATTCTGACTCTGAAAGTTTAGTTTCTCAAGAAGCTACCAGTCGAGATAGAAGTATTGCAGGGTGCGGGCCGTTACTGAAGGAATTCCTATTAATGGTCAGCCTGGCCCCACCAAGGTGCACGCCCAAAAGGGAAATATCCACATACCGCCAGTTCAATTCCCTCATTTTCGATACCATCGGGGCATATTTCTCAAAGTCAGTTTGAGAAATTAGAGAGACTATTTATTTTACAGACTGCTCAAATTGAGGCTCAGCGTAAATTAAATGAAGAAGACTTTCAAGGGAAACGCTCCGCTATATAAGACAACAACAAAAAGGGAAATGTGAGTGAAAGATGTACTGAATCCTCAAATGATTCTTTCAATAAAACCAAAAAGCTGCATCTATGGTTCCAAGATTTAATGACGGAGATTAGATATTTAATTTGAAGTCTTTGAGAATCAAGCATGTGCTATGAGCTGGCCCTGACAACACTGGGCAACCTTATTACATTACTTCGTTGTCTGGTAAAGCTCAAAGTTGTACGGCTACGTTACCTTTTGAGAAATATGTGGATTATGATTCCGTTAAGAAGGCTATCCTAAAGGCTTATGATCTCCTCCCAGTAAGTTATCAAAAAACCTTTTAGAGCATTAAAACGCCAGCCAACTCAGTCGATGTAGATTTTGCTCGTGAAAAAAAATCGCTTTTGAGAGATGGTGTAGAGCTTCTAACTGTAAATCTAGGGAAAGTCTTTCCCAATTAATCCTGCATGAGGATTTCTATAATAATTTACCAGAAGACTTGCATAGGTATTTGATTAGTTGCCCCTAGTAAATATACTAGAAACAGCCTCGCTCGCCGATAATTATGAAATATCTCAACAATTGATTGGCGAAACAAAAAGTAAGGAAACAGTGACTAAATTTGCCCCTAAGAAAGGGCGATCCAATCTTACAGAGATGCGTACATACAGAATCCTTGCCCGACCTCCTATGATGCCTCCATGCCCATTAATAATAAATTTAGTTTCTAACTCTAGGAAAAATTCAAAACCACTAAGACAATAGCAGTGGTTGAACTGCACTTATTGTAATAAGAAAGGCATGAAAGGGAAAATACTTTTATTGGCTAGAGAGGGATACCAGGAACGAGCGACTTCGTTTCCCAACTCAGGTAATACCTTCATCGACAACTCAAAAGAAACTGAACTCTAGTACCGAACAAGGTTCACAAGAACGAATCAGTATCATTCTAGATGACTCAATACTGGAGCTGTTTCAGAAAAAGATATTCACTCAGCTATGAGTCCCTACTTTGCTAAAGTGAAAGTTGGAATAGACGAGACTCAATTAGTTGAAATTAATCCCTTCCGTGATACTGGAAGTTACTTAACATTTTTGAAGCAGGACATATTCCGTAAGTGATATGACTCACACAAAGCTAAATGTCTTATTAGAAGGCCTATGGAGGCGCCATTATAAGAGTGCCTCTTCACAGGATATACATCCAAACACCAACCCATACTGGCTTTGTGTCGGTAGGTATAAACCCGTGAACTTTTCCTATTTTAGGGCGTTGACTTACTCATAGGCAATGATCTAGACTATCCGGGTTTTAAGCCGAGAGCCTCTAGTTATTGATAATTCTCTGACATTAACTATGCCTAGAAGCTCGAAAAGAGGCTCCTACCTTTTTTCCTCTCAATGTTATAAAATAGAGCATGTTAGAGCGCCTTAAAATCCTTTGTCAACTGAAGTCCTAAGTGAAAGGGGAAAAATTTAGGTCTCGATTTATTGTTCAGCCGATCCTTACAACCCGGATCTTCAAATCTGAAATATTCTATGATCGGCCCTTTTCAAGATTTTGATATTAAAATGCTATCGAAAGAAGATTTAATAAGGGTCAGTTTTCCCTTTATCCATCCCTAGAGAAATTACGAGAGATAGCTATTACAGAAGACGACGCCCAAGACCTGGACAATTGTTACATATCTTGCTAAAAGGTATATTAATGAGAAAGGAAAAGTCTCTTTTGTCTTCCGACGATCAATCTGTCTACCAGGAAACATCTAGTTTGTACTACCTAGCACCTTTAGAGAATTGGCTATTAAGTTCGTCCACCATAGTCCCATGGGAGGGAATTTTGGGGGTAAAGAAAACGCTGGGCAAAATAGCCAAGCATTTTCATTGACCCAGAATGAAGGAGACTGTGGAAAGCTATCTAAAAGGTTTTTCAAGTCTGCCAAGTGACCGGCAAAAACCTTTCGCACACACCTCCACTTTCCCCTCATTCCGATTCCGTCAGTGGTGGGGCCCTTCTCACGTCTGATAATAGATTGTGTCGGTCCGTTACCCAAGACTAAACAAGGGAATTCAATATCTGTTTACAATTATGGATGTGTTACTTGATTCCAGAGGCTATCCCTTTGAGAAAAATTAATTTTCTCGCATCATTGTTCGAGCTTTGCAAAAAATTTTTTCACAGGTGGGATTCCCCGAATAATTCAATCCGATCAAGGTTCAAATTTTACCTCTAAGATGTTTCGCGATGCCTTATCTCGCCTCAGAATTAAGTCCGTAGTTTCTGTTGCTTATCACCCTCAGTCGCAAGGAGCCCTCGAACGATTTCATCAAACATTAAAATCAATGATGAGAGCGTACTGCGAGCATTTTCCAGAGATTGGGGCGAAGGAATACCATTCCTCTTGTTCGCCTTAAGGGAAAGCGAACAAGAAAGCACTGGGTTTAGTCCATTTGAATTAATTTACGGACACAAAGTCGCGGCCCCCTCGCTGTACTAAAAGATTCATGGACCGGAAAAACCCAACCCTCGCTTAAAACAACTCCCAACTCTAAGCAAAAGCGTTTTTTCACAACTGAGGATTTAGCCTCAAAAAACTTAGCTAAGGCCCAATCCAAGATGAAGCATTGTTTTTGACAAACACACACGCTCTCGTTTTTTTCAAACCAGGCGACAGTGTGATGGCACGAAATTCTTACCTGACACGCTCTGCAACCTAGATACGAAGGTCCTTTGGGAAATGATTGAGCGGCTCAAAGAGGTAAATTATGTACTACAAACTCCAAGGGAAAAAGAAAAAGCAAAACGTACTTATCACATAAACCAACTTAAGGACCACCCTAGTATCGTACCAGTTTCGACAGTTCTTCCATTAGCTGAAAAATGAAATGGAAGTCTGCCCAGCATCTCTAAGCGATAGAAGTACGTTTAAAAAAAATTCAGAGACTTTGCAATCTCTTGATACCTTTCTTATGGACCTTGATTTGAAGAAAGCCAAAGATATCAAAGACTTGATATTACGTTATGAGGTTTTATTCGATGACGTCCCTAGGTGTTGTACATTGGGAATTCACGACATAGATGTACAAGGAGCAAAGTCTTGCAAACAGTCACCTTATAGGGCAAGTCCACTCAAACAAGAAACATTAAACAAAGAAGTAGAATTTTTGTTGTCCCAGGGATGAAGTATTAAGTCCACATGGTATGACCCTGACAGTCATGTCCGAGACTTCTATTCTCGAATTATGATGGAAGCCACTCCAGATAGTTCTTCCGGCCATTGTTCCAAAAGCTCATCCTCTGGCAAATAACTATGCTGATCGAGTTATTTCTTCTCCATTCTTCCGTCATACTACATGCATTATTTACCAAGAGGACGCTGCAGCGGCAGCGGCAAAGCAACGGTATCCTACCAGCTCTTCTTTCTCAAAAAACATCGCCCATCAAAACTTGTGATGGCCTAAGTGAAAGTTCAACTACATGAACCCACGTAGACCACAACATGACCCAAGAATACTAAGAATGTAACCCAAATCTTGACAAAATTAGAAGATCTAAGGAAGACAGCCTGCTAACCCAAACACTGCCTCCGCTGCCAGACAACCACTTAACCCAAGCTCCGAGAAAACAAGCCTTCTCCTCCATTGCTACACAGTATCTACTTCAGTGATACTATGAAAGGATATCGCAGAAGACACAACACAGTAATAAAAGAATAACAGCAAGGACCCTAGAACTCAACTTGTCTACCCAGCAGGACGCAGTGTATCATCAACCCCTCTCTCCGCCGCCACCACAAGGAACAACAACAACAACAACAAAACATGGCTGACTCCCCTCCAACTCCACTCCCTTCAAAGGATTCATCCATGATAACTCAGGTACGATTATTCCTGACAATATCAAGGACTACATCGTTGCTCTAGAAAATGAAATCAAAGATATCAAAGCAGCACTCGAGCGACGAGATTCCAAGATAACCAACCTCGAGAATAAGATCCAAAACCTTGAAGAGAAGATTACATCGGGAAGTGTTGATACAGAAAATACTCTAAAAGCAGCTATAGCCAGTCACACTGAACAAATAACAACAATAAATATGAAGGTTGAAGAAGCAATCAAGGACTGGAATCTGAACATGCACACTCGAACTAAATGAATACCTTGATTTCCAAGACGACAAAACTGAACAAGATAAGTTGTCTGATGCAGTTATAATAAACAGTCCACACATTCCTAGTGACATAACACAAGCACAGTGCAAAGAAACTGCTATCAGGATAATACAGAACCACGTACAAGTCATCGTGCAAAACAATGAAATCAAAGAAAACGTTTGTTAGGAAAACCAGGAAGTAAACACAGTATAATGATCCGACTTCATTCATACGATAAAAGAAAGGACCTAATTAAATCAGCAATTACAATGAAAAAATGGAGTGTACATAAATGAGTGTCTAACAAAAAAACGTCAAAACCTTCTGTTCAGGCTGAGGAAAACTTAAACAGGAAAACAAATACATCAGTGTTTCACGCGAGATGGGAAAATACTAGTAAGGAAAACATCAACAGGACAACAATATACCATCTCAAACGAACATGATTTCTCTACCTTCCTTAGAAAAGCTGACATTTCTGTAACAGATTAAATAAGTGCCCTTAATACATATATACGTGTGGTGCATATAGTGTACGTTACTATCATATTGTACATTATTATTTTTATTATTTTTCATCACTAGCTAATGCCAACTACCTCCAATACTCTATAACTTTCTTACTGCTATTAATTGCTCATAATTTAAATTAAAAGTCAAATCTTACTCCAAATTAATAATATTCATTTTTTCTTACCTGTCCATTTAATTTTGTTTTATCACTACTTGTTTTTTTAGTCACTTTACATTGTATATTCAATTAGTGTATATTCCAATTACTTTTTTGCAAGTACCAAAACTATCTTTTGCTAGCTAGTACCAACTACCTCATTTTTTTTACTTTTATTGTGCAATAAACTGCTCAATTTATCTAATATTACAAATAGATCTTACTCCTAAACCAATTATTATTTCATAGTGACCATCTGTCCATTTAACTTTGTTTACCATTACTTAATTTTAGTCCCTTATATATTTTCTCCTTTATTTTAGCTTTATATAACTACCCTAGCTTATACATTCACAATTGTTAAAATAATCAAGGTGCTATTCTCAGGTGCTAAAGTAGAACAAGTTCACAATTTTGGCATTATATTCCAAAGCTCATTTATTTTATAGTACTACCTACTATCATATTCCCAAGCTCCATTATTTGATCATCACTTTATTTGTACTAGTCCCTTTTATATTGTCTCCTTTATTTTAGCTTAAAAAAAAAAAAAAAAAAAAAAAAAAAAAAATACCTTAGCCCATTATTTTACATTTGTTAAATAATTCAGGTGCTATTTTTTAGCTTAAGACTATTTACTCTGTTTTATACTTAATTCTAACTATAGATTCACTACAAATCTTATGATTACAAGCATTGATCCAGATACCAACCTCTTATTTAATGACTTAAATGAATCAAACAGTTACTGTAATTACTACACTGCAGAACAATCAAAGGCACTTCTCAGTGCCAACAACAACATAACTATCTTTAACTACAATATCAGATCTTTAAGCAAGCATTACGAATGACCTCATAGCATTACTAAATTCCTTACATGCCAATATGTCCATCATTACACTAACTGAAACCTGGCTAAAGCCTGATACTACAGATGTCTATACCATTCCTGGTTACACAGCCATACACAACTGTAGGCCAGACAACAAGGGGGTGGCACAGCCATATACTACTCAGACCAACTAGAATGTATCACTAATACTTGCACAAGAGATGAACATGGGGAATATATAATAGCCAAATTCAAAATCCAAATACCTACAAAAACCTCTCACATTGATAAACATCTACAGAGTTCCACAGTCAAACATTAGGCCAATTTAGTCAAAACCTAGGAAGTATGATAACTGATGCACGCATGAACAAAGATCACTTACTACTCTCAGGTGACTTCAATTAAATCTCCTGCAAGACCAGGACCCACACGTTACTGAATTCACAAACACAATGAGTAACTGTATGTTGCTACCAACAGTAACAAAACCTACAAGAGTTACAGAGACTAGTGTTTCCCTACTTGACCACATCTGGACCACACCCATATCCCCTTTAAAATCAGGCATAATTACAGATAATACCACAGACCACTACCCTACTTTCCTCATAACAACTCTTGGTAAATTACCCCAAGACACTACTAAAGTCACCTTCAGACTTCACAATGAGGCAGCCATTAATAACTTCACAACAGCATTAGCAAACATTGATTGGCACACTGAGCTAGAAATCAATACAGATATTGACGAATGTATTAATAATTTTCTAAAAAAGACTCAATACCTCTATAACAAGCACTGCCCTAAAAAAACTAAGCAGATGACAGCTAAGAGACTGAACAGTCCCTGGCTAACACCCAGCATTCTCAAATCCATAAATACAAAACACCAATATGAAAAAACAGTACAGAATGGGTCACATAACCAGAGACCAAAACAAAACGTTACTCGTCAATCCTAACCAGCCTGATAAGAAGGGCAAAAAAATTGTATTATGAGAACAGATTATCCAACTTACGAGGTGATATAAAAAAGACTGGAAAACCCTATCAGAAATTCTGGGAACAAAAAAGATATCACGAAATAGCGAAATAAAATTAGCAAAATCAGATGAACCCCAACTCCCACCAACAGAAACAGCAAACAGACTCAATGATTTTCTTCTCCACTATAGGACAAAACCTTGCCAATAAAATCCCAAGCTCAGATACCCCACCAAATGACTACCTCACGGCAACTACCCGAACACACTGTTCCTAGCTCGACTAACCCATACGAAGTCTCCCTTATTATCAACGCACTAAAAAAACAAGACAGGAGATTTAAATACCTTACCACCCTTTATATACAAAAAAGTGTCACAAGTGCTATCACCAATCATTGCAAACACTCTTTAACAAATCCATTGAATCCTCCACCTTCCCTACAGTACTCAAAATAGCAAGGGTCACCCCGATCCACAAAGGAGGAGACCAAACAGAGTTGAATAAACTATAGGCCAATATCCAACTTACACCCTCTCTCAAAAATCTTCGAAAAATTAATTCATAAACGAATCTACTCCTACCTTATCTCCCAAAACATACTCAACCCCTGCCAATTTGGATTCAGGCCTAATAAAAATACTAATGATGCTTATTATACACATGCTAGAACATATATACACTGCAATAGAGAAAAAAGAAGTCCCACTGGGGATCTTCATTGACTTACGTAAAGCTTTTGATACAGTTGACCATGACTTGCTCCACGTAAAATTATCACACTATGGTATAAGAGGGCACTCCCTCAACTACCTCAAGTCATACCTCAGCAACAGAAGCCAATATGTGTACGCAAATGGGGCAAACTCTTCTGCACAACCAATTACAGTTGGTGTCCCACAGGGGAAGTGTCCTTGGCCCTCTTCTCTTTCTCCTATACATAAATGACCTACCAAATGCTTCTCAATTACTCAAACCCACACTATTTGCTGATGACACAACATACGTCTTCTCCCACCCGAGCCCAGTCAAGCTAGCCAATACTGTAAATACCGAATTACAGAAAATATCTACCTGGATGAGTACTAACAAACTTACACTAAACATTGACAAAACCTACTTCATTCAGTTTGGTAACAGAGCTACAGATGTCCCTCTTAACATAATGATAAACGGATCACCTATCACAAAGCTAACAGAGGGAAAATTCTTAGGAATCCACCTTGATAATAGACTCAAATTTCATACACATATACAACAAATTTCTAAGAAAATTTCCAAGACTGTAGGCATACTATCGAAGATACGGTACTATGCTCCACAGTCAGCCCTCCTGGCCCTATATCACTCTCTTATTTACCCCTATCTCACCTATGGAATTTGTGCATGGGGCTCAACAACAAGTAACCATCTCAGACCACTAATTACCCAACAAAAGGCTGCAGTTAGAATGATAACAAATTCTCACTACAGGCAGCACACTCCACCAATATTCAATACACTCAACCTACTCACCATACAAAACATCCATACTTATTACTGCACCTATTACATACATAGAACACTCAACTCTGATATTAACCCTCCCCTCAAACATCTCCTTGCCAACCTCAACAGAACACATGACCATAACACAAGGCACAGATCACTCTTTGATATTCCTCGTGTCCATCTCACGCTATGCAAAAAACTCAATGCACATAAAAGGCCTAAAAATCTGGAATTCATTACCTGTTAATATAAAAGAAACACTACTGTTTATAAATTCAAGTCTCTTCTCAAAGATCACTTACTACCCAAAACCAAATAAATACTGAATAACTGAACCTTATAAATTGTATATCTTAAATGTTTCTCACAATTATATCACATAAATGTTTAAACCTAAAACCCAATCTAACTTTATTATTTTTTAATTCACTACCTAACAGAATACTCCATTCTACTGAAATTTACAACAATGCATGCAACCATATGACCTGTCTTTGTAATACTCACTTGTGCTTTATAGTAATCAGTTTACATTAATGTTTTTCACTGATTTCATCATTGCTTAGTTAATCTTAAGTTAATTTTAAGCCAGCCCGTAATGCTATGCATAGTATAAGTGGCTTTGGCATGCTGCTCTTATCTGTATTTTTTTTTGTACCTCTGTAAGTGTGCTCAAATTATAAATTATAAATAAAAGGAGATATTACCAAGGACGCTTGCAAACTCCCTACTGCGACCTATTGTTGTACAGGAGGGGTGTTATATCTTCGAAATTGGTCATCCTGTGTTATTTAACTATTGTAAGAGAATATGTTCATCACTTAATATTATAGCGCGAAAAGTCCCGTTCATAGCTAAAATAGAGACTTTCGGCGTTATATTATTATCTGTTAATATATGAAAAATACCATGGTATTACTGTTATTATCGCTATTATCACTATTATCGTTATTATCACTATTATCACTATTATCATTATTATCACTATTTTATTATTATCACTATTATTTTATTATTATTGTTAGTAGGATTTCTTGTGTATATAGAGTAGAGTTTAAGTCTCGGAACCATCGCGCTGAATTGAATTTGAATTGTTTATGTCCGGCTGACTGACGTTGGGTCAGGTGATCCAACCTGACGACGTGTCAACAGACTGGCAAGTAGTCAGTCTGCTCCCTGCTCTAGCCCTGACAACTGATCGTATATTGGCTCTTACGGTGTACAGTTTGAATGGTTTTGAGAATTGGACTCTAGAGCTAACTCACTTTGTTCCTCATTACTCTGAAAGATTCTTTTGATATTTATATTCTTGGTCAGTTCAGTAATCCATAGAGATACTTTACGGCCAGATTCAAAGGTCTTGTTAAATCTTGCACATTTTGTATTTTGAGTTTACAGTCTTGTTAAGACAAAGACGTAAATGTTATTGAAGACTTAATTACAGGAAGAATAATTAAACTTCCTTATTAATGTGACATTTCCATGATTTTGAACTAAATGTATATGGTAAATTTATTGTACAAAGTATTAAGTTACATTAACTACAAGGAGAAGATAAAGTATTGTATTTAAATACTTTAATAAATTTGAATATTATTTCTATGGAGTTTCCCAGTTGAAATTATTTCCCCTAGACTCTAAAACTTTAAATAACTCAGATCCAAAATCTTGTTGCATAAGAAATGAATGGTAACAGGCCACATTCTGAAGTTCTTTAAAAAATTTTTTATTCGCAACACACACACACACACACACACACACACACACACACACACACACACACACACACACACACACACACACACACACACACACAACACACACAACACACAAACACACAACACACACAACACACACACAACACACACACAACACACACACAACACACACACACAACACACACACACAACACACACACACACACACACAACACACACACACACACACACAACACACACAAACATACACCACACAACACACACACACACACACACAACACACACACACACACACAAAAGCTTCCAAAGATAATAATAGCAGTTCTATATAAGTGACTGCTTGACAGAGTAGAGAACAGAGCAAGACGTCTCATCTCTCGCCTGGACCCATCCTGGATAGATCTGTCATTTCAGCAGAGCCTTCAACATAGGAGGGATGTGGGTGGCCTTACTGTTATGTACAAGGCCAATATTGTCAAAATACCACACTTGGATCCACTTCGAGGACAGCATGAAACAAGCTTTTATGCCACAAGACGGGCAGAAAAGCAGCCAACTTCACTCTGGCTGTACCCTTCTCCAGAACTTCACTCCATCTGAGATCATACATACCCAGGATGACTCGAGTATGAAACACATTCGTACAGCATAATGATTGTCAACGAGATAAAGTCAGTTGATCAAATGAAAATGCTGGCCCACAGATGGCTCCAACTTCATCCTGTTCCCTACTTGTATGTCTCATAACAATAAAAATGCTTTCAAATGAGCTGATGTAGGTAACAGCTCTTAGCTTGCCAATAAAGTTAGGAATCCTTAACCTGTAAATAGCTGTCAATAAAGCTAGGGATCCTTAACCTTGTCAAACCCTGTGTAAAAAAAAAAAAAAAAAAAAAAAATGAAGAAAGAAAGATAGGTAGGTAAGTAGGAATGATGACACATGACCATTTACCTAGGATAACTGCCATGTTTTAGGAGTGAAGAAGAGCAGGATGTGAGTGCGGGGGAGGTGCGTGAGGCATAACGTAGAATGAAAGGGGGTAAAGCAGCTGGAACTGATGGAATCAAGACAGAAATATTAAAAGCAGGGGAGGATATAGTGTTGGAGTGGTTGGTATTTTTGTTTAATAAATGTATGAAAGAGAGGAAGGTACCTAGGAATTGGCAGAGAGCATGTATAGTCCCTTTATATAAAAGGAAAGGGGACAAAAGAGACTGTAAAAATTATAGAGGAATAAGTTTACTGAGTATACCAGGAAAAGTGTACGATAGGGTTATTATTGAAAGAATTAGAGGTAGGATAGCGGATGAGCAAGGAGGTTTTAGAGTGGGTAGGGGATGTGTAGATCAAGTGTTTACATTGAAGCATATATTTATTATTTTATTATCACACTGGCCGATTCCCACCAAGGCAGGGTGGCCCGAAAAAGAAAAACTTTCACCATCATTCACTCCATCACTGTCTTGCCAGAAGGGTGCTTTACACTACAGTTTTTAAACTGCAACATTAACACCCCTCCTTCAGAGTGCAGGCACTGTACTTCCCATCTCCAGGACTCAAGTCCGGCCTGCCGGTTTCCCTGAACCCTTTCATAAATGTTACTTTGCTCACACTCCAACAGCACGTCAAGTATTAAAAACCATTTGTCTCCATTCACTCCTATCAAACACGCTCACGCATACCTGCTGGAAGTCCAAGCCCCTCGCACACAAAACCTCCTTTACCCCCTCTCTCAACCTTTCCTAGGCCGACCCCTACCCCGCCTTCCTTCCGCTACAGACTGAAGCATATATGTGAACAGTATTTAGATAAAGTTAGGGAAGTTTTTATTGCATTTATGGATTTAGAAAAGGCATATGATAGAGTAGGTAGGGGAGCAATGTGGCAGATGTTGCAAGTATATGGAATAGGTGGTACGTTACTAAATGCTGTTAAGAGTTTTTATGAGGATAGTGAGGCTCAGGTTAGGGTGTGTAGAAGAGAGGGAGACTACTTCCCAGTAAAAGTAGGTCTTAGACAGGGATGTGTAATGTCACTATGGTTGTTTAATATATATATAAATGGGGTTGTAAAAGGAGGAAAATGCTAGGGTGTTCAGTGAGAGGGGCAGGATTAAATTATGGGGAATCAAATACAAAATGGGAATTGACACAGTTACTTTTTGCTGATGATATTGTGCTTATGGGAGATTCTAAAGAAAAATTGCAAAGGTTAGTGGATGAGTTTGGGAGTGTGTGTAAAGGTAGAAAGCTGAAAGTGAACATAGAAAAGAGTAAGGTGATGAGGGTATCAAATGATTTAGATAAAGAATAAATTGGATATCAAATTGGAGAGAGGGAGTATCGAGGAAGTGAATGTTTTTTAGATATTTGGGAGTTGCCGTGTCAGCAGATGGATTTATGAAGGATGAAATTAACCACAGAATTGACGAAGGAAAAAAAGGTGAGTGGTGTGTTAAGGTATATGTGGAGACAAAAAATGTTATCTATGGAAGTATGAAAGTATAGTAGTACCAACACTCTTATATAGGTGTGAAGCTTGGGTTGTAAATGTTGCAGCGAGGGGGCAGTTAGAGACAGTGGAGATGTTCTGTCTAAGGGCAATGTGTGGTGTAATATTATGCAGAATATTCGGAGTGTGGAAATTAGGAGAAGGTGTGGAGTTAATAAAAGTATTAGTCAGAGGGCTGAAGAGGGGTTGTTGAGGTAGTTTGGTCACTTAGAGAGAATGGATTAAAGTAGAATGACATGCAGAGCGTATAAATCTGTAGGGGAAGGAAAGCGGGGTAGGGGTCGTCCTCGAAAAGGTTGGAGGGAGGGGGTAAAGGAGGTTTTGTGGGCGAGGGGCTTGGACTTCCAGCAAGCGTGCGTGAGCGTGTTAGGTAGGAGCAGATGGAGACGAATGGTATTTGGGACCTGACGAGCTGTTGGAGTGTGAACAGGGTAATATTTAGTGAAGGGATTCAGGGAAACCAGTTATTTTTATATAGCCGGACTCGAGTCCTGGAAATGGGAAGTACAATGCCTGCACTTTAAAGGAGGGGTTTGGGATATTGGCAGTTTGGAGGGATGTGTTGTGTATCTTTATTATGTATATGCTCCTAAACTGTTGTATTCTGAGCACCTCTGCAAAAACAGTGATTATGTGTGAGTGAGGTGAAAGTGTTGAATGATGATGAAAGTATATTCTTTTTGGGTCACCCTGCCTCGGTGGGAGATGGCCGACTTGTTAAAAAAAAAAAAAAAAAAAAAAAAAACTACCTAACACAACTGCCTGCTAATACTTTGAAGAAAAGTGCTCAGAAGAGGTGTTATGTCTGTGCACATACAAAAAAACACCCACAAAAATGCAGAAACACTCGTTTTATGTGTGAAGAGTGTAAAACACCATTGTGCATACACCCATGTTTTAAAGAATTTCGCAAGCTGCAGCAGTTCTAGGAAAGTGTCCAGTGATTGTACATTTGTATATATATTATAGAACAATAGTAATACACAATTTTTTATGTTGTTCATTTGTGTAAACAAGTTTTGTAAACAATATAATGATACTAATGTTTGTGCGATTTTTGTGTTACATACAAAAAGTGTATATATGTATATTGCACCTTACTTTGGTCTCACAGGCACATAAGTTATGTGAAAAAAATAAAATAGTGAAAAAAACAAGAAACATTCAAATGGAAGTAAACCAAACTTTACCAAGTGAGCGGCGTTCACTGCTGTTGCCATACGCGGCTCATTTTCTGCCAACTTTACTCCTCTATATCTCGGTAAGTACTGATTGCAATTTTTTTTTTTTTTTTTTTTTTGGGGGGGGGGGGGGGTTAAAATCATCAGAAAATTACTCTTAACATTTTGATAAGCAAAAGTAATTTTTTTTTTCCAAATATTTTTTGACACCAGGAGACACTTGAGGATTTGGGGTTGCAACAGTCAAAAGGTTAACCCACTTCAGCATTTAGATCCTTAACCACAAGTACTCTCTCACTTGGTTCAAAACTCCCCATGCACCCACTCAACATTTCCCAAAAATCTTTCTCTCTTCTCTACACTTCTCTCTTTGCCAGGTGCATAAACACTTACTATAACCCACTTTTCACATCCAACCCTTATTGTACTCCACATAATCCTTGAATTTATACATTTATATCTCTTCTTTTCCTGCCATAACTTATCCCTCAACATTACTGCTACTCCTTCCTTAGGGCTAACTCTATTAGAAACCCCTGACCTAATCCAATTTATTTCTCCCCACTGAAACTCTCCTATCCCCTTCAGCTTTGTTTCACTTAAAGCCAGGACATCCAGCTTCTTTTCATTCATAACATCTACAATAATCTCTCATCATTCACACTACAATGATGGTGAAAGTGTTTCTTTTTTGGGTCCTTTGCCGCAGTGGGAACAGCTAGCATGTTAAAATAAAAAAATTACCTTGCAGCTGGAGTTGGAGGAAACTGAATAACAAGAGCCATCTGGCGTAGAGGTCGTAGAGCTGGAGTATAAAGTTCATTACAAATACAAATCACAGGCCGCTGTAGAAGTGCACTGCCATCCTTCTTCTTTCCTTTTCTTCCTTTCCCGCCTGTGTCTTTTCCATTCAGCATGTTGATCAGAAGATTGATGGATGGCTGTGAAACAGAGCATATCTAGAGTGCAAATCTAATAAACAAGAAATTGTGAAGCAGTACTGCAATCAGATTAAGAGATAAGATGATAAATAGTTTTATAACAAGATAAATGTTTTCTAAAACATATGCCTCAACTCTAGGAAAGTGGAGGTTTACTATTTTATTTCTATTATTTCTCTCTCTCTCTCCATTCATGCAAGCTCACAACTTTCGAGTTGCTAATCCAAAACAATAATCTCTTCCCCAATTAGATTTTGAATAGAAAATTTTGCCACACTGCTTCCCGTTCCACCTTACCAGATGCCTTTACTAAATCTATAAATGCAATGAAAAGTTTTATTTACTTATGTGCTTCAAATAAACACTGTCTGTGCATCCCTTACCCTTCCTAAAACCTCCTTGTTCCTCTGCAGTCTTACTCTCTGTCTTACCCATAATTCTTTCAATAATAACTCTTCCATACACATTACTCAGTATACACTGGAACCTCCACTAACGAGCGCATCCACGTGCGAGTTTTTCCAGATACAAGCAGCTGCTCGGTTGACTTTTTGCTTCCATACACGAGCGAAATTTCCAGATGCGAGAGGGCCTCAAGGGTGAGGGGCTCTTGCTCTTGATCTAGAGAATTGGATCTCATTTGTTTGGTGGACTATCTTATTGAAACTTGAGCAATGTATGATGGTAAGATGCTTCTTAACGTACACCAATATTGAAAGAAATCTGACTGTAAATAGCGGAGTTCACCTGTCAGCCGTTAGCCGGCCCTTAGTGGTATACTATTTTCATATGGTTTTTATGGTTGTATTCTCCTTTTTCTGGTCTCATTTGATAGAATGGAAGATATATTACAGAAATAGATATGATTTTGATTGCTTTCATAATGAAAAGTGCCTTCAAATTGAGCTCAAAGTGGTGGAAATGTTTGATTTTTGCCGCTGTTCAAGAGAAAACAAATGACATCACCATCCAATACCTGTCCAAGTGGCCACTCCAATACGCAGTCACAAATGGGTTGACATTATTTATACAATTATTACAATAATGCAGGAGTCTGCATAACAGTAATTTTTTTTTTATTATTATCACACCGGCCGATTCCCACCAAGGCAGGGTGGCCCGAAAAAGAAAAACTTTCACCATCATTCACTCCATCACTGTCTTGCCAGAAGGGTGCTTTACACTACAGTTTTTAAACTGCAACATTAACACCCCTCCTTCAGAGTGCAGGCACTGTACTTCCCATCTCCAGGACTCAAGTCCGGCCTGCCGGTTTCCCTGAATCCCTTCATAAATGTTACTTTGCTCACACTCCAACAGCACGTCAAGTATTAAAAACCATTTGTCTCCATTCACTCCTATCAAACACGCTCACGCATGCCTGCTGGAAGTCCAAGCCCTCGCACACAAAACCTCCTTTACCCCCTCCTCCAACCCTTCCTAGGCCGACCCCTACCCCGCCTTCCTTCCACTACAGACTGATACACTCTTGAAGTCATTCTGTTTCGCTCCATTCTCTCTACATGTCCGAACCACCTCAACAACCCTTCCTCAGCCCTCTGGACAACAGTTTTGGTAATCCCGCACCTCCTCCTAACTTCCAAAACTACGAATTCTCTGCATTATATTCACACCCACATTGCCCTCAGACATGACATCTCCACTGCCTCCAGCCTTCTCCTCGCTGCAACATTCATCACCCACGCTTCACACCCATATAAGAGCGTTGGTAAAACTATACTCTCATACATTCCCCTCTTTGCCTCCAAGGACAAAGTTCTTTGTTTCCACAGACTCCTAAGTGCACCACTCACTCTTTTTCCCTCATCAATTCTATGATTCACCTCATCTTTCATAGACCCATCCGCTGACACGTCCACTCCCAAATATCTGAATACGTTCACCTCCTCCATACTCTCTCCCTCCAATCTGATATTCAATCTTTCATCACCTAATCTTTTTGTTATCTCATAACCTTACTCTTTCCTGTATTCACCTTTAATTTTCTTCTTTTGCACACCCTACCAAATTCATCCACCAATCTCTGCAACTTCTCTTCAGAATCTCCCAAGAGCACAGTGTCATCAGCAAAGAGCAGCTGTGACAACTCCCACTTTGTGTGTGATTCTTTATCTTTTAACTCCACGCCTCTTGCCAAGACCCTCGCATTTACTTCTCTTACAACCCCATCTATAAATATATTAACAACCACGGTGACATCACACATCCTTGTCTAAGGCCTACTTTTACTGGGAAAAAATTCCCCTCTTTCCTACATACTCTAACTTGAGCCTCACTATCCTCGAAAAAACTCTTCACTGTTTTCAGTAACCTACTCCTACCCATACACTTGCAACATCTGCCCCCATTCCCCCCTATCCACCCTTTTTACCCCCCTTTTTCCCCAAATCCATAAATGCCAAAAACAAAGACCTCTTTAGGCCTTTTTCAAAATACTTTTTTCATTTTTATTTTCACTGTAAACACCGGGGCCCAACCACACCCCCAACCTTTCCTAAAGCCCCCCTTGTTCATCTGCTATCCTATTCTCCGCCTTCCTTTAATTTCTTTAAATTTAAAACTCTACCATCCCTTTTAAACCGGGGTACACTCAACAGATTTAAATTCCCCCTAAATTTTTTTGCCCCTCTCTTTTACCCCCTTTTGCCTTTTAAAAAGGGAAAAAACTATGCATGCTCTCCCAAACCCCTAGGTCCCTTTACCCTCTTCCATTTTTTTTTATTAAAAATTGCACCCCCCCAAACTCCAAAACTATACCCCCCCCTGTTTTTAACATTTCAAATCTTTACCCCAATCAACCCCGGGGCTGCCTTACCCCCTTTCTTTTTTACCTATTTGCCCCCCCACAAAATTTTTCCCCCAAACCCCACAACTGACTTTTTCCTCACCCCTAAAAGGGATGTTTTTTCCTCCTTCCCCCTATAAAACGAAATCACACCCTTCCCACCCTTCATAAACATTTAAAAATTTTCCTAAAAAAATATTCCTTCCATTTTCCCCAATCCCTCAAAACCCCTCCATTTAATAACCCCTCCTTCCTTTTTTTTTAATGACAAATCCTTTTGTTCTCTGGGTTTTCTTAATTTTGAAAAATCTCCCCCCCCAAAAAACTTTTTCTTTTTTCAAAAAAAATTTTTTTGGAAACACCCTCCCCCCACTTCTCTCATTTCCCTCCTTTTTTACATTCCCCTTCCCCCACTCTCTTAACTTCCCCTCTTTTTCCCATTCCCTTTTTCCCCACCTTGCATCATTTCTATTTTTGAAAAAAAACTTCTCATATGCAAAATTTTTTCCTCCCTTACTACTCTCTTTACATCATCATTCCCCCAAAATCGCCCCCTCTTCCCCCTGCACCCCTTTCCTGTAACCCAACTTCGGGGAAAACACTCAAACACTAAAATTTTTAAAAAACCTCCCCCATACCTCTTCGCCCCCATTCCCCTAAGCCCCTCTTTTACCCCAACTACATCCTCCAATAGCTGTTTATTTTTTCTTCCCCTTTAACTGCCCCTTTTTTAGTTTAAAAAAAACCTTTTTTAACCTCCCTTTCCTGTTGCTTCTTTTTCCCTTTTTTTTCCCCATCTCCCTTTTTTACTCTCATTGTAGCTAAAACCCCCTAAAAAGTGATCTAAATATCTGTGGCCCCTCAAATAAACATGTACATCCGGGAAGCCCTACTCAACAGTCTTTTATCTACCAATACAAATCCAACAAATTTACTGTCATTTCGCCCTACATCATATCTTTTGGGTTATACTTTATTTATCCTCTTTTTTTTTTAAAATATGTATTCCCTAAAACCCAAAAACCCCTTTTATAAAAAAAGTTAAATTTAAAAGGGCCCCCTTTATCTTTTACACCTGGAAAAACCCCAAAAACCTTCCCCTACCACACCCCTCCCCTAAAAGTTTCCCTCCCTTTACTTTCCCAGTCCCCTACCATTTTTTCCCCTTCTCCCTTGGTTCAAAGGCTCCTTACATTCA
This sequence comes from Cherax quadricarinatus, assembly GCF_026875155.1. NCBI lineage: Eukaryota > Metazoa > Arthropoda > Malacostraca > Decapoda > Parastacidae > Cherax > Cherax quadricarinatus. Next base: position 18,160,263 of record NC_069457.1, read on the forward strand.
TTAACATCTCCCAAAATTCACTCCTCCCTCTGCTTTTTCCCTCTTCCCCCAGGTGCTCCCACGTTATTTTGCCCAAATTTTCTCGCATCCAACCTTTATTTTTTAATCCACAAAAATTCTTAATTTACCATTTTATTCTCTTTTCCCCTTTTCCAAATAACTGATCTTTTAAACATTACTCTCCCTTTTTTCCTTTGCTCAAACCCTTTTCTCAGATTTTCCGGGTTTTAACCCATTTATTTCCCCCCACTGTTTTAAACTCCCCAAAAACCCCCTTAAACCCTTTTGTTTCGTTTGGGGGGGGGCCCCAGGACCCCCCAAAACTTTTTTCTTTCAAAACATCAGAAAATTTTATGGTTTCTTGTAAATCCCCCACATTTAAATCCATTTTTTAAATCGGGAAAATTCTTCTATTTTTTGTTTTGAATAAAAAATTCCCCAAAGGGGTTAACCAAGATTTTTTATTATAAGAATACTTTCGTAATAAAAAAAATTTAATAATATGTATAAAAATTTTTTTCGAAAAAAAATTTTTATGAAATTTATAATTTTAAATTTTTTAAAAAGGAAATACGACATACTAATAAAAAAATTTAAGAAATTTAAAAAATTAATAAGAATAATAATTAATACTAAAAAAAGGGGAGTTTAGATCCCACCACAGTTGCCAGAAAACATGTGTATCAAAACACCCCAACGGGGCTCAGGGGGGGAAAAGGGTAAAAAATTCCATTTTTTTTTCCTTGTTTTTTTCATGCAGTTATTTTGAAAAATTTTTTTTGTTAAAAACCATTTTTTCCAAAAGAAAGCAATCCCAAGGGAAACAGTGCTGAAAGAAAAAAAAAAAGAGGGATAAATTTCCTTGGTTTTATTTTAAATGCAGGAAATTTAAAAATAAACAAAAAAAACCGGTTGTACCAAAGGAGTGTACCTTTAAAAGGAGTTTTTTACCCAATTAACGATTAAGTGATAAAAAAAAAAATGTTTGTTTTAAATTTTTTGGAGTTTGCCTCCCCAAACACTGTTTTTGTTATAAAAAAAAGCGGGGGAAGGTTGAAGTCAGTAGGAGGAATGGCAGAAACAAAACATTTAACTCACTTTACTTAAAAATTTCCCCATTCTAGTGCTTTTTGTGTCATTTTTTCTATGTTTTTTAATATTTTTTTATTTTTGTCATATTAGATGTTTTGGTGATAGAAAAATAACCTTAGAGTTGATATTAGGGAATTTTTTGGAAGATTTTAGGGTTTTGGTTTTGGAAATTTTTTCCCCACAAAAAAAGGAATTTAAATTGCATTTCAATTAATTTAAAGGGAAAAAAAAAAATTTTAAAAACTCTGAAAAAACAAACCCAAAGATGCGACCCAAAGGTCAGGGAAAACGGTTTAAAAAAACTCGTTAGTGGGGGGGGTTCCCAATGTACCAAAGGGGGATTTTCCCCCTTAAAAACTCTTACACTCTCTTTTTTCCCTTTTTCCTTATTAAAAAGGGAAAACTATGTATCCCAAATTTTCCCAATCAAAAATTATTTTTTTCCCCCTTTCATGCTTTATGTTAAATTAAGCAATGACCACTCCAACATTCTTGTTTTTTTAAAAATTGCCCTTAAACCCCCCATTTTTACCCAGCTTTTTTGCCCCTTTCATTCTACCCACTGCCTCATGCACAGCATAAAAATTACAGCTGGAGCACCATCAAAACTCACTATAACTAAAACCCGTTAGGGCGTGGATTAGGCCCCAACACTGATTTCTTGGGCGGGTTTCATTTTTCCCGGGGAGTTCGAAATTTTTTCACTTTAAACTGGCATTACTGGGGCCCCTTCTTTTTAACCACATTAAAAACCAGCCCCGGGCTGGCCCAAAAAAATGGTTTTGCCAACGTGTGGGGCCTTTTTCCTAGGCCCGGTGGTCCACACAGAAGAATAAAACCCCTTTTTATATTTCATTTGTGATTAAGAGGGGGTGACATGAAAAATACCAAAAATTTAAAAAAAATAAACGGAAATTTTTTTTTTCCCGAATTAAAAATTTTTTTTTTAAAAAGTTAATAAGGTGAAACAATTTCTCAATACCTCATAAAATTTATTTTTTAAAATACATAGCTAAATTTTTTTTTCCCCAAAGGAGAGTGATAACTGTTTGATAAACTTTTAAATATGAACCGAAACCCAAACCCATGGGGAGTTTGTCAAAAGGGAAAACAGAGGCCCATTTTTTTTAACCCAAAACAATGATCAATTGGTGGGTTGGAAAAAAATGAATTTTGGTTTGGGGGGGGTGGGAGGTTTAGGTGGTTTGGGTGGAAATTTGGGGTTTAAAGGGAAAGGTTTGGGGTAGGGGATGGTGGTTTTGGGGGAGGGGAAAATGAGGGGGGGTGGGGTGGAGTATTGAGGGTGGGGGGGTGGAGTAGTGAGGGTTTGGTTTGGGGGGAGTAGTTTTTGGGTGGGAGGGGACTTTTTGAGGGTCGGGGGGGGGGGTTTGGGGAAAATTTTATGGGGGTGGGGAGTGGATGGGAGTAGTGTTAAAAGGTTTGGGGGGAGTAGGATGGGGGGTGGGGGGAGTAGAGATGGTGGGGGTTTGGGGTAGGGGATGGTGGGGGGTGGGAGAGAGATGGTTTGGGGGGGTGGGGAAAAAATGTTTGTGGTGGGTGGGGTAGGGGAAGGTGGTGGGTTTTAGGGGGAAGGTGGTGGGTTTTTTAGTAGTGAAGGGGGTGTAGTAAAATTAAAAACGATTTTTTCGGGGCAAAAATTAAAGATAAAAAAAAAAAAATTGGGGTTTTTTTTTTTTTGGGGGGCTTGGGGAAAAAGATTAAAGGGATTTTAATTTTAAATTTTTAAGGGGAAAGGAAAAAATGATTTTAAAATATGAGGGAAATTTTAAATCAAGCTTGGTCACGGAATGAATTAGCAATAGTACTAGGCCCTTTTTAAAAAAAAATAAAAAGTTTTAAAAACAATTAAAATTACACTCATTAAATTACCTTAAAAAAATTTTAGTTTTTTAATTTAAAGTTGAGGGGGGTGGTAGTACGGTCTCCCAACATTTTTCCTGGGTTTTGGGGGGGGAAACAAGAGCCCCGCGAATGTTTTAAAAAAACGCGGGAAAGTTTTTGGGGCCCCCAAAATTTTGTAAAGGGAAAATATTTTAAAAAAATACTACTTCTTTAACTTGTTAACCAATTTAAAAATAAAAAAATACCCTGGAAAACCAGGTAAACTGTACTAAATACATTAAAAATGTTATGGTTTTTTTAAAAACAGGGTTGTGTTATTAAATACCACTGCCCCCCCCCTTCCTCCCACCACTGGCGAAAAACCCTAACCCCCCCCTCTGAAAAAACCCCCCCCCCCAGCTGGCAGTCACCCTCCTTTCCCGTGTGGTGATTTTTTTTGTTTTTTTTATTAAATTTTCTATTTTAAAATACAGTAATAAAAAAATGTAAAAAAAACCCCTTCAAAGACTTGGGGATATTGGAATGACCCGTTGGGACAGGTATTGGACCCGGGGGACATCATGGTTTACCTTTGAACACAGCAAAGGATCAAGCATTTCTGCTACTGCTAATAATAACAATAGTAGTAGTAATAATACTAATAATAATAAATTATAATAATAATAAATACGATATAATTGAAGAAGGAAATTGTACAAAAATACAAAGGAGTGGTTGGAACATCGTCAGTGTGGCTTTGTTTATGCTGGAGTGAACATTAGTCTCCGTGCTCTTCCAAATATTTCACAATAATTCATTGTGTTTGGTGCTTGTAGATTGAGTGCGACTGGAGTGGTAGAGGCAGTGGTTGGGGAAGCCGTTGAGGCACTGGGTGAGGCAGCGGTTGAGGTAGTGGGTGAAGCAGTGGTTGAGGCAATGGTAGAGGCAGTGCGTGAGGCAGTGGGTGAGGCAGTGGTTGAGTCAGCAGTTGAGGCAATGGTAGAGGCAGTGGTTGAGGCAGTGGTTGAGGCAGTGGTTGAGGCAGTGGTTGAGGCAGTGGTTGAGGCAGTGGTTGAGGCAGTGGTGTGAGGGGGTGGTTGAGGCAGTGGTTGAGGCAGTGGTTGAGGCAGTGGTTGAGGCAGTGGTTGAGGCAGTGGTTGAGGCAGTGGTTGAGGCAGTGGTTGAGGCAGTGGTTGAGGCAGTGGGTGAGGCAGTAGGTGAGGCAGTGGGTGAAACAATGGTTGAGACAGTGGCCGAGGCAGTGGGTGAGGCAGTGGTTGAGGTAGTGGGTGAGGCAGCGGTTGAGGCACTGGTAGAGGCAGCGGTTGAGGCAATGGTAGAGGCAGTGGTATTTAATAACATGTTATAAATAATAATAATACATATTACTAATAACATTTTTATTATTATTATTATTATTATTATTAATAACATGTATGTTATTAAATACCACTGCCTCGGCCACTGCCTCACCCACAGCCTCACCCACTGCCTCAACCGCTGCCTCACCCACTGCCTCTACCACTGCCTCAACCACTCCAGTCGCACTCGATCTACAAGCACCAAACACAATGAATTATTGTGAAATGTTTGGAAGAGCACGGAGAGTAATGCTCACTCCAGCATAAACAAAGCCACACTGACGATGTGTCAACCACTCCTTCGTATTTTTGTACAATTTCTTTCAATTCTATCGTATTTATTATTATAATTATTATTATTATTACTACTACTATTGTTATTATTAGCAGTAGCAGAAATGTTTGATTCTTTGCTGTGCTCAAGAGTCAACACATGATGTCACCGTCCAATACCTGTCCGAATAGTCATTCCAATATGCAATCATGAATGGGTTTACATTATTTTTACTGTAGTTTAATAGCAAATAATGAACAAACAAAACACTCACCACACTGGTGGGAGGGCTGGCTGCCAGTTGGGGGGGTCGGAGGGAGGGTAGTAGGGACTCGCAGGTGGCAGGAAACTTAAATATGATTTGGCGGCTGGGAATTTGCCGGTTGGTAATTCGCGAATGTGTGAAGCCCGCGAAAGTTGAAAATGTGAATGTTGAGGGAGACCTGTATTTACTGTTGAAAGCCAGGTGTGGTAGGTATGGTAGTCCACCTGGCTACCATAGCTACACGTAATATATGACATTTAAAGCGCCCCAGAGTGATAAAAGTGCATAGAGTACAGTCATTACTTAAAATATTTGTACTGTAGGGGCCCATTTATATAGTGGATATCGCCGATAAGCAGAACGTCATTTTTCACCACTTATAAATGATATACATGCCAGATAATAAGTTTACATTAACCCTTTCAGGGTCCGTCCCGTAGATCTACGGCTTTACGTTCAGGGTCCAAACCGTAGATCTACGCCATGAGCTCAGCTCACTCTGATAAACTGTGAGTGGTACATTTGGGCCTAGATATGAGAGAATACATCTATGTGGTATGTGTGCACCACATAAAACAGATCCTGCAGCACACTGTGCATAATGAGAGAAAAAAAATGAAATCATGATTTTTCGATTAAAACAGCAACTTTGCAGTGTTTTTTCGTATGTTTTTTATAGTTGTATTTGCGATTTCTTGGTCTCATTTGATAGAATGGAAGACATATTACAGAAATAGAGATGATTTTTTATTGGTTTTAGCATTGGAAATGGCTTGAAAACTGAGCTCAAAGTAGCGGAAATGTTAAATTTTTGCCGATATTCAAGAGTAAACAAACGACCTCACACGTCTAATACACGCCAACTGGTGGGTCTAATATACATTCACAAATATGGTGATGATATTTATACAATTATTACAGTATTGCATAACAGTAAATCTTCTATTTTTGGTGTGAATAAAAATTCATTATGTGAATAAAAAATCAAAATGGAATTTATTTGTAAAGCCTCAAAACATAACTAATGAACAGAGGAAATGTTAGTTTAGTGCCAGGAATGCCTACATTGTTCATTCTGGACCCTATTTTGAAATTGGAATATTTTGAACTTTGTGTTAAAATTGGCCAAATTAACAATTTCCGATCACTTTATTTTGTAGTTGAAACAGTTGACTTGGCGATTTCTTGTGCTCAATCGATAGAATAGAAGTAATACTAGTGAAATAGCTAAGAATTTGGTTGATTGGAATAATGTAATTGGCCTAAAATGGGAGTCAAATTCGGCAAAATCGCCGATTCTTAAATATCGCTGACACATCAAAATTCGCGAGAGCATAATTTCGTCAATTTTCCACCAATTTTCGTACTTTTTGTTTTATTACCTTCACAAAAAGATTCTCTACGATTTCATAAGAAAAAATAACAAATTTTTTTTTTTAAATATCTTGGACACTGGTGCGTGACTCCAGATTTGGGCCTTGGACCCTGAAAGGGTTAACACATACAGCCTCTCCTCACCTAAAGACGGGGTCCGGTCCTAAGACCACATTGCTAAACGAATTTGTTGCTAAGCAAGGAGCATAGTATAATGGAAGCGGGTTTGTGTCAACCATCTTTGATATTGTTTTAATGTCACCTTTGTACCATTTATAACATTTCTGGTATATTTTTAAATTTTTATACAGTAGTATACTATATACTGTAATAAACAGAATAAAGGAAATCAGCTCTAATATACATTACTGAGGTATGCATACTGGTCAGAGAGCCCATCGTAAATCTGAGTCGTCGGTAAACGAGTAAGTCACCAAATGAGGAGAGGCTGTATTAAGTTAGCAATAGAACTAGGCATTAAAAAACAATAAAAATTAAAATACAGTGGACCCTCAACTAATCGCGGCATCATCTAACGCCAAAATCGACTAACGGCTCTCTTTGGTGTCAAAGAGAGCTGTTAGTCGATTTCCGGCTCTACCAATGCCGGAAAACTCGTCTAAAGGCTTTCATTCCGAATGTGTCCATGTGCCCTGAGCGGGCCCAGCCACTCCAAGAATCCGTGTATATCCAGTGTGCCACTGTTTACAAGCCATTGAAGTCGATTCCATGTGTACATGCGATATACACGTATTTCGTATTATTCCATTGTTTTTAGTGTTTGTAACTGCTAAACAAGCCACCATGGGTCCAAACAAAGTTTCTAGTGCCAGCCCTGTGATAAAGAAGGAAAGAAACACAATAAAATTCAAGAAAAAACTCATAGCAAAGTACCAAAGTGGAGGAGGAACAGAGAGGGGTGAATGTGCCTTCTGCAGTGATTCAGTGATTCTACGATATGTACGATACTAAAGCAGCAGGTATCGATAAAGGCTATGGTGCCAGCCAGCGATAAAGTGTAGAATTAACAGTGTAGCAAGTAAGTTAAGCAAGTAAGCGACAGAAAAATGACACGAAAGTAGCTCTCCAATGTTGTTGGATGTGTCTATATCCGCTGAACATATGCCGGCCTGCTATCTTCCACTACCCTAAACTTCTGCCAGCATCTCCTCCATCAAACTAATTAAACTAACATCTCCTCCAAGGTAAGTGTAAACATAAAAGTGTAAGCATAAAAGTAAATATACTAAGTGTAATTATAAAAGGATCCCAATGGAAATACGTAAGTCACTCTGACTTTTTGGGTTATCCTAGGTACTTTACACATATGCTGCTATGTATGATAATCTATACAACTGTATTTGTGTATACCTGAATAAACTTACTTATTTATAAATTAAAATGTAAATATTTCTTATTTATAAATTACATACATTGTTCAAGTGTGATGGTGGTGCTGGCAAAATCCTCCACTGCCTCCAACACAGTTTCTGTCAGTGGCGGCCCTTAAACCCAACAATAACACTTACACCATTTATGCCTCTCATACATTATGACATATTTTATTCATTCTAGAGTATATGTCATATTTCTATGTTATTAACCCTTTCAGGGTCCGTCCCGTAGATCTACGGCTTTACGTTCAGGGTCCAAACCGTAGATCTACGCCATGAGCTCAGCTCACTCTGATAAACTGTGAGTGGTACATTTGGGCCTAGATATGAGAGAATACATCTATGTGGTATGTGTGCACCACATAAAACAGATCCTGCAGCACACTGTGTATAATGAGAGAAAAAAAATGAAATCATGATTTTTCGATTAAAACAGCAACTTTGCAGTGTTTTTTCGTATGTTTTTTATAGTTGTATTTGCGATTTCTTGGTTTCATTTGATAGAATGGAAGACATTTTACAGAAATAGAGATGATTTTGATTGGTTTTAGCACTGGAAATGGCTTGAAACTGAGCTCAAAGTAGCAGAAATGTTAAATTTTTGCCGATATTCAAGAGTAAACAAACGACCTCACACGTCTAATACACATCAGCTGGTGGGTCTAATATACATTCACAAATATGGTGATGATATTTATATCAATTATTACAGTATGCATAACAGTAAATCTTCTATTTTTTGGTGTGAATAAAAAATTCATTATGTGAATAAAAAATCAAAATGGAATTTATTTGTAAAGCCTCAAAACATAACTAATGAACAGAGGAAATGTTAGTTTAGTGCCAGGAATGCCTACATTGTTCATTCTGGACCCTATTTTGAAATTGGAATATTTTGAACTTTGTGTTAAATTGGCCAAATTAACAATTTCCGATCACTTTATTTTGTAGTTGAAACAGTTGACTTGGCGATTTCTTGTGCTCAATCGATAGAATAGAAGTAATACTAGTGAAATAGCTAAGAATTTGGTTGACTGGAATAATGTAATTGGCCTAAAAATGGGAGTCAAAGTCGGCAAAATCGCCATTCGTAAATATCGCTGACACATCAAAATTCGCGAGAGCATAATTCGTCAATTTTCCACCAAATTTTCGTACTTTTTGTTTTATTACCTTCACAAAAAGATTCTCTACGATTTCTAAGAAAAAAATAACAAATTTTTTTTTGAAAATTCTTGGACACTGGTGCGTGACTCCAGATTTGGGCCTTGGACCCTGAAAGGGTTAATATTCTTTATAATGTCATATTAGACAAATTGTGATAGATAAATAAGCCATAGAGATAATATTAGCATCATATTGAAGCATAATAAAATTGCCTTCCTCTTGCCTCCTACGTGTCTGTCATACACCAACAAGCCAAGTCAATAAAGATAAGTCAATAAAGGTAAGTATGATGTTAAATGTTCATTTATCCATTTTATTAGTGCTTTATATTTATTTGTCATTGCTTTCTGTATGCATATTTATATTTAATCTTTAAAAAAAATATTTTTTGTTAATACTTTTGGCTGTCTGAAACAGATTAGTTGGATTTCCATTATTTCTTATGGGGAAAATTAATTCGACTAACTGCTAATTCGACTAAAGGCTAGCTCTCTGAAACGCATTTTAAAGCCATTGGTTGAAGGTCCACTGTACACACACAGTACACTCATTACTTACCTTCAAATACCATATTTGTAGTCTTAATGTAGGGTGAGAGGTGAGTAGTATTTATTGTAAGAGGTCAGGTGTGGTAGGTATGGCTACCCTACCCACATGTAATATACATTTAAAGCACCCTAGAGCAATAAAATGCATATATAGTACACTCATTACTTTCCTTAAAATATCTGTAGTCTTAATGTAGGGCGAGAAGTGAGTAAATGAGATAAAACAAATAAATGAGAGAGAGAGAGAATGAGTAAATGAGAGAGGACAGAGATGCAGAGTATGTAAACAAGCAGATGAATACGTCGGGTTATAGTTCATACATGTTCATTTCCATGTTTGCAAGTAAGTTTTTTATTCAGGAACAAGCACACATAAATACAGTTACATAGATTATCATGCATAGAAGCATATGTGTAGATTACCTAGGATAACCCAAAAAAGTCAGAGTGACTTATTTCCAATGGGGTGAAGCTTATACCATAATACAAATACTTTACATTGTGTACAAGTTGTCTTCATGTTGGTACAGTAGAATAAATAAAGAGCAACACTCCCATTCTCATGTAACACACCATTTTTAGGAGTGACGCTCAAAGTGAATGCATGCGAAAGGAATAATTTTCTACAGTTACCTCCAGTTACACATTTTCTTTGGTGTTGAACTAGAACAAAATGTCAATCTTTCGGACACTCCGATATGACGACTGGAAAAACATCTCATATTTATGCAAATTTATTCTACTGTGGGGTGTATTTATCATGTTTATATGTTAAGTAGAGTGTTTATTGTATAATTTTGAAAAAATATCAGACATGGATTAATAAAAATGTCTATATTAATGTAATATACGACATTCAATTCGCCTCAAAGTGATTATTATTGTGTGGAGGATAGATGAGCTAATGAGAGGATGGGAAACGGGGTCGAAGATGTATGGGGTAGCTTCAAGAACGTAGTGTTAGAGTGTTCAGCAGAAGTTTGTGCTTACAGGAAAGTGGGTGTGGGAGGGAAGAAGAGCAATTGGTGGAATGATGATGTAAAGAGAGTAGTAAGGGAAAAAAAGTTAGCACATGAGAGGTTTTTACAAAGTAGTAGTGATGCAAGGAGGGAAGAGTATATGGAGAGAAAAGGAAAGATTAGGAGAGGGGTGAAGCAATGTAAAAAGAGAGCAAATATGTGAGTGGGTGAGATGTTATCAACGAATTTTGTTGAAAATAAGAAAAAAGTTTTGGAGTGAGATTAATAATTTGAGGAAGCCTAGGGAATGGATGGATTTGACAGTTAAAAATAGGAGAGGAGAGTTATTAAATGGAAAGTTAGAGGTATAAGGAAGATGGAGGGAATATTTTGAGGAACTGTTAAATGTTGATGAAGATTGGGAAGCTGTGATTTCATGTATAGGGCAAGAAGGAATAACATCTTGTAGGTGTGAGGAAGAGCCAGTTGTGAGTGTGAGGGAAGTTTCTGAGGCAGTGGGGAGAATGAGAGGGGGAAAAGTAGCTGGGATTGATGCGATAATGATAGAAATGTTAAAAGCAGGTGGGGATATAGTTTTGGAGTGGTTGGTGCTATTATTTAATAAATGTATGGAAGAAGGTAAGGTGCCTAGGGATTGGCAGAGAGCATGCATATTTTCTTTGCATAAAGGCAAAGGGGACAAAAGAGAGTGCAAAAATTATTGCGGAATAAGTCTGGTGAGTATACCTGGTAAGTGTTTGGTTGAGTTATTGCCGAAAGAATTAAGAGTAAGATGGAGAGTAGGATAGCAGATGAACAAGGAGGCTTTAGGAAAGGTAGGGGGGGGTGTGTACACCAAGTGTTTACAGCAAAACATATAGGTGAACAGTATTTGGATAAGGCTAGAGAGGTTTTTGTGGCATTTATGGATTTGGAAAAGGCGTATGACAGGGTGGATAGGGGGGCAATGTGGCAGATGTTGCAGGTGTATGGTGTAGGAGGTAGGTTACTGAAAGCAGTGAAGAGTTTTTAAGAGGATAGTGAGGCTCATGTTAGAGTATGTAGGTGAGAGGGGGATTATTTCCCAGTAAAGTAGGCCTTAGACAAGGATGTGTGATGTCACCGCGGTTGTTCAATATATTTTATAGATGGGGTTGTAAGAGAAGTGAATGCGAGGGTCTTGGCAAGAGGTGTGGGGTTAAAAGCTAAGGAATCTAACACAAAGTGGAAGTTGTCACAGTTGCTTTTTTGCTGATGACACTGTGCTTTTGGGAGATTCTGAAGAGAAGTTGCTGAGGTTGGTGGATGAGTTTGGTAGGGTATGTAAAAGAAGGAAATAAAAGTGAATATAGGAAAGAGTAAGGTGATGAGGATAACAAAAAGATTAGGTGATGAAAGACTGGATATCACATTGGTGGGAGATAGTAAAGGAGGAGGTGAATGTATTCAGATATTCAGGAGTGGACGTGTCAGCAGATGGGTCTATGAAGGATGAGGTGAATCACAGAATTGATGAGGGAAAAAGGGCGAGTGGTGCACTGAGGAGTCTGTGGAGACAAAAAACTTGGAAGCAAAGAAGGGAATGTATGAGAGTATAGTTATACCAACACTCTTATATGGGGGTGAAGCATGGGTGGTGAATGTTGCAACAAGGAGAAGGCTGGAGGCAGTGGAGATCTCATGTCTGAGGGCAATGTGTGGTGTGAATAAAATGCAGGAATTCGTAGTTTGGTAATTAGGAGGTGTGGGATTACCAAAACTATTATCCAGAGGGGTGAAGAGGGGTTGTGAGGTGGTTTGGACATGAAGAGAGGAGGGGAACAAAGTAGAATAACTTCTAGAGTGTATAAATCTCAAATGGGGGGGAAGGCGGGGGTAGGGGTCGGCCTAGAAAAGGTGTAGGGAGGGGGTAAAGGAGGTTTTGTGCTCGAGAGGTTTGGACTTCCAGCAAGCATGTGTGAGCATTTTTTGATATGATTGAATGGAGGCAAATAGTTTTTAGGACTTGGACGTGCTGTTGGAGTGTGAGCAGGTTAACATTTATGAAGGAATTCAGGGTAACCAGCAGGCCGGACTTGAGTCCTGGAGATGGGAAGTACAGTGTCTACACTCTGAAGGAGGGGTATTGATGTTGCAGTTTTATAACTGCCTTGCCTCTGGCAAGACAGTGATGGAGTGAATGATGATGAAAGTTTTTCTTTTTGGGCCACCCTGCCCAAGTGGGAAACAGCCAATGTGTTAATAAAAAAAAAAAAACAATATAAAATACACAATAACTTTACAACACTTGAAATTTCGGAAAGTTTCCAGACAAAATGGAGAGACGCAAATCTCATGGAGGATGTAAACAGTGGTGCACGGTGACCGTATTGGGGAGTCAGGTAGGGGGGAACCGTATAATGAGTTTTGGTCTTAATCTGAAATGTCCATAGTAGCGAAATGCCATAAAGTAGGGCTCTACCGTAATTAAAAGCACTTAGTCATTCAGCAACTTTAACAATACAAAGTTATACACCTACCATCCGACTTACGACCTGCTCGACTTACGACCACTCGACTTACGACCATGTTTTTTATGCTAAATTTCTGGGAAACAAACAACTATTTGTGTTGTACAAAGTGTTTATCCTAAACCTTACAGTATAAAATACAGTACCAACAGCATAAAAAGTAAAGTAAAACATGAAATACCAAAATAAAGCAAAATAAAGTCATAACAAAAACGTTTTGTTGATATTCAGTAGTAAAGTTCGACTTACGACCATTTCGACTTACGACCGGTTTCTCGGAACCGAACTCGGTCGTAAGTCGGATGGTAGGTGTATATGATATATCCATACACTCTAACATTTACCAGCCAGGTTTTTTTTTTACTTACTGGCTGTCTACCACCAAAGTTAGGTGACCCAAAAGAGAAGAAACACTGTTACCATCATTCATTCAATCACTCTTCCAGCAGTGTGCTGACATCACAGATCAGATGACCTTCCAAACTGCAAGATCTTCACCCCTTCTTCAGAGTGCAGGCACTATAATTACACCTGAATCCTTCATAAATGCTACTTTGCTCACACTCCAACAGCCCATTATATCATAAAAAATTTTGCTTCTGTTCACCCTGGTTTAACATGCTTATACAAGCTTGTTAGACCTCTAAGCCTCTAGCACTCAAACTTTTCTTATCCCTTTCCTCTAACTGTTCTCAGGATGACCCCTACCTTTTCTTCCCTCCAACTCACATTTATATATCCTCCCAGTCATTCCATAACGGCAGCGGCAGCAGCGACTTCCAAGCTCCGTACTTTTCTCCAACTATCAGAGCTACCAATGCTCCTATGATGACCTAGTTACAAGCAAAACTGCACTACCCAACGTAGCACCCAGAATGACCAAAGATTACCAACAGTGAAACCTACAAATCGAAAATAATAGAGATCAAAGGAAGACTGCCCACAAACCGAAAGCAACACCCCACTGCCAGCCGAACAACGTAACCCTAAGCTTTGTATAACTACAACTTCTTCTTAACTACAACAATTCCTGTAGTATTATGAGGCGCAATCTAAGAGGAAACAGCACCAAGGCCAGCAAGAAAACACCGAAAAATCAACTATTCAACAAGTGTAGCCAGGAGGACGCCGGCCCAGCAACCACCCCACTCACCACCGCTCAAGGCGACACCACAACAATAACAACAAACATGGCTGCCGCCAGCCCCATCCTCCCTCTCTTCCCCGGATTCAACCTACCAAGTAGTCTCTCAGGTATGACCAACAATCCAGATACCCTAAAGACATGCATCTCCAACTTAGTTATTGAAAATATGAATCTTCAAGAGACGCTAACAAAACAAGACACCAGGATGACACAACTCGAGAATAAAATCCTCAGTCTTGAACAAAAGTTATCAACACCAGGAATGACTAACTGTGACAAGACCATCCAAGCAGTCATAGATAGCCATACCCAACAAATAATATCTCTTAATACAAAGGTTGAAGAAGCAGTAAAAGAATGGAAGAACAACTTAGATAACCAGTTCAGTGACTACTTTGCTCTCCAAGAAGATAAAACTGAACAAGATAAACTATCGGACGCAGTAAATAGTTAACAGTCCACTTTTTCCCAGTGATATGAACCAAACAAACAGTAAAGAAATTACTCTGCAGATCATAAAGGACCAAACAAGTGTTATTGTACCAGAGTCTGAAATAAAAGAAGCCAGGTTACTAGGATCCCATGGTAGAAAAAGTGTTATGCTTAGATTCCACTCACATGACAGGAAAAAAGACTTAATTATTGCATCTATTAAAGTAAAGAAAGAGGTATACATAAACGAGTGTCTTACCAAAAAACGTCAGAACCTCCTGCATAGAGTCAGAAAACTTAAGCGGGAGAATAACGAAACAATACACCAATGCTTCACACGGGATGGGAAAATTCTTGTTAGGAAAACAAATGTAGGTCAACTATACACAATCACGAACGAGAATGATCTATCACGATTTCTCAGGGATACTAATCTTACAGAGAATAACTAAACAATGTCCAACTTAAAAGCCTACGTAGTGTAGTGTATGTTTTGCTCCATTATTGTTCAAATTTCATTGTACAATCTCTTAGTAATTAAATAATCAACTACCTCATTTTGTGATTTTACTAGTAAGCATAAGTCACCTTATGTAATTTTCTTATTTACTATTGTTTGCTTAAACATTAGCTGAATTGATACTTTCTCTGTCCATATTACTACCTCATATTTTTTTAAATACTATCAATTGATTTTTTTTTTTTTCAACAAGTCGGCCGTCTCCCACCGAGGCAGGGTGACCCAAAAAAAAAAAGAAATCCCAAAAAGAAAATACTTTCATCATCATTCAACACTTTCACCACACACGCACATTATCACTGTTTTTTTTGAGGTGTCAGAATACAACATCTAGAAGCAT
>NC_069457.1:18175987-18213685 GCF_026875155.1 Cherax quadricarinatus
TGATGTTTGCTATGTGCTCTCTTAGGACATTATTTTTGTGTATTGTAGTCGATGTTGGGAGCATGTTGTATTACTGTAGACGTTCATGAACATATAGGTTGAGCAATGGTCCATCCTTGATGGTTGTTTTAGGATATGACCTAATATTGTTTGCATATGTATTTTATTTCCATGTCTCACACTTTGTGCACATGTGATGGTTATGTTAAGATTGACTTCGTAAATTTTGACCATGTTCATTGTTAATTTCGATATGTGATAATTTAGGTTAAGACCTCTGTCATAGTATTGGACAGATGGCGTCATACTGTATGGATAGGGTGTGCACGTTTCTTTGTAGTGTTTAATGTTGATGGATAATATATATGGGATGCTATGTAAGTTGTACACAATGTTTTTAAATCAAATACAAAAAAAAAAAAAACACAAGAGATGTCAAATACGCAAATCCAATATCATTTACCTGGAGTTTACCTGGAGAGAGTTCCGGGGGTCAACGCCCCCGCAGCCCAGTCTGTGACCAGGCCTCCTGGTGGATCAGATTATTATTATAATCAAAAAGAAGCGCTAAGCCACAAGGGCTATACAGCGCTGCAGGGTACGGAAGGAAGCGAGGGTATTGGATGGCAGAAGGGAGGAGGGATGATCAGTAGGTTACAGAAAACAGCGGGGCAGGGGATAGTACGGGGGTAGAGGGTAGCAAGATTGAAGTAGAAAGGGCTGAAGGTATCAGAATTTGTGAAGTAAGTCGGTTGTTGTCAAAAAGTCAATGAGAGAGTCTGGATGAAAGGTGGGTCCATCAGCGAGAAGGGAAGGTAGAGAGAGAGCAGCAGAGCGAAGACGATGACGGAGGTAAATTCTGCGTGCTCGTTGATAAAGTGGGCAGTCCAACAGAATGTGGCTGACTGATAATGGAACTTGGCAATTCTCACAGAGAAGAGCAGGGCGCCTCTCCATGAGATATCCATGAGTAAGACGAGTATGGCCAATGCGAAGACGGGAGAGAGTAGTCTCCCAACCTCGACACTGGTGATAAGAAGACGGCCAGTAACCTATACTCGGTTTAATAGATTGAAGTTTGTTGCCGAGCATAGTAGACCAACGTTGTTGCCAACGGGTGTGAAGTTGGGAAGATATTGCAGCAAAATAGTCCATAAATGGAATACCTCTACATGAAACTGGTAGGTCATGTACTGCTGACCGCTCAGCAGTGTCTGCCTGTTCATTGCCCTGTACATCAACATGACCAGGGACTCAACAAAAAACAATATCTTTATGCTTGGTAAAGATGCGGTGTAGCCAAAGTTGGATAAGGAGGACTAAGGGGTGAGATATCAAATTTCTGTATAGCCTGTAAAGCACTAAGGGAGTCTGAGACAACCACAAATGATGACACAGGCATAGATGCAATACGGATAAGTGCTGTAAGGATGGCATACAATTCAGCAGTAAAAATACTAGACGAAGATAGTAAATGCCCTTGTACGACGCTGTCCGGAAACACTGCTGCGAATCCTACGCCGTCAGAAGACTTAGAGCCATCTGTGTACACAGCAATGGCATGAGAATGAGAGTGAAAGTGGTCAAGAAAAAGAGAGCGGGAAGCGACCGTAGACAGTTGGCTTTCAAGCAAGGGAGAGAGAAAGAACAGACTCGAACAGCTGGAACTTCCCAGGGGGGTAGGGAAAAGTGAGATGCTACATGTACATAGAAAGGTGGTAAATGAAGAGAAGACAAGAGCGAATGAAGGAGAAGAGAGAAGGGACGGAGTAAACAGGGGCGGCGAACAAATAAAGAACGTCTATTAATATCAGTGACCATTCTATAAATGGAAGGATTGCGGAGATCATGAGAGCGTACATAGTAGCGAAGGCAATGGGCATCACGGCAATCGGATAAGGATGGAACGTTCGCTTCTGCATAGAGGCTCTCGACATGGTAAGAGCGAAAAGCACCAAGGCATAAACGTAATCCTTGGTGATGAATGGGGTTAAGCCTAGAGAGAGTAGCAGGAGATGCCACTGAATAGATCTGGTCACCATAATCAAGTTTTGATAAGATAAGGGTGGAATGTAGGCGAAGGAGGGTTCGACGATCAGCTCCCCATGAAAGATGAGCAAGGGTTTTAAGAAGGTTCAGCCGGCTGTGACAAGTTGCCTTCAGAGAGGTAATGTGAGGTTTCCAGGATAACCTACGATCAAAGAGGAGGCCCAGAAACTTGACTATCACGTTCAGGGATACGGGAGCCATAGAGGTACAAAGGATGATCGGAGATGACAGAGCATCTAGTGAAAGTAATTTGGTGGGTTTTAGTGCTGGAAAATTTAAACCCACGCGTGGTGGCCCAATTGGAAACACGGTCGACTGCATGCTGGAGAGAAACTGTAATAAGGTGACAGTCAGCGCCTGCACAGGCAATAGCGAAGTCACCAACATAGAGTGATGACCAAATATTTGATGGAAGACTAGAGGCCAAATCATTAATAGCAAGGAGAAAAAGTGCTGTGCTCAGAACACATCCCTAGGGGACACCTTCAGCTTGGATAAAGTCCGGGGAGAGCACATTATTAACCCGAACACGGAAATGCCTGTCAGTTAAAAAGTTCTTAAGGAAGGATGGTAGATTGCCTCGAAGGCCTAAGGAGTGGGCTTGGGCTAAAATATTATACCTCCAAGTTGTGTCATATGCCTTCTCAAGGTCAAAAAATATGGCAATAACTGAGTGGTTATTAGCAAAGGCATTACAAACATACGTATCCAAGCGTAGTAAGGGGTCTATGGTAGAACGTCCCTTACGAAAGCCATATTGACGAGTGGAGAGACTGTTGTGTGTCTCTAAATACCACACTAAACGTCTATTTACTACGCGTTCCATCACTTTGCAAACTGCACTGGTAAGAGCAATGGGACGATAGTGGGAGGTTTCATGTCCCGTAGTGCCTGGTTTGCGGAAAGGGAGAACAATGGCGGATTTCCACAGCTGTGGAAGAACTCCTTGTGACCAAATAAGATTGTAAAGGCGTAATAGGACTGCAAGGGCTGACTGATGTAAATGTTGTAGCATACGAATATGAATGTCGTCGAGCCCAGCTGCCGATGATCGGCAAGCTGAGAGTGTTGCCTCCAGTTCTTGAAGTGTAAAAGGCACATTATACTGTTCTTCTCTGAGAGAAGAAAAGTCCAAGGGTGCTAACTCTCTGGCAGACTTTGAGGAAAGAAATGACGGGCATAGATGGAGTCCCTGAGAAATACGGACCAGATGATTGCCAATTTCATTGGCAACATCTAGTGGGTTTGCTATATCAACACCGGCAACCCGCAGAACAGGAGCCAGGTCAGGAGAATATTTACCACTCAGTTTTCGTACTTTTTTCCAGACTGCACTCATAGAGGAAGCAGAGGTGATGGTGGAGACATAATCTCGCCAGCAAGTGCATTTAGCGTCACGGATGACACGGCGAGCGATCGCACGCTTCTGCTTATAATCAAGAAGTCTCTCTGTGGTTCTACTGTACCGGTACCTGCCCCATGAAGCACGTTTCAAACGTACTGCACGAGCACAAGCAGGAGACCACCAAGGCACGCATTTCTGAGAATGCCTGCCCAAAGTTTGGGGTATAGAATGAGAAGCTGCGGTTAAAACGGAGGACGAGAAGAGGTGTAAAAGCTCATCGATGGAGGACGAAGAAGGAACCTCTCTAAAAACAGTTAGGTGTGAGTAAAGGTTCCAATTTGCCTGATCAAATTGCCAGCATGGGATGCGAAGAGGTGGTGAATACGAAGGGGACATAAGAATGATTGGGAAATGATCGCTGTCATGCAAGTCCAGGAGAACAGACCAAGTGAAGTCTAATGCGGCGGAGGAAGAGCAGACTGAGAGATCGATACGAGAGAGTGTGAGTCCGAGGATCAAAATGGGTGTGAGTACCTGTATTTAAAACATGGAGGGGGTGGGTGGCAAGAAAAGCCTCTAACTGAATGCCACGGGAATCACAGTGAGACCCCCCCATAGGAAATGGTGGGCATTAAAATCACCAAGTAATAGAATCGGTGGCGGTAATGACGAAACAAGAAAGGCAATATCCAGAATAGATAATGCCCGAGAAGGAGAGAGATATAAAGGACAGAGCGTATACCACCTATGCAAGTGGATACGGGCTGCTGTGTAATTCAGCGAAGTACGAACAAATAGTTGATGGTACGGAATATCAGTGCGTAGAAGAAGGGCACTTTCATTAAAGGTCCCATAAGGAAAAGGATCTGAAGAATACAATAAATTATAGCCTGAGATGGGAGAGATAACAGCAGAGTGTAATTTTGGTTCCTGTAAGGCGTAAGAAAACACCAACAGGGTAAAACTGGGAGAGTAACATCTGAAGCTCACCCCGATTACCCCTGAGGCCGTGTATATTTCACTGTAAATAGGCCATGATTGGCAATGATAAAGACACCTGAAATCCGCAGGAAGGGTTCCTACGGACTAGAGGGGTTAGAAAAGTCCACATGTGGAGGCAGTGGAAAACGTTCAAGCAGTAAAGGAATGGTGCGCTGTGAAGAAAGGAGTTGCACAGATAGAGCAGAGGAGAGAGAAGGAGCGGAGGGTGGATCAGTATCCATTGATGGTTTGGTCTCTGCAATATATTCAGAGATTGCTTCAAGTGTTTCGGAATTCAGAGATGTCGTATGGGAGACAATATTGGAAATGGTAGGGGGAGGATGAGTAAAGATTGGAACTGTATTGGACTCTACCAAGGTGGGGGGGAGGCGAAAGGGTGGAGGGAACAAGAGAAGCGTGGAAGGGGACAGAAGAGGCAGAAACCTGGGAGGCGGCAGAAGAGGAAGAAACTTGAGAGAGAACAGGGGAGGGTACAGTACGAGGAGGAGGGTGAACCTCTACACTTGTAACAGAGCCAGTGATAGGGGGAGAACCAGGTACAGAGACAGGGAAGGGAAAATGAGGGGGTGGAAGATGGGTAGGAGGTGTTAACGGACCTTTTTTTGACTTTTGAGAAGTAGAGGGACGATTGGGAGGAGGTGTCATACGAGATCTCGTCGCTAATGAGGCTTGTGAGAGAGAACACGAAGAAGCGAGATCAGACTGAGGCGTTGAAGTAGGGACATCTGAGCCGAGGACAGCAAAAGAATTAGATACAGGAGTGACTATGGGAGAGGTAACCACAGAGGTGGGTGCAGAATATGGGATACCAGAAGTGGGGGGACATTTTGAAACACGGGAATAAGAAACACGAGGTAGTCTCCCTTGAAGGCGGAGATGAGAAACTGCCATGGCATAAGGGAGACCTTCTGCCTCTTTGAGGTAAAGGATTTCCCGCTCGTTTAAGTAGACTTGACAATGGCAAGAGTATGAAGGGTGAGCCTCATGACAATTAAGGCAAGAGGGAGGTCGATTGCAAGACGTATTAGAATGGTCATCGGCACCACAGACTGGGCATTTGGCGATAGATCTGCAATATTTCGCTGGATGGCCAAATCGCCAGCAATTTCTACACTGTTGCGGTGTAGGGATCACCTTTCCAACTTGTAACCGATGTCCTGCTACATAAACTGAGGATGGGAGTTCACGGTTGTCAAAAGTTAAATGAGCCACATTGCTAGGGTATTGTCTCTGCCCGCGGGCAGGAAGAACATAAGTGTCTACCTTGAGGATTGGGAGATCTTGAGTTCCAGCTGTTCAAGAATGTCATTGCCACATGTCTGGAAATTTTGTTGAACTATGGTATGGGGCAGAATGACGGTACCATTACAAGAATTGAGGGAATGATGTTTTTCAATAGTAACAGGAACAGTATCGATATGGGAAAGACGAGAAAGCTCATGAGCCTGGGTAGCATTCTGTATGGTGATGATGAGCGTACCGCTCTTAAGAGCATGAAAAGAAATATCTTTGCCAACATGGCGTAGGAGTGCCTTGCCAATACTGTGGTCAGAAAGATAGGCAGTAGAGGAAGTCAGTCGTAAAGTGAAGAATTTAGTCCATTGTGCAGTCTGAAACTGAGTGTGGAAAGGTAGTGAAGGACGTGTCGATCTTTTCTGAGAAGAACGAGAAGGTGGAGGAGTATCATCAGCAGGTAATTGTCGTTGGCGTTTAGGCGTGGGACCAGAGTTGGTCCGACGTGGAACGGGTCGGCGATTCGAAAATTGCCGCACTGTAGAGGGAGAGGCCGGAAGGATAGTCAGAGGAGAGCGAAGGTCAGATAAATCGAAGGAGTCAGTCGAGGCCTCAGTACCTGAAGCGGGTGAGGAAACACAAACCGGGAAAGGAAACAGGGGCATGGGATGCCGAAAAGGGTCCAAAGATGGGGCCCCGTCAGAACGGGGTGCGGTATCAAAAAGGGCCCCCCGGGGGGTAGCGGTTTTCATGGGACTGGGGCGGGGGCCCATGGTTTTTTAAAACTTCTTTCTTTTTTTGTTTAAAAAAAAAAAAAAAGAAGAAAAACAAAAAATTTAAAAAAAAGAATAAAAAAAGGGGGCCCGGGGGGAGGGATAGTTTCCTAGGAGGAATAAAAGGGGCCCCAAATCTCCCCCTTCCCCAAGAGGACCTCAGCACCGCAATACGAGATGCACCCAAGAACCCGTCCCCATACCCAAACCCTCTTCCCAAAAACCCCAGCAATCCGGGATAGCAACCTAAAAACTGCCAAGCTACCCCTGGGTGGACAAAAAAAGGGGGGCCGGCCGAAATTTCCGCCAAAAAACCCTACCCCTTTTTCGGCCACCACCCCCGGAAATCCGAAAGGGGGCCCTTCCCCAGAGATAAACCCCCCCGCCCGGAGACACCCAAAGCCACCCTCTGGGATACCGGAGGGGAAATGGGGACACCCCCAGGCAACCAAAAACCCCAAGGAAAACTACGCCACTGCCAAACCTCAAGGGAATGGGAGGGAAACCCCCAAAACCTTTTTCCCCCTACCTAGGAACTAGTGTCCCAAAAAAAAAAAAAAAAAAAAAAACCCAAAAGGGCCAAAAAAAGGAAAGGGGCAAAAGGGAGGGGTGGGAGGGGGGGAAAGGAAAGGAAAAAGGGGAGGATGGGATAGGAAGGGGGGAAAGGGGGGTAATTGGGTTCGGTCTGGGGAAGGAGCCCAACAGGTCAAATTTCCCCCAAAACCCAAAAGAGCCTCTAAAACCACCCCCCCCAAGGAGCCCCCCCTTGAAGGGGTGGTTGTACTAGTTTTTTTGGGATATCGGGCAAAAGGGGCGTGACACCAATTCCACAAAAATAAACAATTTTTTCCTGTGGAAGCCCGTTTGTTTGATTGACTGCAGACTACACAGAGTTTTCAAAAAATAAATTGAAGGGTTGTTTTTCCCTGTAATTCAACAACCCCCCCTCGGAATACTTTTTTTAAAAACCCCCTTTAAATGAACTCTAGCAATTTGTATTTCTATTTCTAACTGAAATTTGTTTTTGGACAGCTTCCAGTGTACTTTCCCCCTGTTTTAAAATTTTTAATTTTTTTGTGTTTGAAAGGGCCCCCTCCAACCCCCATCCTTTAGTCTGCTTTTTTTGCCCAAAACGAATCCGTTTGAAACCAATCGGGGGGGGGATGGGGCGAGGGATCCCCGAAGGGGCAAAAGGTGGGGGGGAGGGGTTTTGAGGTACAGGTGAAAAATTTGTTTGTGGTAGATGCTGGTTTCTCGTGGGCCGGGGGGGATGATCCCTTTTTTTCCCGGGTAGGGGTCTCCTCCTGGGAGCGCTAGTGTATGCTGTTTTAAATTTTTCCATCGGGTACGAAAAAATTAACCGTATGTTCCATGTGCAAGGGGCCCTTTCAGGGGGTGCGAAACCCTTTATTTTTATTAAAATTTTAAAAAGGGGAACGCAAAAACCCGGAGGATTATACAGCGCCTGGGGGGGGGGGATATGGGGAAGGCTTTTCAGGCTTAATGGGGGAACGGGAGAAACAGATCCCAATTTCCCAAAAAATTTCAAGAGCCCCCCCCAACCACCCGGGAAACCCTTTCCCCTTGAGGGGCGCGCCCCCCTTATGTTTTGGGAGTTTTTTTAAAGGGTTTTTTGATTGGCGGTTTTGGGCCATCTTCTGGGCCTGCTGGTATCCTGGCCAGGGGGCACAGGGGAAAAGGGGGGTTTAATGTTTTTGTGGGGAAAGTTTCCTTTTAGGGGTGGGGGCATGGGTTGTCCTAAAAAAATAGCCCCAATAATTGGTACTTGGGGCGTACGTTTGACAGTCTGTCGAATGGGTGGGGTTTTTATGCACGACGGCCCGATCGCCGTTTAGGGGGGGTTTTTTGATTTTCCCTTTGCTCTTTTAAAAGGACTTTAATTTTTGTGTATTGAAATCAAAGTTGGGTTTTATTTTTTAAAAATCAAAAAAAAAGCGTTTAACCACAAGGGCTATACAGCCCCTGAAAGGGGGGGAAAGGGAAGAAAGGGGAATTGGTGGCAGGAGGGGGGGGGGATGATCAGCAGTTACAGAAAACAGGGGGCGGGGGAAGTAACGGGGTAGAGGGTAGCAAGAGAAAACAATGGGAAAAGGGCTAAAAAAGTATCAAAATTTGGGAAAAGTAAGTCAGGTCGTTGTCAAAAAGTCAATAAAAGCCCGGATAAAAAGGGGGTCCATCAGCGAAAAGGGAAAGGGTAAAGAGAACCAGGGGGGGCAAAACGACGACAGAGGTAAATTTTTCGTGCTCGTTGAAAAAGGGGGCATTCCAACAGAATGGGGGCTGACTAAAAAAAGGAGCTTGGCAATTCACACAGAAAGGAGCAAAAACGCCCCCTCCTTTAGTTTCCCATGAGTAAGACAAAAAAAGGGCCCAAAAGCAAGACGGGAGAGAGTACTCCCAACCTCAAAACGGGTTGTAAAAGCCCGGGCCAAAAACCAATACTGGGTTTAATAGACGAATTTTTTTGCCGAGCATAGTAGAAAAAACGTTGTTGCCAAGGGGTGGGAAGGGGGGAAAAATTTTACAGCAAAATATCCGTCCCTGGAAAACCTCTGTAAAAAACTGGTGGGTCAGGGACTGCGACCGCCAGCGGGGTCGCCGTTCATTGCCCTGTACGTCAACAGGGACCGGGGACCCAACAAAAAACAATATCTTTATGCTTAGTAAAGATGCGGCGAAACCCCAAAATTTGGATACGGAGGCCCAAAAGGGGTGAGGTTATCAAATTTTTGTTACCCCGAAAAAGGCACTAAGGGACCCGAGACAACCCCCAAATTTGACACGGCATAGATGCAAAACGGATAAGTGCTGAAAGGGAGGGGCCAAAAAATTCAGCAGAAAAAAATACTAGCTGAAGATAGTAAATCCCCCTTGTACGACGCTGCCGGAAACATTTGCGGGCAAAATCCTACCCGCCCAAAAACCATAGCCCCCTCTGTGTAAAACAAAAAGGCCCCAGAAATGAAGTGAAAGTGGTCAAGAAAAAAAAAGGGGCGGGAACAAACCGTAACATTTGGGGGGCTTTCGAGAAAGGGAAGGGGAAGAACCAACACGAACAGCTGGGACCCCCCCCGGGGGGGGTGGGGGAAAAGTGAGATCTCCATGTACTTTAGAAAGGTGGTATTTTGAAGAAAAGACAAGAGCGAATAAAGGGCCCCGAAGAGAAAAGGGGAACGGAGAAAGGGCAGGGGCGCAAAACAAATAAAAAAATTCTAAAATATCATGCCCTTTCCCTAAAAATTGGAAGGATTGGGGAGATCATGAACGTACAAAGTACCGCGGGGAAAGGGCATAAACCGGCAAGGGAAAAGGAGGGAACGTTCGCTTCTGCATAGAGGCTTTCGCCGGGGGAAGGGGCAAAAAAAAAGCCCCAAAGGGCAAAAACCCGTAATCCTTGGTAAATGAAGGGGGGTTAAAGGGGCTAAAAGAGAGTAGCGGAATGCGGCGAATGATCGGTCACCATAATAAAGTTTCGTAAAAAAAGGGTGGAATGTGGGGAAAAGGGGGGTTTAAACGATCACCCCACGAAAAGAGAGAAAGGGGTTTTTTAAAAAAAGTTCACCCCGGCCTTTTGACAAGTTCCCTTTCCAAGGGGGTAATGTGGGGTTTTTCCCCCCGGATAACCTACGATCAAAAAAGGAGGCCCAGAAACTTTGACTGAAACACGTTCAGGAAAACTTGACCCCAAGAGGTAAAAAGGTTGATCAAGAGGGACAAGGGGCCCCTAGTAAAGGGGATTTGGGTTTTTTTTTAGTGCGGGAAAAATTTAAAAACCCCATGGGGGTTGGGGGTGGCCCAAATTTGGGGAAAAAAGGTCGACCTGAAATGCGGAAAGAAATTTAAAGGGAGGGACAGTCAGGGGCCAGCACAGGCAAAGCGAAGCCCCATCAACATAGAGTGTTTACCAAATTTTTGTGGAAACTAGAGGCCAAATAAATTAATAAAAAGGAGAAAAATTGTTGTGCTCAGAACACATCCCGGGGGACCCCTTCACCCTTTGGAAAAAGGGCCCGGGGAGAGCACATATTAACCCAACACGGAAATGCCTGCCCATTTTAAAAAATTTTTAAAGGGAAAGGGAAAGGTAGATGCCTCGAAGGCCTAAGGAGTGGGTTTGGGGCCCTAAAATATTATCCACCAAATTTGTGCCCAAACCCCCCTTCTCAAGACCCAAAAAAAATGGAAATTAACTGCGTGGTTATTGGGAAAAGGGCCCAAATTACGAACATACCCCCCAAAAAAACCCCCCGGTAAGGGTTTTTAGGGTAAACGCCCCTTTAACGAAACCCCATTTTGACAGTGGAAGACTGTTTGGGGGTTCTCTAAATACCACACTAAACGTCTATTTTACAAGACTTCCTTTCTTTGCAAACTGCACTAAAAAAGAGAAAGGGGAACGAAAGTGGGGGGTTTTTCATGTCCCGTAGTGCCGGGTTTGGGGAAAGGGGAGAACAATGGGGGGTTTTCCCCACAGCTGTGGAAGAACCCCTTGGACCAAATAAAGATTGAAAGGCTTAATAGGACTGCAAGGGCGACTTTTTAAAAATTTTGTAGCAAACAATATGAATTCGTGGGCCCAGCTCCCGATGATCGACAAGCTGAGAGTGTTGCCCCCAAAGTTCTTGAATTTTAAAAAAGGAACATTATACTGTTTTTCTCTGAGAGAAGAAAAGCCCCAAGGTGCTAATTTCTCTGGCAGACTTTGGGAAAAGAAATAGGGGCAAAAAAGGAGTCCCGAAAATAGGGAACCAAAATGATTGCCAATTTCTTTGGCAACACTGGGGGGGTTTGCTATATCAACCCCGGGAAAAAACCCGCAGAACAGGACCGGCCCGGAGAATTTTTAAACCACTCATTTTTCGTATTTTTTTTTCCAAAGACGAAACCATAGAGGAAGCAGGGGTGAGGTGGAGACAAAACCCTCGCCAGCAATTGCGTTTAGCGTAAAGGGAAAAACGGGGGCCGATCGCACGCTTCGTTTAAAAATAAAGGGGTTTCGCTCTGTGGTTCTTTTAAAAACCGGAAACCTGCCCCATGCAGGGGGCGTTTCAAACGTACTGCACAGCAAAAAGCGGGAAACCCCAACCCAAGGAAACGAAATTTCTGAGAACCCTCCGAAGTTTGGGGAATAGAATAGAAGCTGGGGTAAAAAAGGGAGGATGAGAAGAGGTTTTTAAAACCCAACATCGAGGGAGGACGAAAAAGGAACCTCTTTAAAAAAATCGGGTGTGAGAAAAGGGTTTCCCAAAATTGCCCCTTAAATTGCCAGCTGGGGTGCAAAGGGAGGGGGGGCGAATATAAGGGGAAGAAAGAATGATTGGGAAATGATCACTGTCATTAAGCCCGGGGAGAAACCCCCGTAAAGTCAAATTGGGGGCGGAGGAAGAGAAAACCCTGAGAGATGGGATCAAGAGAGAAATGAGTCCGAGATCAAAAGGGGGTGAGTACCTGTTTTAAACATGGAGGGGGGGGGTGGCAAGAAAAGCCTCTAACCCGAATTCCCCCGGGGGGTCAAAGTTTAGACCCTCCCCCAGGAAAAGGTGGGCATTAAAAAACACCAAGTAACAGGAAAAAAAAAGTGGCGGGAAAGACGAAACAAGGGGGCAAAACCGGGAAAAATAAAAGGGCCCCAGAAAAGGGGAAAAGATATAAAAAACAAAAGCGTATCCCCACCCATGTAAGTGGATACGGGCTGCTGTGTAATGCACGAAGTATGAACAAATAGCTGATGGTACCCGGAAAAAAAATCAGTGCGGGGAAAAGGGGAAATTTCATTAAAGGGGCCCCTCAAAGGAAAAAGGGTCGAAGAATACAATAAATTATAGCCGAGATGTGAGAAATTTAAAAGCAAGTTTTAATTTTGGTTCCTGAAAAAAAAACACCAACCGGGGCAAAAATGGGAGAGTAACATCGAAGCTCACCCCCCAAATTTCCCTGAGCCCGTATAAATTTCCAAATGTAAAAAGGCCATAATGGCAAAGAAAAGATACTTGAAATTTTCCCAGGAAGGGTTTTCCCACGGACTTAGGGGGTTAGAAAAGTCCACATGCGGAGGCCCGGGAAAATGTTTTTAAACAGCGAAAGGGAAAGGTGCGCTGGAAGAAAGGGGTTGCGCAATGGGCCGAGGAAAGAGAAAAGCCCGGAAGGTGGAAACAGTGTCCATTGATGGGGGGGGTCTCTTCAATATATTCAGGGGAAGGGTTCCAAGTGTTTTTAGAAAATTTAAAATTCATGGGGGGACAAAAAATTGGGGTGGAAAGGGGGGGGTGATAAAGAAAGGGCCGATTGGGCGAACCAAGGTAGGGGGGGGGGAAAGGGGTGGGGGGAACGGAGAAGCGTGGCAGGGGAAAAGAAAGAAAGGGCCCGTGGAGGGGGGCAGAAGAGGGAAAAAACTTGGGGGGGGGAACAGGGGAGGAAGGTCCTTTTCGAGGAGGAGGGGGGAAACCCCTGCACTTTTAATGGGGCCAGGAGAGGGGAAGAACAGGGGGCCCGAGACAGGGAGGGGAAAAGGGGGAGGTTGGAAAATGGGTAAAGGGGGTGTTACCGGGCCCTTTTTTTTACCTTTTTTAGAAGTAGAAGGGGCGATTGGGAAAGGGGTCTACGAGGTCTTTGCGATACTGAGGGTTTTAAGAGAGAACCGCAGAAGCCCAGAATTTGACTGGGGGGGCCCTTTAAGTGGGACGGGCTGAGCCGAGGCAAACAAAAAGGGTTTAAAAACCGGAGTGATTATGGGAAAGGGAACCACCAAATGGGGGTTTGAAGATGGGATTCCAGAAGTGGGGGGACTTTTTAAAAACGGGGGAAAAAAACACGGGGAGTCTCCCTTTTTAGGGGGGAGAGAAAAAACTGCCATGGCATTAAGGGGGGGGACCTTCTGTCTCTTTGAGGTAACGGACCTTTCCCCCTCGTTTTTAAAAAGAAACCGACAACGGCGGGGTACGAAAAGGGGGGACCCATGACAGTTAAGGGAAGAGGGGGATCGATTGCAAGACGTATTAGAAAAGGTTTATCGGCAAACCACAGACTGGCCCTTCGGGGATAGATCGCAATATTTTTGCTGGATGGCCCCAAAACGCCCCCAAATTTTTACACTGTTTTTGGTGGGGATCACCCCTTTTGAACTTGTAACCGGGTGTTCCCCGGGTATATAAACCCGAGGAAAGGGGTTTTTCGGCTGTCAAAAAATTTAAAAAGCCACATTTCAGGGAAAACTTTTCCGCCCACGGCAGGGAAAAACGTAATGTCCCCAAAACCTTTAGATTGGGAGAACTTGGGGTTCCCCCCCGTTCTAGAATTCGGTGCCGCCCTTTTGGGAAAAATTTTTGTTGAAAAAATGGGAAAGGGGCAGAAAAAAGGGACCACAACAAGAATTTAGGGAATGATTTTTTCAAGGGGGACAGGACAGTATCTATAGGGAAGACGAGAGAGCTCACGGCCCCGGGGAGCAAATTTTGTTTCGGTAATGGGTGCGCGTAAACCCCTTTTTAAGAACAAGAAAAGGGAAAAACTTTTAAAACCAAAATGGGGGTAGGATGCCTTTCCAATACTATGGTCAGAAAGATAGGCATGAGGAAGTTGGCGGGAAAGTGGGAAAAAATTTTGTCCCCGTTCATCTGGGAAAAAGAGCGTGGAAAGGTAATTGGAAAAGGGCTGTCGATCTTTTTTTGAGAAGAACGAGAAGGGAAAGGGGGGAAGTAACAGGGAGGGAATTGGGCGTTTACGTTTAAAAGGGGTGGGACCAGAGTTGGGCCCCGGGAAAAGGGTCGGCATTTGAAAATTGCCCCCACCGTAAGGGAAGGGGCCCGGGAACCCTAGCAAGGAGAGCGAAAGGGCTGATAAAAACGAAAGGAGTCAGTCCCAGGCCCCGTACCTGAAGCAAAGGGGAGGAAACAGCACCGGCAAAAGGTACAGAGGCGAGGAATGCTGAAGAAATGGTTTCCCCCCCACTGGCGGGGGCAAACGGGGGGGGGGTATCAAGAAAGGGGGCCCCGGGGAAAAGGTTCATGGACTAAGGGCCTTTCCATGGTTAGGTTACTCCTTTTTTTTTTGGGTTTTTTAAAAAAAAAAAGAAAGAAAAAAAGAAAAAAAAAAAAAAAAAAAAGGAAAAAAAAAAAGGGGCCCCGGGGGGGGATAGTTTCTAAAGGGGGAATGAAAAAAGGCCCCCCGAAATCCCCCTCCGCGCCCAAAAAGGGCTCGACAAAGGGTAGTAGCGCAGATGCAAACATGGGAAACCCCTGCCAAACCCCCAAACCCCCCAAAGCCAGTAAAAACCCCAATCTTGGGGTAGCAAAACCCCACATCTTCCGACAACCCGGTGGGCAAAAAGAGGGGGGGCCGGAAAAACCCCCCCCCCCAAAGCAAAACCTCCTTCAAACCACCCCCCCCCCGAAACCCCAAAGGTGGCTTCCCGAAAAACAAACCCTCGCCCAAAAAAAAAAAAAAAAAAAAAAAACACCCCAAAAACCCACTCCGGGATACCGGAGAGGGGTCGGGAAAATCCCTAGGCCAAACCAGATTCCACGGCAAATAAAGCCACCCGCCCAAAAAACCTTTAACGGAAAAGGGGGTCGACCCCGGGTCCTTTCCCCTACCTAGGAACACCGTGCCTGGGGAGAAATCCCAAAAGGGCAAAAAGAGGGGAAAGGGGAAAAGGGGGGATTTGGGGGGGAGGAGGGGGAAAGGAAAAAAGGGGGGGAAAGGGGAGGGGTGGGATAGGGGGGGGGAGATTGGGGGTAATTTAAAGGGTTTGGGCTGAGGAAGGGAAACCATAGGTTTTAATTCCTCAGACCAAAGCCTCTTTTACCACGCCAAAGGGGCCCCCCTTGAAAGGGCGAAGGTTTTTTGGGGGCATGTTTTATTACTGTAAAAGTTCACGTTCACGAACGTATAGGTTTAGCAATGGCCATCCTTGATGGTTGTTTTTAGGTATGACCTAATAGATTTTCATAGTTTTTTTATTTCCCCTTTTCACACTTTGGGGGCACATGTGATGGTTTTGTTTTGATTGACTTTTGTAAATTTTTACCATTTTCAAAAATTTTTAATTTTTTGATAAGTGAAAAAAAAGGTTTAAGGGCCCTGTTTAAAAGTATTGGACAGAAAGGAACCCAAAAAGTATGGATAGGGTGGCAAAGTTTTTTTTGTATGTTTAATGTTGAAGGGGTAAAATAAAATGGGGTGGGTATTAAAAATTTTAACACCTGTTTTAAAAACAAATAACAAAAAAAAAAAAAAAAAAAAAAACAAGAGATGTCAAAATACGCACATCCAATATCATTTACCCGGAGGTTTTAAAATGGGGAGAGGGTTTCCCGGGGGGGAAAAGCCCCGCGGGCCCGGTCGTGACCAGGCCTCCTGGGGGACAGAGCCTGATTTAACCAGGCTGTTGCAGCGGGTGCAAGCAAACCAACGTAACCCGCCACAGCCCGGCAGGGGCCAGGAACTGACTTTTGGTGCTTGTTCCAGGGGCCCCCGCTTGAAGACCCGCCAGGGGGCTGTTTGGGAAACCCCCCCAAAGTATGCTGGGAGGCAGTTTTTAAAAGCTCAGGCCCCGACAACCCCAAAGTAGGTCCTTTAAACGCGCTAGTGATACCCCTGCTTTTCCAATTTGGGGGGGGTTTTCATCGTCCCAATCTTTTTTTTTTTTTTGTAATGAGTGATTTTTTTTGGCAAGATCGGAAATAGCCCCCCCTGGATTTTTCCCGGTGATATAATCATGTATTTTCCCCACCCCGCGTTTTCCCGGGAATACAGGTTCAGGAAACCAAAAAGCGCTCGCATAATTGAGGTTTTTTATTCTTTCCGGGTTTTGGCGCGCCTGAAGGTTTTTTCTCAAAATTTTTCTAAAGGGCAGGGAATTTCACCTGCCTTGAAAGGTGCTGTTTTGTGGTTGCAGCAATATTCCCCCTAGAAAAGAACCCAAATGACCTGAAAGTGGCATCAAGGGGTTGGCCTCCCTAGTTTTGAAGGGTTTTCATTATCCATCAAGCCTTTTTCCCAGCCCGATGCATTGATACAAAGTTTTTGGGCCTTGAAGGTGAGATCCTTCCGACATGATCACTCCCCGGGCTTAGACTTTGGGGTTTCGCTCTTTTTGGGCCAAAATTTGTTTTTGTACTCTGATGATTTTTAAATTTTCCCCGTGTTTACCATATCTGGTAAATTTAAATTTTTTTCCCTCGTTGAACTTCATATTTTTTTTCCCGCAAACCCACGAAAGATTCGGTTGATGTCCGCCTGGAGCCTTGCAGTGTTTTGCAAAGGAAGGGCCTGTCAAGCGATTCGGGTGTTCCCTCAGCAAAGGAAGACACGGTTGGGGTGGCTGACATCCTTTTCTAAGTCGGTAAGAAAATGAGGAAAAAGGGTGGGGCGAGTACTGTGCCTTTTTGGGAAAAAAAGGGTTTTCAACCGTAAGCTGCTTCGGAAATTGACCCCTGTTGACGACAAAACCCCTGGGGGCCTGTTAAATGAGGAAATTAAAGATCCATCGGGCCGACTTTTCCTTTTAAATTTCCTTTTGCACGGGATTTTTTTGGGGCTATTACGCCATGGGCACACTTTTCGAAGGCTTTTGGGAAAGTCTGTATATATTTTCATCTGCATTTTTTTTAAAACCCTTTCCCAGGCATTTAGGAACCTTGGGCGAGTGTCCAAAAAGTTTAGAAAAGCAGGACGCCTGTTTTAAACCCATGTTTCCCTGGTTGGGGTAAAATGATGGGTTATAAAATGGGTGGGGAACCGGGTTCTTTTGGACCCTTTCAAAATTTTTTTAAAGATAAGGGATGTTAGTGCTACGGACTGAATTCTTTTCTGTTTTTTACTGCCCCCCTTTTTGGGGTTTTGGGGGGATGTCCTGTTTTAGTAACTGTGGGACGCCCCCCGTTCCCCCCCGTTTCCCCCTCCATAGGATGGAAAAGGCTCGTTTATAGGGGCTTCTTTTTCAGTTCTTTATGAAAACGGAGTTTCCCAATTTAGTCGGGGGCCCGGGGGAGAGTGCATGGGCATGTCATTTATCGCCTGTTCGAAGTCATTTGGCGTCAGGATAACATTGGATAGGCTTGTGTTAACCAAATTTTGTGGCTCTCATAAAAAATTCATTTTGATCTTCGACTCTCAGTCTGGTTAGCGGCTTGCTAAAAACTGAGTCATATTGGGACTTGAGTAGCTCACTCATTTCCTTGCTGTCATCTGTGTAGGACCCATCATGGAGACAGTTTTCAACAGGAATCCATGGACATTGTTCATTAGAATTACGAATGTGGGAAACGAGTGTGTTTTGGCTCGTGTCCAGGGCATTTCAAATATCAAGGTTCAAGCCATGTTAACAGACAGTAACAAGACTGTTAGTTCCTTAGTAAGTACCAAGTGACAACCATCCCCCTACCCCCCTCCCCATCACCCTCCCACCAGTAACAACTAACTACTCACCCTAAACCCCTCCACCAGCAGCCAACCCCCGACCCTTCCCCCTCTCCACAAACCACTGACGTCATCACCCTCCAGGTCAATGGCGCCATTTAGCCACGGAGGTCAAGAAAAGTGGCGCACTACTCACTCCTCTGCCATCCCCCCACCTTCAACACCTCCAGCTCTTCCAATTCCATCAACCTGTGGTAATTATAAAAAACTAATTACTCCAATTTCATGGTAATTTTTTATATCAGCTTTGAAAATATTTTAGCCCTTTTTCTTTCTACAAAATGTTGAAGGAAGCATTCTAAATATAGATTTCAAACTATTGCTTACTACAGTTCATGAATAATCTAGCTATGTCCATAATTTTATCTTTACAGACATTGTTTTGGCGTGTTGCTGCTGGTTATGACATCTCTAAGTCTTCAGAGCTGCCCACGACACGGACTTCACCACACAACAGCTGCCCACATGGAGAATATCTTCGACCTACAAGATTCGATAAACTTAAGAGCATTAATTAAAATGTAATGAATAAACTGTCTTTCTTTATCACAACAAAGAAATGTTCAAGGAACACTCGCACAAAGGTGTTCAAGGAACACAGAAAAAAAACAGAAAAAGGAAATAACCGAGACAAGCCTTAACTGCTGTATTTGTCAGCAGCAGGACAACATTCACACTATTTGGGAGCTTTAAGCTCTTTGGAAAAAAAAAAAAAAACCTACCCCAACCCTATCAACAATAGTAGTAATGAGGCGGACAGCCTCAATACTGCCATTATTAATAGTTTGAGGTACGATACATTTTTAAATTTCATGACCTCGTACTTCAGCTTCCTGACAATGTTGCGACAAGTGTTGTATACGACTGCCCAAACACTTCCACGTGCACAAGTCTTAATAGCCTGTGTTAATGATCACCACTGGAGAGAAAACATTTGTTTGTCAGGATGATTCTGCGGCAATTAAACAAGTTGGAGGGTAAACTCCGCAACATAATTACAACCTAGCCAAACCTACTCCTAATATCCCTTAGACACCTACATCAATTTTTTTTTTTCAGTTAAAGTCAACCTGCACTACTCTCCTCTGATTCAAAACTGATCGACTTTCGGGGGACAGGTCGACGAGTTTACCGCTCCCCCCCCCACCCTCCCATTCAAACTATTTTACAAACGTGCACATTTACCCAAATAAAATTTCCCATAACTATTATCCACAGGGGTTAGGCAATCGGGTTTGATCCAAGGAAGGGTAGGGTACTTGAAACTCTTTGTATCAAGATACCTTCACTAGTACAAAGACACCCCTCGAAGGGCATTCAAATCATGAAGGTAGTTAGGATCATTAAGACATTGTATTTCATCTACATTTCCACGTCCCTCATAGCACACTAGGCTAACAACCAACACTATGGGTTATTTAATCGGTTGGAGGCCTGCCGTATACCAGTTTCCTAACACGCTACCATGCTAGCCTGAATTCATAACCTACCTTACCTGCCAATTATGGCTGGCATCCTAAGCCCAACCTGAGGACCACTACATTCAAGCCCCCACACACTACCTCTATTTTCCTGGATTTCTAACCCAGCAGGGTTAATAATCCTATTCTCACTAATACCAATCTAAATCACCCCCCTAACTATACTCGCCAGCATCAGACGTTAGTGAATCCTTTCTGCGACTAAATATTTGTATTTTTAACTCATTACAATTGTGACCGGGTGTGGACGTGTCAGTGGCTCATTACTTTGTAATTTGTTCATGATTGTAACAATGTATAGTTGTGAGGCTGATTCATTACCCTTGTAACTTGCCATGATTGTGACCAGATCTACCTGGAGTTCGTTACCTTTGTAACTCGTTTAGCTATCATAACTTTGGGGTCCAGTCCCTGAACCCATTATGTACCTCTACCTTTTGACTACCGCCCACAGGATAGGTATGAGGCACATTAAACAACGACTAACACTTCACCTCAGATCATAGCGGTTTTCATTATTATTAACGTCTGCTGCCAGAAGCGTGACTTCACTACTTAGACTATCAAACCAACTGCAATTCTGAACATTAATACTTTTATATTCATAGGAGCCTGAACGCCGCTTATATTTTCCAAAATGATTAAATTGTGTAAACTCAATGCATCAATATTTAACTTTGCACAGTTTGGCCAAAGGCATAAAATACGTAGAACACCCACCACAACCACTACCCAAAGCCCGGAACCCACCAACATCCCCACAGAAACCACGTGCAATAACAGATTCCACACAGCTACTGAAGGTTGTTGGTGGGTTCCAAGGCCCACAGTTCTACGTAATCTATGCCTTCGGGGGAGATTACTCTCCCCTGCTATATGCATTCATAATGCATATAGCAGATTCTCCAGTTCTATACCTTACCTATCCTACTTAACCACCTAATTCTGCAAGTTATTTTGATTGTAGAAAGTAAATAATTGTAGACCTACAAAGTGTTATATATATACACCATAACTATGCAGAATACTTCAGGTATAGGCCTTACTAATATACAGAGCAGTGGTAGCGCAAGGGGGGATGAAGGTAGGTAAAGGTAAGTTCAATGGGGTCTAGGTAAGAACAAGGGCGTCTAGGTAAGAACAAGGGCGTCTAGGTAAGTTCAAGGGAGGTCTAGGTAAGATTAAAGGGGTCTAAGTAAGAGCAATCAGTCTACAAAGTCTCTGTAAACATATATATTGTATAACCTAATTTCAAAGCAATGCTCCCCCCCCCCCAAGACGCTCTTAACAGATTCTGCAGTCGTAAGCGCTAAACCCACAAGGCTATGCTACTGAAAATATTTTTAGGACTTCAAAGCATAAAATTACTTAGCCAGGCCCTCTACAACCCTACTGAAAATAGGAAGATGCGGTTAATTCCACATTTCTGCCTAAGGAAAATTTATCCCGTTATGCGAAGCTAAAACTTTAGCTGTGTAGTTTTAAAAATAGGTTAGACAAATGAATGGTTGAGAATTGGACCTGCCTAACATCGGCCAATAGGCCTGCTTCAGTGCTATTTTCTTGTCTTAATAATGGATATACCTGATTTAATAGGCTTTCCTTACACTCGTTTCAAGATCTCTACCATTACCCTCACCGTACTGAACTATCAGTATAATTATGTGAATTGTACCCATGGATATATGGGAACGTGCCCACTTGTGCCCGGGATCGAATCCCGGTTCTTCAGTTGACGCCACTACCAACGGGCCATATCACTTACACATTTCATCTCTGCTTCCTATAATCTTGCAGGATAGGTATAGACTGCATAATAAACATATTACACTAAAACTTCATAAAATCTAATCAGTCTTCAATTATAAGCTTTATAACCCATTTCTCCAATTTTTATTTCCACCCCATTCAAGGTAACCTATAGAATACATTCCTCATTTCCTGACCAGAGATTTCATCTCTGGTCAGGAGATAATCTAATATTTCCCACTAAGCTACTTTTGATATCAATTGCTTAGTTACAATCTTTCTCATACTGTCCCCACCCCACCTTCCCATCTAATACAATTATTATCTGCTTCAATAACCAAACTTTAGTGAACGTATAACCTGGAAATACCTTACAAGTGGGCCCTGCCCATCTTTAACGCCATCTCCAACTGCTGAATCGCCACATAACACTAAATGTTATGGGTCAAACCATTTACTAGTGTGGTTGTCTCCACTCGTCAGACTGGTATAGGTTGCCGTGTTGATCAGTGTTGCAGCACACAGCCAGGCACAGCACTCCTCAGACCGGTCAAAGTTGCTGTGATCAACGTTCCAGTAGATAGCCAAGCTCAACAAACCTCAGTTACCACACCTGAAACACATTCGAATTAAAACCATGAACATTACACACATTTATAGGCAAACATTACCATTTAATATAAACTAGTAACATTACTGCCTGACATACTCATTATTGTTTCACATAGTAAGTAATCTTTTTCTTTAATAAATATTTCTTTTACATAGACCTGATGACAATTTGTTTACATGGAAGTCTATATCTGGATCACAAGGCACAAGTTTCTTGGATCAAGAGACCTTCAAGTTATTTTTTAATAATGGAAAAAATATCTCAAAACTGTATACACCATTATGGGTTATGTAACGCCTAGTGTGAGAGTTGAGGTAGGGGAGTAGCTCCAGTTCCTCGCATCAAAACCCCTCCACTAAGGTCAATCACCCCCGCCCCCCCCTTCAAGACATTACACCCCAAAGAAAATTAAGACAAAATAATAATTTGGTGACCAAACTGGTGGGGACAAGGAGCTGCAGCTCAACTCTGCTGTTGTACTGATAAATGCGTCATCAGACAATACTTACGTTATTTAGGTGTATTGAAAGGACGAGGAAGCGGTAAAGCCGGCGGGGGGGGGGTAGCAGGTGGAGGAGCAACACATATCACCTCTTCGACCACTGAAGTTCAACTGATCTTCGGTGCCCTTGAGGTTGGTCACTGTCCTAACTTTCACTATAACACCATCACTGATAACTTGACTAACTCTGACTACCACCACTAGATGGCACTACTACACCCTCACTATCAGTACTACTCATAGTGGAGCGCTCAATCCGTGGGGGTCATGGACTACCTGGGAGAATAAGCTCACTCCCAGGTGGCATAGATCACATTCCTTGGATGTGATCTGTACCACCACCACCTTCAAGGAACCTCTCTCCAGGCCACCACTCTCCTCACCAGCGGCGCTGAACTCCACTACTATTGTTAGTTAATGTTTATTATGCACCCCATACCCATCCTGTGGGTGGTAGTCAAAAGATACAGAGGTACATAATGGGTCCAGGGACTGGACCCCGGAGTTATGATAGCTGAAAAAGTTACAAAGGTAATGAACTCCAGGTAGATCTGGTCACAATCATGGCAAGTTACAAAGGTAATGAATCAGCCTCACTCCTATACATTATTACAATCATGAACAAATTACAAAGTAATGAGCCACTGATACGTCCACACCCGGTCACAATTGTAATGAGTTAAAAATACAAATATTAAGTGGATCATACACCCTTGTACTCTACATGAGAGTATACCTGGACAGGGTTTCGGGGGTTAGCGCCCCCGCGGCCCGGTCTATGACCCGGCCTCATGAACATTAAAATGGTATAAAATACCGACAGATTGTTAGGTAAGACACATATGCAACAGTTAGGTATCTTTATTTCGAAACGTTTCGCCTACACAGTAGGCTTCTTCAGTCGAGTACAGAAAAGTTGATAGAAGCAGAAGATACTTGAAGACGATGTAATCAGTCCATCACCCTTAAAGTTTTGAGGTGGTCAGTCCCTCAGTCTGGAGAAGAGCATTGTTTCGTTGTCTGAAACAATATGAAGTTGAAGTGACAGGATGGAGCATTTATATAGTGCCAGGAGGTGAGATGTAGGTTGCTTTGGGAGGGCAGGTCCCTCTCAAAC
Source organism: Cherax quadricarinatus (assembly GCF_026875155.1). Classification (NCBI taxonomy): domain Eukaryota; kingdom Metazoa; phylum Arthropoda; class Malacostraca; order Decapoda; family Parastacidae; genus Cherax; species Cherax quadricarinatus. The sequence continues at coordinate 18,199,291 of NC_069457.1, forward strand.
CCAGCCGTTCTCACTAGTAGAGGTCGAAGTTGATGGTCTGTACCAAGATACCCTTGTGTTGCAGTGTCTGACAGAATGAACATTAAAATGGTATAAAATACCGACAGATTGTTAGGTAAGACACATATGCAACAGTTAGGTATCTTTATTTCGAAACGTTTCGCCTACACAGTAGGCTTCTTCAGTCGAGTACAGAAAAGTTGATAGAAGCAGAAGATACTTGAAGACGATGTAATCAGTCCATCACCCTTAAAGTTTTGAGGTGGTCAGTCCCTCAGTCTGGAGAAGAGCATTGTTTCGTTGTCTGAAACAATATGAAGTTGAAGTGACAGGATGGAGCATTTATATAGTGCCAGGAGGTGAGATGTAGGTTGCTTTGGGAGGGCAGGTCCCTCTCAAACCCAGCCGTTCTCACTAGTAGAGGTCGAAGTTGATGGTCTGTACCAAGATACCCTTTTGTTGCAGTGTCTGACAGAATGAACATTAAAATGGTATAAAATACCGACAGATTGTTAGGTAAGACACAAATAAATAAATAAAGATACCTAACTGTTGCATATGTGTCTTACCTAACAATCTGTCGGTATTTTATACCATTTTAATGTTCATTCTGTCAGACACTGCAACACAAGGGTATCTTGGTACAGACCATCAACTTCGACCTCTACTAGTGAGAACGGCTGGGTTTGAGAGGGACCTGCCCTCCCAAAGCAACCTACATCTCACCTCCTGGCACTATATAAATGCTCCATCCTGTCACTTCAACTTCATATTGTTTCAGACAACGAAACAATGCTCTTCTCCAGACTGAGGGACTGACCACCTCAAAACTTTAAGGGTGACGGACTGATTACATCGTCTTCAAGTATCTTCTGCTTCTATCAACTTTTCTGTACTCGACTGAAGAAGCCTACTGTGTAGGCGAAACGTTTCGAAATAAAGATACCTAACTGTTGCATATGTGTCTTACCTAACAATCTGTCGGTATTTTATACCATTTTAATGTTCATTCTGTCAGACACTGCAACACAAGGGTATCTTGGTACAGACCATCAACTTCGACCTCTACTAGTGAGAACGGCTGGGTTTGAGAGGGACCTGCCCTCCCAAAGCAACCTACATCTCACCTCCTGGCACTATATAAATGCTCCATCCTGTCACTTCAACTTCATATTGTTTCAGACAACGAAACAATGCTCTTCTCCAGACTGAGGGACTGACCACCTCAAAACTTTAAGGGTGATGGACTGATTACATCGTCTTCAAGTATCTTCTGCTTCTATCAACTTTTCTGTACTCGACTGAAGAAGCCTACTGTGTAGGCGAAACGTTTCGAAATAAAGATACCTAACTGTTGCATATGTGTCTTACCTAACAATCTGTCGGTATTTTATACCATTTTAATGTTCATTCTGTCAGACACTGCAACACAAGGGTATCTTGGTACAGACCATCAACTTCGACCTCTACTAGTGAGAACGGCTGGGTTTGAGAGGGACCTGCCCTCCCAAAGCAACCTACATCTCACCTCCTGGCACTATATAAATGCTCCATCCTGTCACTTCAACTTCATATTGTTTCAGACAACGAAACAATGCTCTTCTCCAGACTGAGGGACTGACCACCTCAAAACTTTAAGGGTGATGGACTGATTACATCGTCTTCAAGTATCTTCTGCTTCTATCAACTTTTCTGTACTCGACTGAAGAAGCCTACTGTGTAGGCGAAACGTTTCGAAATAAAGATACCTAACTGTTGCATATGTGTCTTACCTAACAACCCGGCCTCATGGTGGATCAGGGCCTGATCAACCAGGCTGTTATTGTTGGCCGCACGCAGAGGGAGATTATTTTACCACTAGTACTCTACATGAGGGTAAGTAAATTTATTCAGATGTACACGAATAGTTACATAGATTATCATACATAGCAGCATATGTGTAGAGAACCTAGGATAACCCAAAAAAGTCAGTGACATTTCTATTGGGGGTCCTTTTAATACATTATTATTATAATATAAAGGATATATTATTACACCATAAAGGAGATAATATCTTATTATCATACTACAAAGGAGATATACAAGGAATGAGGTAAAATTAGTTGTTTATATTTACATGGGTGTTAGTTAAAAAATCATTCTCCTCCCTTTCTGTCGCTACATTTATTAGGTACTTTTTGTCTCTCTTCTTGAACTGGTTCATGCTATGACTGGCTTTGACATATGCAGGCATTCTATTCCATTCCTTTATTGCTATACAATAAAAGGTGTTTGAAGCCTGGCCACTGACTGTGGGTACTATAAAGTTGTGCTCTCTCTCCCTAGTACTATGATTGCTTTGGTTCCCAACCTTGACAAAATTGGCAGCAAGATATTCTGGACACTGTTTGTGAGCAATTTTATAAACTTGATTTAACTTTAGTTGTTTTACTCTGTCTTCAATATTCAGCATATCCAATTGTTGTAATTCATCCTGGCCTATATGTTTTCTTGGACCCAGGTCCAGTATGAATCTCACCATTTTGTTCTGGGTGATTTGCAGTCTGTCTTTCAGTTTTTTTTTTTTGTCAAGGCAGAGTACCATGAAGAGCAAGCATAGTCCATTTGACACTGAATAAGGGTTAGACATAGGGTCCTGCGAGTCTCTGTAGGTAGACACTGTGCTTGTCTATAGAGGAACTTCAGTCTGGCATTCGCTTTCTTTACTACTCTGTTCCCTATCAATTTTCATGACATGCCTGGGTCAAAGGGGATTCCCAGATATTTTACTGGGGAACCTGAAGTGATGGGTTCCCCATTACACCGGACATTAAAATTATTTGCCCTTCTCAGTTTGTTTCGTGCCAAACAGTATGGCTTCCGTTTTCCCGAGGTGTTCTTAATATGAGGAAGGAGCTAGGTATTTCCAGTATCAATTGTTAAGATTAACACTGTACTCAGTATTAGAATGCTAAGAAATGAACCAGACACTCTCACAATGAATCTTACTAAATGTCTAGAAGTAAATACACACAGATCCAAATGGATTGTGAAAACTTGCAATTACACGTATCACTGTAGACAACAAGAGCATTTTGTCCCTCCATGGAAGATGTGTTCATTTAATATCACATACCTGCAAGTCCCTCCCAAGAAGCTCATTGCTAGTAATCTCTTACTTAAATCACATGTTATAGCAACTGCTCAAGAGGAAATTTCTCGCCTAGCTGGTAGTAATAAGTTATCACAAGTTATATACATTGATGGATCTAAACAGGAGTCTTCTGGCAGGGCTGCATCTGCTCTTGTTGCCACCTCCCTAGTTAAGAACGATAATAAGTTTGTTGAACCAGGCATAAGAATTAACAACTGGGTGTCTACACTGCAAACTGAATTGTTTGAAAACAAATGCGCTAAAGCTAACTTAGTCACGAGCTTGACTCATCATCATTACTGTTTCGGGTCATCTTGAAGCCTCTTGACTCATGAAAAGACCCCAAACAACATCTCTTGGGAGAAGCCAGGATAGAAAAAAGAATCAATGTACAATTGCTATGGACCCATCACACATTGGATTACTCCTTCAGAAAATTGATATGTAGCCAAGAAGATACCCAGAAGGGAATTAAATAAACGGGGTATATCTGTGTCTGGGATCAGGAAAAAATTTTGGGAGAGAAGTAAAAAATGAAAATTTTGTTATAAAATGTATTAGAAGCCTGAGTAGATCTGTGAAACAAAACGTAGATAATATATTTAGGGAGCAACTTGAACGGAACAGACTGACTGATGTTGAGTGGCCGGGCTTGGGTTTGGGTTTAAAAGACTTCGGGGAGTTTGGGGACAACGGGTGTAGAAACTAAACCCAAAATTTAAAGTTCGGGCATAGGGTCATGTTTTGAAACTATGTGTTTAAATTTCCCTTTTGAGGAATACAGAGACAGACAGTTAGTTACCATTTTTGTCCTAGGCAAATGCCCGATTAACACGGGCCTGTTGTTTTACGAGGTTTTAGTATTACCTTTTGTCCTGGGCCATGCGATTAACCTAGGCCTGGTATATGATAGTGTGTGGTGTGTGTGTGTGTGGTTGTGTGTGTGTGTGGTGGTGTGTGGTGGTGTGTGTGTGGTTGTGTGTGTGTGGGGGGGAGGTGTGTAGGGGTGTGTGGTGTGGAGGGTGTAAGGTGTGTGGTGTGGGGGTGTGTAGAGGTGTTGTGTGTGGAGGTGTTAGTTATTTAATTTTTGCCTAGGCAATGTGTTTAAACCAGGCCTTTTGTATAAGTACGGTGTAGAGTGTGTGTGTGGTGTGTGTTGTGTGTGGTGTGTGTGTGTGTGTGTGGTGGTGTGGTGTGTGTGTGTTGTGTGTTTTTGTATAAATCCAAAAAACCTTTCTGACTACATTTTTAGTAAGGCGTGTCCTGTGTCTGTGTGGTTGTGGTGGTGTGTGTGTGTGTGGTTGTGGTGGTGTGTGTGTGTATCACTCACCTATTTACCACCTATTTGAGTTGTGGGGGTCGAGTCCGACTCCGGGGCCCCGCCTTTTACTGATCGCACTTTTTCACTCTCCCTGACCTGATTTTATCATACCTCTGCTTAAAGCTATGATGGACCGCCTCCACTACATCGCTTCCCAAACTATTCCACTTACTGACTACTCTGTGCTGAAAAATACTTCCCCAACACCCTTGATTTACTGTGTCTTTACTTCCAAATGCGTCCCTTTGTTTGTTCTGTGCCAAACTCTGGAACATCCTGTCTTGCCCCCTTTCAATTCCTCTCTATTTTGTTTTCTTATCTGTCCCCCCATCCTCCTTCCCCAGTGCTCAGTTGATTTCCCCTTAACCTTCCTCGAGGGCAACCTCTTAGCTCGGGGCTAGTCTTTTTGCAAACCTTTCCTTTCCTATTTTTTTTTTACGTGCTTGGCTAGGTGTGGGTTTTCCCAAAAAGGTGCCCCATCTCCAAAATTTGGGGCCCAACGTACCCCGTGTACAGGGGCCTGAATGATTCCTTTTAAGATGTCGAATGCTGTTCTGAGGTTTTTCTAGCCCCAAAGCTGCAGCAGTTATTTGGTTGATGTGCCTTCAGGAGATGTCCTGGTGTTATACTCACCCCCAAGTCTTTTTCCCCTTTAGGAGGTTTTTATCCCCCGACCCCCCAGACTGACTCCGTCTGCGGCCTTCTTTCCCTCCCCCAACTTCATGAATTTTCACTTTGGGGGGATTGAACTCCAGGGGCCAATTGCTGACCAGGTCTGCAGCCTGTCCGCCCTTTGTAGTTCTGCCCATCTTTTGATCGAGGAATTCTTCCTCAACTTCACTCACTGCAAACAGGGACACCTCAGATCTTTTCCTTCCCCTCATGTTGTTCACAAAACCAGAAAAAGCACTGGTCCTAGGACGACCCCTGCGGACCCCGCTGGTCACAGGTGCCCCTTGACACCCGCCACGTACCATACTCGCTGCTGTCTTCCTGACAATTTTCCTGACCATTTAGTGCCTTCCCCGTTATCCCTGCTTTGGCCTCCAGTTTTTTCACAATCTCTTGTGTGGGAAATGTGTCAAACCCTTCTTGCAGTCCAAGAAAAAGCAATCCACCCACCCCTCTTCTTTTTCTTTCTGCGTCACCTGTCATAGAATCCAGTATTATTATTATAAAAATTTTTGCACAAAATAAGGACAAAAAAAATACAGAAAGACATATGCCAAAGCCCCTTTTTACTATGCATACTTAGGGCTGGGTTAAAATTAACTTAAGATTAACTAAGCAATATGAAGTCGTGATAAAAAATTAAAAATTTAGTTTGGGGTTTTTGGGTTTTAAACATTTATGTGAATAATTGTGAAAAACATTTAAGATATAAAATTTATAAGGTTCATTTATTATTTTTTTTTGGGTTTTTGGGTAGAAAATGATCTTTGAGTAGAGCTTGAATTTAAAAACGGTATGTTTCTTTTATTTTTAAAGGGTAATAATTCCAGATTTTAGGGCCTTTTATGTGCATTGAGTTTTTGCATAGTGTGAGATAACACGAGGAACATCAAAGATGATCTGGCCTTGTGTTAGGGTCATTGTTCTGTTGAGGTTGGCAAGGAGAGTTTGGGGGGAGGGTTAATATCAAGTTAATGTTCTTGTATGAAAAGGGTGCTAAAAAGTAGGGATGTTTTGTATGGGAGTAGGTTTTAGTGTTTGATTATTGGTGGATTTTGGGCGCCTTAGTGAAATTTGTTATCATTCTAACTGCAGCCTTTTTTGGGGAAAATTTAGGGGCTAGATGGTTAACTGTTGTTGACCCCCTCAAAAATTTTTCCATAGGTGAGATGGGGGTAAATAAAGAGTGATATAGGGCCAGGGGGGCTGACTGTGGAACATAGTACCGATTTTCGATAGTAGCCTCAGTTTTGGAAATTTTTCTTAGAAATTGTTGTTATTGTATGAAATTTGAGTCTATATCAAGGGGTTCCAAGAATTTTCCCTCTGTTAGTTTGTGATAGGTGACCTTTATCATTATGTTAAGAGGGAAAATTTTAAAAAGTCTTTTCCCAAAACGAATAAAAGTGGGTTTTGAAATTTTTAGTGTAATTTTTATCCTCATCCAGGTAATATTTTCTGTAATTCGGTATTTACAGTATTGGCTAGTGTGACTGGGCTCGGTGGAGAAGACTATGTAGTGTCTCTGAAAATATGTGGGTTTGAGTAATTGCGAAGCATTTGGAAGGCTTTTATGTTTAGAGAAAAAAAGGGGGCCAAGGGACACTTCCCTGTGGGACCCCAAAACTGTAAGGGGTTGCGCAGAAGTTTCCCCATTTGCGACACAAGGGCCTGTTGTAAAGGTTGACTTGAGGAAAAATGGGGAGTGCCCTTTTAAATACCTAGTGTAAAATTTTTACGTGGAGAAGCAGGGTCAACTTACAAAAGTTTTTACGAAAGTCAATGAAGACCCCCAGGGGGACTTTTTTTTTTCTCTATTGCGTGTATATATGTCAGCATGTGTATATAGCACTTTATATTTTTTTTGGGCCTGAATCCAAATTGGCGGGTTTTAGTATTTTTTGGGGAATAAGGTAGGGAAATTCTTTTAAATGAATTATTTTTTTTCAAAGATTTTTGAGAGGGGGTGAAAATTGGATTTCCTATAGTTATTAAACCCTTGTTTGGTCCCTCCTTTGTATCGGGTGCCCTTGTTTTTTTTGAGTACTGTGGGGAAGGGGGAGGATTAAAGGATTGTTAAAGAGTGTTGCAATGAAATGGAGATAGCACTTGTGACACTTTTTTATTAAAAGGGGGGTAAGGGACTTAAATCTCCTGCCTTGTTTTTTAGTGCATTTTTTAATAAGGGAACTTCGTATGGGTTTGTCGGAGCTAGGAACCGGGGTTCGGGAGTTGCCGGTGAGGTAGTTTTTGGTGGGGTATCGGCTGGGATTTTATGGGCAAGGTTTTGCCTATAGGAGAAAAATCATTTAGTCTTTTGCTGTTTTTTTTTGTTGGGGGGGGTTGGGGGTTTATCTGATTTTTTCTAATTTTATTTCCTATTTCGTGATATCTTTTTTGTTCCCTAATTTCAGAATGTTTTCCCGGGCTTTTTTTATACACCTCGTAAGTTGGATAACTTTTTTCAAAAAAATTTTTTTTTTCCCTTCATCAGGCTGGGTTTGGATGACGGGGTAACGTTTTTTTTGGTCCCTGGTTTTGTGACCCATTCTGTACTGTTTTTCATATTGGTGTTTTGTATTTATGGGTTGAGAAGCTGGGTGTTTGCCCGGGACTGTTCAGTCTCTTTGCTGTCATCTTTTATTTTTTTTAGGGCATGCTTTTTATAGAGGTATGGGTCTTTTTTTAAAAAAAATTTAAAACTTCGTCAATACTGTATAATTTCAGCCATGTGCCATCAATTTTGCTAATGCGTTGCGAATTATTTAAAGGCTCCTATTGTGAAGTCTGAAAATACTTTTGTAGTGTCTTGGGTATTTTACCAAGAGTTGTTATGAGGAAAGTAGGGGAGTGGGCGTGGGATTATCGTAATTATGCCTGATTTTAAAGGGGAATGGTTGGGCCCAAAGTGGTCAAAAGGGAAACACTATCCTGTAACCTGAGGGTTTTTTTTACTGTTTGGAGTAACATACAGTTACTCATTGTGTTGTGAATTCATAACGTTGGGCCCCGGGCTTTCAGGGATTTTTTTTGAATCACCTGAAGTAGTAAGTGATCTTTTTCATGCGGCATCATTTCATACTTCCTAATTTTGACTAATTGGCTAATGTTTGACTGTGGAACTCTGTAGATGTTTATCAATGTGGAAAGGGTTTTTTTAGGATTTGGTTTGAATTTAGCTATTATATATTTCCCCCTGTTCATCCCTTTTGCAAGTATTTGTATACATTCTGTTGGCTGATAGTAAATTTGGCTTCCACCCCCTTGTTGGTCTGGCCTACAGTTGTGTATGGCTGTGTAAACCCGGAAAAAGGCATAGACATCTGTACTTCAGGCTTTAGCCAGGGTTTTTGTTAGTGAATATGGCAATTGGGATGTAAAGGGAAATTTTTAATGCTATAGTCACGTAAAGCTTGCTTAAAGATCTATATTGTATTAAAGTAGTTATGTTGTTGTTGGCACGAGAAGTGCCTTTGTTTTTTCTGCAGTTATAATTACATAACTGTTTGATTCTTTTTAAGTCATTAAATAAAGGGTTTGGGACAGGATCAATGCTTTAATCTAAAATTTGTAGTGAAACATATTTTGAATTAAGTATAAAAAAAAGTAAAAGTCCTTTGCTAAAAAAAGACCCGAATTTTTAACAAATGTAAAATAAAGAGCTAAGGGACAAACAAATAAAGTGAGATCATATAATAGTGCTTGGGAAATGATAGTAGGTATACTAAAAAAGGGGAATTTTTTTAAAAGTTATAATTAAATTTTAAAATTTAAAAAAAGGGACTAATAAGGTTGTGAAAAAAAATAGCTTTTGGAAAAAATGGCAAGATTTTTGAGCTTATTCTCTTTGCACCGGAATACACCTTGATTATTTAACATTTGGATATATAAACTAGGGTAGGATTTCCCGCCCTGAAACCCCGTTTGGCCTGGTTGATGGATCGGGGTTTCCTTTCCCGTGTTCCACCCCTTCCCTTTATAACTTCTCCTGATTTGCTACAAAACATTTTTATGGGGCATGGTTGAGTTTAAGCCATGTCTGTTTCCTTTTTTAAGATTTTATACTTTGGGGGTCCCTGCTAGGGCAACTCCCTTTTTCGTAGATGTTTGAATATTGTTTGTTAGGGGGACACATACGCCTCTGCTCCCTCTCTCGATACCCATGGGGAATGTTACTGGCCCCCTTGCCTTTGAGGGACTAGCTCACTCAGAACCCCTTCACTTTTTTCCTCGGTTTTGTGCAATGTGTCCAGCACTTGGTGGGGTTTCCCACCTCTCCCTCTTTCTGGATCCCTTCTGTCTCCCTCTGTGAACATTCTTTGAATTTTCTTGTTTAGTTCTTTACATACTTCACATCATTTCGTTGTCTCTCCTCCTTCCTTTTCCCTTTCCTGATTTTCCTGGCCTTGACTGTTGTTTTCCTCCTGATTGGCTGACAACAGTTTCGGGTCAAATTGGGTTTTGCTGCTATGTCATTTTCATATTGTCTTTGGGCCCCCCTTCTTATCTGTGCATATTCGTTTTCTGGCTCTAACGACTGTTCTCCTTATTCTCCTGGGTCCTTTGCCTTCTATATTTCTTCCATTCCCCAGCACACTTGGTTTTTGCCTCCCTGCACCTTTGGTAAACCATGGGCCTTTATCCTGGCTTTTTCATTATTCCTGTTACCCTTGGGTACAAACCTCTCCTCAGCCTCCTTGCATTTTGTTGCTACATATTCCATCATCTCAATAACTGGCTTCCTGCCAGTTCTGTGTCCCACTGAACCCGTTCAGGTAGTTCCTCATTCCTGTGTAGTCCCCCCTTTCTTGTAGTTGGCTTCATTCGTCCTGGCCTTCCTGCTTCTCCCTCCACTTGTAGCTCTACTGGTATTCGAAGCTTAAAACCACATGGTCACTGGCCCCAAGGGGGCTTTCATATGTGATGTCCTCAATATCTGCACTACTCAAGTGAATACTAATCCACCTTGCTGGTTCATCCTCTCCTCTCTCTCTTGTAGGTGTCCCTACGTGTTGGCACATGAATTTTCCCAGTACCACCTCCATCATCTTAGCCCTCCATGTATCTTGGCCCCCATGTGGGTCCAAGTTCTCCCAATCGATCTCCTTGTGGTTAAAGTCACCCCATGATCAGGAGCTTTGCCCTGATTTCATGGCTCTTCTGGCCACTCTAGCCAGTGTGTCAACCATCGCTCTATTGCTCTCGTCGTACTCTTGCCTTGGCCTCCTGCTGTTCTGTGGTGGGTTTACATCACTGCTATTACCACCTTGGGACCTCAGAGTAATGTTTCCCACTATGTAATCACGTTTCTTCTCCGCTGTCCCTCTCTCCGCCATCAAATTCCAGCGATTTTTGATCAGCAACCGCCACTCCTCCACCCCCCCCTGTTCCCTCTGTCTTTCCTCAGGATTTGGTATCCGTTGGGAAAAATGGATCGTTTCAACCGTAACTTGGTTTCTGTGAGAGCAAAAAGTCCGGTGATGCTTCTTGACTCTTTCTGCCAAATCCCCCACTTATTTGAAATTCCACAGCGTTTTTTACCAACCTTCAGTTTCCCTTTTTCCAACACTGTGGTTTGGGGGCTGTGAGGGGGGGAGACCTGTGTGTAGGTTTTGGGGTTTTTGGTGTGTACTCCCTATTTGTACTCCCTATTTGGGGTTTAAAGGGGTCAGTCACAGCTCCTGGCCCCGCCTCTTCGCTGTTTGCTACGGGTCCTCTCCTCCCTGCCCCTTGACTCTATAATACCTCGCCTTAAAACTATGTATGGTTCCTCCTCCCCACATCACTTTCTGGGCTTTTCCCAGGCCTGACTACTCTGTACTGAAGAAATCTTCCCTAACATCCCTTTGATTCATCGAGTCTTAAACTTCCAATTGTGACCTCTTTGTCTGTGCCCCCATTCTGGAACATCCCGTCTTTCCACCTCGTCTATTCCGCGCAGTTTTTTTATATGTCGTTATCATTCTCCCCTGCCCCCTGGCCTCCAGTGTCGTCAGGCCGTTTTTCCCTCAACCTTTCTTCTAGGTGTATGTGTATGTTGTGTATGTTGTATGTGTATGTGTGACCACCATTTGGGGTTTGGGGGGGTCGACCGAGCTCCGGGCCCCGCCTCTTCACTGTTGTAGGGTGTGTGTGTGTTGGGGGGTGTATGTGTGCGTGCGTGTGTGGTTACTCACCAAATTTGGGGTTTGCAGGGTCGAGACTCAGCTCCTGCCCTGCCCCCTTCACTATCGCTACTGATCCTCTCCCTCTGCTTCTGACTTTGTCATACTCTTTTTAAAAAATTATGGTTCCCCCTCCACTACTTTCCCTTTCTAGGCTATTCCACTTTCTGAAATCTATGACTGAAGAAATACTTCCTAACGCCCTGTGACTCGTCTGAGTCTTTACTTTCCCTTTGACCCCTTTTCCCTGTGTCCCCTCCGAACACCTATCTCTGTCCACCTTTCTTTTCCCCGCAGTATCTTGTATTCGTTATCATGTCCCCCGACCCTTCTGTCCTCCAAGCGTCAGTCCGATTTCCCTTTAAACCTTTCCCCGTACGACTTCCCCTTAGCTCTGGGACTACCGGTTTCAAACCTTTGACTTTCTCTAACTTCTTGACTCTTGACCAGGTTTGGGTTCCAACTGGGGCTGCAACTCCAGTATGGGCCCAAAATACACATTTTACAGGTCTTGAACGATTCCTTTTTAAGGATCGGAACGCTATTCTCAGGGTTTTCCAGGCCCCGTATGCTGCAGCGTTATTGGTTGATGTGTGCCCCCGGTGATTGCTCGGTGTTATGGCACCCCAAAAGGGCTTTCTCCCTGAGTGAGGTCTGTTTGTCTTGTCCACCTAGCCTATACTCTGTCTGCGGCTTCTTTGCCCCCCCCCAAACTCATGATTTTTGCTTTTGGCGGGTTTAATTCGAGAAGCCAGTTACTGGACCAATGCCACCTTTTCCAGGTCTTTTTTGCAGTCCTGCCTCACCCTCGTCGTTTAATTTTTCCCTCATCCCCCAGTTTCCGTCATCTGCAACGGGACACTTCAGAGTCTCTTCCATCTGTGTTACTATAAAAAAATGGGGGCCCTAGAACTGACCCCGTGGGGACCCCGTCGTAACAGGGCCCCTGGATCCTTTCAAACTAACCTCTCTTGCCCCCCCGTCAGTATTCCCTTACCCATGCAGTCCCCCCTTCCTTTTACGTGCCCCTGTCCCCCAGCTTCCCTAATCTCTTGGGGGAACTGTGAAAAAGCCTTCCTCAGTCTGGGGAAAAGCAAAATCCTACCCAACCCTCTCTCTCGGCTACTTTCTGTTTACCTTGTCAAAAAACCCTCCAGGAGGTTTTGAAACAAATTTGCCTTCCATAAACCCATCTGGTTTTCATTTAAATTTGTTTCCCCATTTTGCCACTCCCCCCGATAATCTTCCCAACCTTGCACACGATCATGCGAGACACGGGCTGATTTTTTGTGCCTCGTTTCGTTTCCTTTCTTAAATATGGGGGGCTACATTACTGTCTTTCCCTTTTCCCGGGATTGCCCGTTTCAAGGGATTTGGGTTTAAATTTTGGTTTAGAGGCACACACAGCATCCTGCTCCTTTTCTAAGGACCCTGGGGGGAAAGTTTTCCGGTCCCCTCGCCTTTGAGGGGGCAAGGTCACTTAAAAGCTTCTCCCCCCCCTCATTGTTCGTAGCATCCAACATTTTTGGTTTTTTCCCCTTGAGTTCCCTTCTGTTCTGTGTGTGTGTGTGTGTGTGTGTGTGTGTGGTGTGTGTGTGTGTGTGTGTGTGGTGTGTGTCTATCTGTGTCTGCTGTCTGTGTCTGTGTCGCTGTGTCTGGCTGTCCCGGTCTGTGTTGGGGGTCTGTGTGTGTGTCTGTGGTGTCTGTGTGGTGTGTGTCTTGCTGTACGTACCTATTTTGGGGTTTGGGGGGTCGGTCCGAGCCCCCTGGCCCCCCTCTTCACTGATCGTATAGGTCACTCCCCCCTGACCCGGATTTTATATACCTCTGCTTAAAGATGTAGGATCCTGCCCCCATACATCGCTTCCCAAACTACCCCTTACTGACTACTCTTGGCTGAAAAATCTTTCAAAACACCCCTGTAATTCATTTTGTTTTAATTAAAACTGTGTCCCCTTGTTACGTGTTAATTCTGGCATTGTTTTTGCCACCTTGAAATTCCTTCATATTTTGAAATTCTTTTATCTGCCCCCCCTATCTCCTGCCCCCCGTGTCGTCAGGTTGTTTTCCCCTTTAACCTTCCTCGAGGACATCCTTTTAGCTCTGGGACTCCATGTGGGGTTGTCCGTGTGTGTGGTGTCCGTGTGTGTCCGTGTGTGTGTTCCGTGTTGTGTGTGTCCGTTGTGTGTGTTGTGTGTGTGTGCCCGTGGTGTGTTGTGCCGCCCGGGCCCTGTCACAGTGCAAAAACCATTATGAAAATTGCGGGGATGGGAAGACGACCAAAAAACGCAGATGTGATTTACCAGATTTTGCGAAGGCGCTTTACAAATGCATCTGGAGTGCGGCACAGAAGGGTCCATGGAATTACGGGGGAAAGGGAGGCAGATGGATTTTCGGGGCTAACACACAACACAAACAGTAGTAGTGAACAGGGGAAAATCCCCGCATCAGCGAGGTCAAAAGCTCAGTGTCCCTAGCATGTCCCGGCCCACTCTGTTTCCATCCTCATAGAGACATAGACAAAAAAAAAACCCCCGGACACTTTTTTATCATCATTTGCAGATGACCCAAAAAAAAAACATGAAAGACTACGGTAGAGGAAACCCCGTAAAAGACAGGAAAAAATAAACGGGGTTTTTCCCGTGGGCGGGGGAGAACAACTGCGTTCAAGGTGATAAGTTAGCTGCTTGGTAGGAAAAAAATGAAGAAATCAAAAGGAAATTTACAAAAAAAATCAAAGGGGGACCAAATGAACGTAAGGAACAGAAAAGACCTGGAATAAATTTTTCAGCTGACCTTTTTTTTTAAAGCCATATTATTATTATTATAATCAAAAAAAAGCCCAAGCCACAAGGGCCTAACAGCGCTTTAAAGCCATAACAAACAAAGATACAACGCAGGAAGTGACGGGGTGGGTATTGAGAACTTTCAAAACAAAGGGGAAAAAATGCCCATGGGGACACTTCAATCGCAGTCCCCTCACTTAGAAATTGCTTGGTGAGGCCCCGTTCAAAAACAGGAAAATATTGGAGCTGGAACAAATCTAAATGTTTACGGCTCGGATAATAAACCCTTTTGAAGTCAAGATTATTTAAAGGGAAAAAA
>NC_069457.1:18214185-18396685 GCF_026875155.1 Cherax quadricarinatus
TCCTGTGGGATAAGATTGGAGAACCACAATGGAAATAAGACAGTCCTCGATGACACACTGACTTTCTTGGGTTTATCCTGAGTGGCTAATTCTCTGGGGTTAAAAATCCAAACAAAATCTTCTCTTTTATCTCATACCAATGTACCAAGCTTCAGTGGTAATCTTAAGCATGATGATAAATAAAAAATAAATACTGTATGGACATCATCTTTTCCCAGGTAGACATATTTGTGACTTGATAAAGCCCACTGTTTGGGCAAAACTTTGTCTATGAAGGATCACATTATACTACATTTCTCTTCTCTTTCCAGTGCATTGCATCAATGATTTATACTATTTCACACCAAAAATTGCTTATTAATTGCTGGTGATATCAACATGATTCTTTTGCTATATAAAAGGATTATGTCAAGCTTCCTTAGAAAGTATGTGTCCTTGCCTCCTAATATTTAATAGTCTCGCACTTACAAAAGTGTCTAGAATCATAGATATCTGCTTGTGTTCTTGATCATATGTGAAGTACTGTAATAGCACATTATTATCATGGATATGACCTCCAATTACTATCCAATTTTTCTAATATCCATCTTTACAAAAACTGCACTTGAAACAAAAAAAAAAATAATCTAAGGCTTTTAATTTTTAAGTGATTTGCTGAAACATTGCAACATCTGGATATAATACCTGTGCAATTGCTTTGTATATAATGATAGGTATTTTAGCTGTGGTACTAGTTGTATTTCTTAGTGATTTTATTATTGTGGTTATTTCTGAAGTGATAGTAGCCAAGTAAAAGGAATTTGGGTAACTGCCTGTTAGACAACTGCTAATGTTGGTATGGGCCTCTGGAATATTGTTTAGAAGATTAGTTCCTACTAGAGACAAGTTATTATGCTTGTTCACATCATGGATAACTATGAGGCAGGGGGGAGGATTTTTTAAGTTCTTTTTATATCTTCTTCAGAATCATTAAATCTAATCTAGTTGAATAGTAATTTTATCTGGACTTCCTAATTTTATTTGTGATGATCTCACAGTAATGCATTTTTTCCTTGGAAAGAAAACACTCTACTTTCCATTTTCACATATTGTTTAGACTGATCTGAGCAAACATTTTGTTAGCCAAAGGTAATTTTGCCTTGTTTGTTATTTGCACTGACTTTTGTGAGCAATGTATACTGTGAAACACTATTTTATAATGTTGAGGAAGTTTTCTACTCCAGAAAATATATTACAGTTGAGATTCAGCTCCTTTTTTCCAGTTTACATGTTTAAAAGCATTACTTAACCCCTTCACTGTCCATGCCATAGTTCTACGGGTTTGCAGTCTGTGCCATAGTACTACGCCATGAGCTCAGCTCACTCAGATAAGCAGTGAGTGGTAAATTTGTGCTAGATATGAGAGAACGGGTCGATGCGGTAAGTGTGCACCATATAAAAATAATCCTACCCCATGCAGTGCATAACTGGATAAAAAATGGCAAATGTGTTATTGGTTTAAAATAGTGACTTTGTGGTGTATTTTTGAATGGTTTTTATGGTTGTATTCTCGGTTACTTGGTCTCGTTTGATAGAATGGAAAACATTACTGTCAGCTGTATAATGTACTGTAGGGTGAAATAGCCCAGAAATGCATTACAGAATTTATGCACACTCCAGTACAACCATTGACTTCATTACCAGAACCTCTACCATCCACCTCAGCCCAGTAGGGCCACAGCATAACTCTCCACTCTCTTCGCAATCAATGACAAACACCAGCACCCACAATTTAAGGTAAGAAATATAATTTCTGTTGCATTTGTAGTCTTAAGCACTAAAAACATAATACATCATGACATTGAACAACAATTACATATTCACTTTTATTTTTGTAAGATCTGGAGGTCTAAAAAAAAGTTTGGCTTTTTTGGGGTTCCCAGGAACGTAACCGTATTTTTCTCATAAGTTCTTTAGTTTATCTAACAGCATTTTCAGGAACGTAACTACCATATACAGTGGTCCCTCAGTAATCGTCTGGCCTGAAAGTCGTCCATTTCGGAAATAGTAATGTTATTTTGTCTAAACATTGGCTCGCAAATGGTCCGTTAACTCGCTAATCGTCTTTCGTCCTGGATGCGTACTCATGGCTCTGAGCCGTTCCCAGCCGGTGTGTCATTGTTTACCAGTGAGTGACGGTCCCCTCACGTGTTCATACGAAATATTTCATAATACTATTCCATTCATTTTAGTGCTTGCAAGTGCTAAATAAGCTACCATGGCTCCAAATAAAGCTCCTAGTGCCAAGCCTTTGGTAAAGAAGGTGAGAAATACGATTGAATTTAAGAAAAACATCATTGAACAATATGAAAGTGGCGTATGTGTGGGTGAACTGGCCAGGATGTATAACAAATCCTGTACAACCATATCTTCCATCATAGCCAAGAAAAAGGAAATCAAGGAAGCTGTTGTTGCAAAGGGGGTAAATATGCTGACAAAAATGAGATCACCAGTACTCGAAGATGTTGAGAAGTTATTATTGGTGTGGATAAATGAGAAACAATTAGCAGGAGATAGTCTTATGACGTCGCTTATTTGTGAAAAGGCTAGGCAGTTGAATGGCGATTTGGTAAAGAAATTGCCTGCAACTAGTGGTGATATGAGTGAATTTAAGGCCAGCAAAGGCTGGTTTGAAAGATTTAAGCGTACTGGCATACACAGTGTGATAAGGCATGGTGAGGCTGCCAGTTCAGACCAAAAACCAGCTGAAAAATATGTGCAGGAATTCAAGGAGTACATAGAGGCTGAAGGACTGAAACCTGAACAAGTGTTCAATTGTGACGAAACAGGTCTCTTTTGGAAGAAAATGCCAAAGAGGACCTACATTACTCAGGAAGAAAAGGCACTGCCAGGACAAGCCTGTGAAAGACAGGCTGACGCTCATGTTCTGTGCTAATGCTGGTGGAGATTTCAAAGTGAAGCCGTTACTAGTGTACCATTCTGAAAATCCCAGAGTGTTCAAGAAAAACAATGTTATGAAGAGTAAATTGTGTGTGTTTTGGAGATCTAATAATAAGGCATGGGTCACAAGGGACATTTTTGTCGAGTGGTTCAATGAAGTGTTTGGCCCTAGTGTGAAGAATTACCTCCTGGAAAAGAAATTGAATCTCAAGTGCCTCCTAGTAATGGACAAAGCACCTGCTCATCCTCCAAACTTGGATGACCTAATTCTGAAGGAGTTTGGGTTCATCACAGTAAAGTTCTTGCCCCCGAATTCCACTCCTCTCCTCCAGCCCCTGGACCAGCAGGTCATTGCAAACTTTAAAAAACTCTACACCAAAGCAATGTTTGAAAGGTGCTTTAATGTGACCTCAGACACTCACTTGACCCTACGAGATTTTCGGAAAGAACACTTCAGTATTCTCCATTGCATAAGCCTTATAGGTAAGGCTTGGGAGGGAGTGACTACCAGGACTTTGAACTCTGCTTGGAGAAAATTGTGGCCAGATTGTGTCCACAAGAGAGATTTTGAAAAGTTTGAGGTGGCCCCTGATAAGCCTATGTCAGTTGTGAACTCTGTTGTGGCACTGGGGAGTTCCATGGGGTTGGATGTGAGTTTGGAGGATGTGGAAGAGTTGGTGGAGGACCACAACGAAGAGCTAACCACTGAGGAGCTGCAAGAGCTTCAGCAGGAAGAGCAACAAATCGCAGCTCAGAATCTTGCTGCGGAGGAGGAGGAAGAGAGATGGAAGAAGTTGCCTTCTTCAGAAATTAAGGAGATTTTTGAAATGTGGGGTAAGATGGAAAGACTTATGGAGAAACATCACCCTGAGAAGGATGTTGCAAGCCATATCAGCAACTTGTACAGTGAGAGAGTCTTGGCCTATTTTAGGGAAGTTTTAAAGAGACGCCAGAAACAAAGCTCTCTGGACAGTTTTTTTGCGAAACAGGACTCCAGTGACTCTCAAGCTGGTCCTAGTGGCATTAAGAAACAGAGAAGAGAAGTAACCCCAGAAAAGCACTCGGTACCTGAGGTATTGATGGAAGGGGATTCCCCTTCCAAACAGTAATTCAGTCTCTCTCCTCCTCCAGTCTCCGTACACTAAGAAGAATCGCCAATAAAGGTAAGTGTTATGCTGTTAATGTTTCATTCATCATGTGCCATTGTATTGTTTTTGTACTACATCTATATTTCATGTAAAAAATTTTTTTGTTTTAATACTTCTGGGTGTCAGGAACGGATTAATTGTATTTACATTATTTCTTATGGGGAAAAATGATTCGAAAATCATCTATTTCGATAATAGTCCCACTTCCAGGAATGGATTATGGACGATAATTGAGGGACCACTGTATTACAAGGGTCTACTGTAGAGTGGATCCCCGAGTTTCGGCCATAATCCGTTCCAGGAGCTAGGCCTGAAGTTGAAGCAATATTTCCCATAAGAAATACTACTGTAAATCCAGTTAATCCATTCCACCCAAAAATATTCGCAAAAAATTAATTTTTTAAAGAATAAATACTATAGTTTTACATACAGAAAACAATGAGAAATAAATATAAAGCACTAATTTTAATGGATAAATGAACATTTAAATCAGTTTTACCTTTATTGAAGACACTTGTTGGCGTTTGAGGGAGGCAGGACAAGATAGTCCTTCAGTATGACACTAATATCAACTCTACGGCTTATTTATCTATCATACTTCATCTAATGTGACATAAACAATATTAATAATATAGAAACGTAACATATACTCTAGAATAAATACGTCGTTACGTATGTTGTGTTTTTGGGTGTATAAGGGCCACTGAGAGCATAAGCAGCAGCAGACGGCAGTGTTTTCAGTCGCCCTATATACCTCGAACAACAAGGGAGGAGTTAAGTTTCATGTCGTCATTTTTTATTGTTAATCGCTTAACTTACTTGCTACTTTGTTAATGCTACACTTTATTGCTGGCTGGCATTATAGTCTTTATGGACTCGTGTTGCTTTAGTATCGTACATATCATAGAATCACTGAATCACTGAAGAAGGCACATTCCCCCATCTCTCTTCCTCCTCCACTTTGGTACTTTGCTAAAATTTCTTTCTTCAATTCTATCATGTTTATCACTTTCTTTGCCAAAGGGCCCATGGTGGCTTATTTCAGTCACAATCAATAAACAAGCACTAAATATAATGAAGTTATTGTGAAATGTTGGGATGAGCACACAGGGTAATGTTCACTCAAGGATAAACAAAGCTTGACTGGCTCACAACGCCTGCGCAGGCAGGCGGACAGGTTTGGTACACCGGCCAAAACACGGGGCACCGGGTGAAATTCGGGACAAAATTTAGCCGAAAAAAGCAGTCTAAACTCGAAGTGGCCGATACTCAGGGTGGCCAAAACTTGGGGTTCCACTGTACAGTGGACCCCCGCATAGCGAACGCCTTGCATAGCGAACATTCCGCATAGCGAACGCTTTGATCGCTAAAATTTTGCCCCGCATAGTAGACAAAAACCCGCTCAGCGAACTTCGTCCGAGACGCGTCCAATGTGCGGCCTCAGCCAGCCTCACATGTGCCGCCTGTCCCATTGTTTACCAGCTAGCCTCCGCGGTAACATTCAAGCATACACTCGGAATATTTCGTATTATTACAGTGTTTTCGGTTCTGTTTGTTGAAAATAAGTGACCATGGGCCCCAAGAAAGCTTCTAGTGCCAACCCTGTGGTAAAAAGGGTGAGAATTAGTATGGAAATTAAGAAAGATTTTGAAGGGTTTGGGGCTAACCCTGAGAAGCCTATGCCAGTTGTGGAATCCATTGTGCCTACTTCAAAAATTAAGGAAATGTGTGCACAGTGGGTTGAACTGCAAACCTTTATGGATGAAAATCACCCTGACACAGCTGTTGCAAGGCGTGCTGGTGACTATTTCAATGACAATGTTATGGCCCATTTTAGACAAATCGTAAAGGAACGGGAGGTACAGAGCTCTATGGACAGAAAGAAGTCCAGTGACTCTGAAGCTGGTCCTAGTGGCATTAAAAGAAGAAGGGAAGTAACCCCGGAAAAGGACTTGCCTCCTCAAGTGTTAATGGAAGGGGATTCCCTTCTAAAACACTAACACTCTCTCTCCCCTCCTCCCATCCCATCAATCATCACCAGATCTTCAATAAAAGTAAGTGTCATGTAATTGTGCATGCCTTTTTCAGTTTGTGTGTACTAAAATTAACATTTTTTTGTGGTAAAAAATTTTTTTTTTCATACTTTTGGGTGTCTTGCACGGATTAATTTTATTTCCATTATTTCTTATGGGGAAAATTAATTCGCATAGCGAACATTTCGCATAACGACCAGCCCTCTTGCACGGATTAAGTTCGCTATGCGGGGGTCCACTGTATTTTGAAATTTGTGTGAAACTGGCCAAATTACCAATTTGATCACTGAATTGGGTAGTTGAAATAGTTAATTGGGTGGTTTTTTATGCTCAGTTAATGAAATGGAAGACATTCTAGTAAATAGCTATGAATTTAGTCAATTGGAACAATGTAATGGGCCTAAAATTGGGGTCAAAGTGGGCAAAAATCGTTGACGCATGAATATTGCTAGTGCACCAAAATTTGCAAAAGTGTAATTTCATAAATGTTCCATCAAATTTTGTGCTTTTTGTTTTATTACCTTCAAGAAAAGATTCTGTGCCATTTCATAAGAAAAAAAAAAAAAGGGAAATTTCTTGGACACTGTGGGTAATTTTCAAAGGACCCCAATCAAATAAGTCACTTTGTCTGATTTTTTTTTGGGTTATCCTAGGTTCTCTACTCATATGCTGCTATGTATGATAATCTTTGTAACTGTATGCTGCTATGTATGATAATCTATATAACTGTATTTGTATACCTGAATAAACTTGCTCATTGGGGGTCTGGACACTTAAAGGGTTAAAATGGAGGGTAAGTGTTATATAGGAGAGGCCTGGGGACATGATTAATGAACAGAATGCAAACAGTGTTCATTTTGGACCTTGTTTTAAATTGGAATTCATTAAATTTTGTGCAGAATTGGCCAAATTACCAAATTCTGTACAGTGTCGAAAAATTCAGATAGTTGAATGGGCAGTTTCTTATGCTCGGTTGATAGTGGAAGGCATACTAGCAAAATAGCTGGGAAGTGGGTCAAATTGAGCTTAACCCCTTCAGGGTCCAAAGCCCAAATCTGAAGTGGTGCCCCAGTGTCCAAGAATTTAAAAAAAAAAAATTTGTTATTTTTTCTTATGAAATGGTAGAGAATCTTTTTGTGAAGGTAATAAAACAAAAAGTACGAAATTTGATGGAAAATTGACGAAATTATGCTCTCGCGAATTTTGATGTCAGCGATATTTACGAATCGGCGATTTTACCGACTTTGACTCCCATTTTAGGCCAATTACTTTATTCCAGTCAACCAAATTCTTAGCTATTTCACTAGCATTACTTCTATTCTATCGATTGAGCACAAAAAATCGCCAAGTCAACTGTTTCAACTACAAATTAAAGTGATCAGAAATTGTTAATTTGGCCAATTTAACACAAAGTTCAAAATATTCCAATTTCAAAATAGGGTCCAGAATAAACAATGTAGGTATTCCTGGAACTAAACTAACATTTCCTCTGTTCATTAGTTACGTTTTGAGGCTTTACAAATGAATTCCATTTTGATTTTTTATTCACATAATGAATTTTTATTCACACCAAAAAATAGAAGATTTACTGTTATGCAATACTGTAATAATTGTATAAATATCATCACCATATTTGTGAATGCATATTAGACCCACCAGCTTGCGTGTATTAGACGTGTGAGGTCGTTTGCTTTCTCTTGAATATCGGCAAAAATTTAACATTTCTGCTACTTTGAGCTCAGTTTCAAGCCATTTCCAGTGCTAAAACCAATCAAAATCATCTCTATTTCTGTAATATGTCTTCCATTCTATCAAATGAGACCAAGAAATCACAAATACAACTATAAAAAACATACGAAAAAACATTGCAAATTCGCTGTTTTAATCGGAAAATCATGATTTCAGTTTTTTTTCTCATTATACACAGTGTGCTGCAGGATCTGTTTTATGTGGTGCACACATACAACATAGATGTATTCTCTCATATCTAGGCCCAAATGTACCACTCACAGTTTATCAGAGTGAGCCGAGCTCATGACGTAGATCTACGGTTTGGACCCTGAACGTAAAGCCGTAGATCTACGGGACGGACCCTGAAAGGGTTAAAATAGGGCTGAAAGTAGGTGAAATCACCAATGTGCTAATTGTGACCTGTCTACCAACTTTGTGCCTGCATAATTCCACAAGTTTTCTTTCAAATTTTGCATTTTTCATGTCATTACCTTCAGAAAAAGACATACTTCTACCTCAGACAATAAATAATTTTTTTTTATCACATGACTGACATCGCTTAATTTTGGGTGTTCATTATGGTGAAAGGATTAAATACTAACGATCTCTACTCTGAGATCAAACACACTCGCCTAAATCTGCTGGATGCTCAATCCTCTGACACTCAGAGCCACCTTTACCCCTCCTCCCTTCAACCATTCCTGGGGCAACCTCTTCCCTGCTATCTTTCACATAAACATTTATACACTCTCATCATCCTGCCCCCCTTCCATCCTTTCTATAGTCCCAAACCACCTTGACAACCCCTCCTCACCTGAATTTTACCCTTGTTGACCCCATACTGTCTTCCAATTTCTAAGTGCATTCTGTGCAAAATATTTACATTATACATTGCTCTCAAACATGATATATCGACTGCCTCTAGCTTCCTCCTCTTTGCAATGTTCAAAACCATGCCTCACACCCACCCACATGACATATTTAGTTTTAAAATGATACCAAACATAGAAGTGTTTAATATTGCACTTGATACCAAACATAGAAGTGTTTAATATTGCATTTGAGTTTTTCATGCCAAGTTTAACATTTATGAAATTGTCCTACAGAAATACTGTACTGTAGTTCTTTATAACAGGAAATAATACTTTTCATAGTACTCTAACTCTGCATAGACATATTTTTGCAAAGTTTTTTTAATTTTTTAATCTAAGAATTGGTAAACCGACTTGGAACAAATAATTAGGGCTTGTTATTTGATGTGTAGGTGAGTTGAACAAACTTTCAAGCAGCATCATTAAAACAAGTACTGTACTTTGGATAGGTTTAAAAACATTATTTGGTGTGTGTAGGAGCTGCACAGCATGAGCCAGTGGTCTTGGTTCAGTGTTCCTTTACCCATGTATGCTTACAAGTATGAATAAGTGGATGTACAAAGGTCCTGCATATTACAAGCCAGTAGGTCTACTGCAGCGATCTTCTGTTCCTATATACATATTGTACTTATTCTTTGAGTAATAGCAGCATTCAATTTGAGTTTGCATCACAACAGGAAGATGGCTTCATGGTGGCCAGGATGGAGCTGAAAGTGTGGGTAGAGGGTATTCAGCGCATTGTGTGTGGGGTCACAGACACCACCACCTGTCAAGTAAGTCTTTGAACATTAAGTATAAAACCTTGGGCCATTCTAAGTAAAAATACCATTATGTGAACTATAAATATTATTCTATAATTGAGATTTCTGGGAGGGAATTCCAGATTTTGGGTCCTTTTACGAACATTGAATTTTTACAAAAATTAAGCCTGACAAAGGGTACGTCATAGAGATTTTTCTCTAGCATTATGTCTATGGGTTCATTTGCAACTTACCAAGGGACTGCTTCAGATCAATATTAATACAGTATTAGAATTTATTGTTCTGTATATGTAGGATGCAGAGTAATAGGAGTGAAAGTTTTGTAAGTAGATTTTGGTCTGTGAAGAGTAGAACAGTATGTTTTCCTTATAAAGTTAAGCACAGTGGCACTCATAATGTGGTGTAGACTTGTACCACTAAAGAGAGAGAGAGAAGATAAAATATAGAAAAACTCCCTGTGCAAGCAAAGACAAAGAATGCGTCATACAGTGTTCAAGAAAGACAACCATCAGTGGAATTGAAAATAATCTAAAATACTGTACTTCATTTCACATGTAAACTCTTCAGGCAAAAACCACATTTAATATTCAGCTCTTGCTTAAAGGAGATGAAACTGTCCTTGATTACAACACAGAAATAAGTGAAAAACTGAAATCACTATACAACTGTGTTCAGTGAGCTGGTAACCAGACTTAAGACTGACAATATAAATGAAAATAATTTTTTTATTTCTGACTGTACTTGCATCAAAGTTTACAGTATGTTTGGTTATAGTTTTGGTATAACTGTAGTAAAAAGGCAATTTGATAAAATTGAATGTCCATAAGAAAGTCACTTATTATACATAACATTTCAGGCAAATTAATCCTGGAACTTACATATTATAGAACCTAGTCCTGGTCATAGTATATAATTTTAGGACATTACAGAAAATTTGCATCGAGTTTGTATCAAAGCAATGATGTACCTTTTATGGAGGGGTTGAATTACTTCCATGACAGTACTGCATGAGTATTTACAGGAATTTAATGGATAAAATATTAAGAGGTGGTTTTAAGTGTTATTAAAGCTGTTGACAAACAGGAAACTTTTGGTATGATCAGGCACTGCATTCCATATTTTTGGGCTTTTTATTTGCCTGGAGTTTCTGAGCATGTTCAGTCATGCTTGTGGGATATCAGATACTTATTCCTTGTATATTTTGTGTGTGTGCATGTTTTTTTTTTTTTTTATCACCTATATGTACTCAACTATATATGGTTGTAGGGGTTAAATCACAGCTCCTGGCCCCACCTCTTTGCTAGTCACTACTAGGTCCACTCTCTCCCTGTTTCAAGAGCTTTATTGTACTTCCTCTTAAAGCTGTGTATGGATCCTTCCTCCACTACTTAACTCTCCAGATTGTTCCACTTCCTGACAACTCTGAGGCTGAAGAAATACTTCTAACATCCATATGACTCATCATGTGTGTGTGTGTGTGTGTGTGTGTGTGTTTGAGAGAGAGAGATTAATTAATTTTATGTATGTACTATACATATATACAAGATACCTCCTACATTTATACACACATGTAATGCCCCCTTCATTTTTAAAATAATATCTAGGATGTGGTTTATGCGCTGGCTCATGCTACTGGGAAGACTGGCCGCTTCACACTTATTGAGCGGTGGCGTAACAATGAACGCCTGTTAGCTCCCAATGAGTACCCACTTAAGGTAAGTAAACTTCACAAATTAATTTATGTTATTGTGGTAACGGTTATATATATATACTGCATATTTTTAGCAGCCTTGTTTTTGGTGAAAGACCAAATAATAGGTTTTGGCAGAAAACTAGAAACCCACTGTATTATTGATGAAAAATTTGATAATTATCATGGTGGAAGTCTAGATATCTATTCTTGAGAAAAATTACGTAACTACATTCGTGAGTAAAATGTACAGATATCCAGAATATAGAAATTTTCAAGGGGAAAACATGACCACTATCTTCTTGCAAGTTCTGTGCGGTCCTGTGGGCTGCTAACTATAACAGCCTGGTTGACCAGGCAGTCACCAAGGAAACCAGGCTTTAAGCCACTGGGATAAATCTCATACCAGGTGAATTTAAAGATAATTATTGTGAGATTCATACTTTTTCTGGCATAGTACTTTGTGCTTGTGAACTTGCTGCATTCAAACTGATGAGTTGACTTTGATGTTGTGGTGTACATTAAATTGGGTCAAGTTTCATTTAAATTTTTTGTATACAGTGGATCCCCGGGTAATGTAATTAATCCATTCCAGAGAGATTGTCTTATACCGAATCTGACTTAATCTAAATTAATTTTCCTCATAAAAAATGGAAATCCGATTGTTCCGTTCCAGACTCCCAAAAGTATTAAATAAAATAATTTTTCTACATGAACTATACATTTCCCTACAAAGAAAACAATGAGATGTGCAGAGTAAAAACATTACTAAAATGACACCTTTACTGAAGACTTATTGATGATTGATGAGATGGGAGAAGGAGAGAGGATGGAAGGGGAATAACCTTCCATAAAGACTTCAGGTAACAAGTCCTTATCTGGGGTTACTTCCCTTCTTTATTTTTTAATGCCACTAGGACCAGCTTCGGAGTCACTGGACCCATGGGACACAAAATATCTGTCCAGAGAGCTCTGTTTCTGGCATCTCTAAAATGGCATCCATAAAATGGGACACAATATTGTCATTGTAGATGTTGCCAGCACGGCCTACAACAGCTGTGTGAGGGTGATGTTTGCACATAAGAAAGCAAGAACAGTGCAGTAGGCCTGTTGGTCCATACTAGGCATGTCCTTCACAAACTATCCCACTAACAAAATCGTATTTGCCCAACCAAATTTTCAGTGCTTCCCAAGCAATAAGCTTTGATAATTTTATTCACTCATGCACAAGTCCTGCTCAAATCAAATTGTGTGTGTGGGGAAAGTACCCTGGCTGGTGTGTGGGAAGTACCCTAGCTGGTGTGTGGGGAAGTATCCTGGCTGGTATGTGGGGAAGTACCCTGGCTGATTGGGGAAGTACCCTTGCTGGTATGTGTGTGTGTGTGGGGAAGTACCCTGGCTGATGTGTGGGGAAGTACCCTTGCTGGTGTGAGTGTGTGTGTGTGTGTGTGTGGGGAAGTACCCCGGCTAGTATGTATGTGGGGAAGTACCCTGGCTGGTGTGTATGTGGGGAAGTACCCTCACTTGTTTGTATGTGGGGAAGTACCCTGGCTGGTGTTTATGTGGGGAAGTACCCTGGCTGGTGTGTGTGTGTGTGTGTGGGGGGAAGTACCCTGGCTGGTGTGTGTGGGGAAGTACCCTGGCTGGTGTGTGTGGGGAAGTACCCTGGCTGGTGTGTGTGTTGGGAAGTACCCTGGCTGGTGTGTGTGGGGAAGTACCCTGGCTGGTGTGTGTGGGGAAGTACCCTGGCTGGTGTGTGTGGGGAAGTTCCCTGGCTGGTGTGTGTGTGGGGGGAGTAACCTGACTGGTGTGTGTGTAGGGGGAAGTACCTGGCTGGTGTGTGTGTGTGTGTGGGGGGAAGTACCCTGGCTGGTGTGTGTGGGGAAGTACCCTGGCTGGTGTGTGTGTGGGGAAGTACCCTGGCTGGTGTGTGTGTGTGGGAAGTGCCCTGGCTGGTGTGTGTGGAGGGAAGTACCCTGGCTGGTGTGTGTGTGTGGGGGGAAGTACCCTGGTTGGTGTGTGTGTGTGTGGGGGGGAAGTACCCTGGCTGGTGTGTGTGTGTGTGTGTGTGTGTGGGGAAGTACCCTGGCTGGTGTGTGGGTGTGGGGAAGTACCCTGGCTGGTGTGGGTGTGGGGAAGTACCCTGGCTGGTGTGTGTGGGAAAATACCCTTGCTGGTGTGTGTGGGGAAGTGCCCTGACTGGTGTGTGAGAAAGTACCCTGGCTGGTGTTTGGGGAAGTACCTTGGCTGGTGTGTGTGGGAAAGTACCCTGGCTGGTGTGTGTGTGTGTGGGGGGGGGAAGTGCCCTGGCTGGTGTGTGTGTGTGTGTGGGGGGGAAGTACCCTGGCTGGTGTGTGTGTGGGGGAAGTACTCTGGCTGGTGTGTGTGTGTGTGTGTGTGGGAGGGAAGTACCCTGGCTGTTGTGTGGTGTGTGTGTTGGTGGGGGGGGGAAGTACCCTGGCTGGTGTGTGTGTGGGGAAGTACCCTGGCTGGTGTGTGGGGAGGTATCCTGGCTGGTATGTGGGGAAGTACCCTGGCTGGTGGGTGTGGGAAAGTACCCTGGCTGGTGTGTGTGGGGAAGTACCCTGGCTGGTGTGTGTGGGGAAGTACCTTGGCTGGTGTGTGTTGGGAAGTACCCTGGCTGGTGTGTGTTGGGAAGTACCCTGGCTGGTGTGTGTGGGGAAGTACCCTGGCTGGTGTGTGTGGGGAAGTACCCTGGCTGGTGTGTGTGGGGAAGTACCCTGGCTGGTGTGTGTGAGGGGGGAGTAACCTGACTGGTGTGTGTGTAGGGGGAAGTACCCTGGCTGTGTGTGTGTGTGTGGGGGGAAGTACCCTGGCTGGTGTGTGTGGGGAAGTACCCTGGCTGGTGTGTGTGGGGAAGTACCCTGGCTGGTGTGTGTGGGGAAGTACCCTGGCTGGTGTGTGTGGGGAAGTACCCTGGCTGGTGTGTGTGTGGGGGAGTAACCTGACTGGTGTGTGTAGGGGGAAGTACCCTGGCTGGTGTGTGTGTGTGTGTGTGGGGAAGTACCCTGGCTGGTGTGTGTGGGGAAGTACCCTGGCTGGTGTGTGTGGGGAAGTACCCTGGCTGGTGTGTGTGTTGGGAAGTACCCTGGCTGGTGTGTGTGGGAAGTACCCTGGCTGGTGTGGTGGGGAAGTACCCTGGCTGGTGTGTGTGGGGAAGTACCCTGGCTGGTGTGTGTGTGGGGGGAGTAACCTGACTGGTGTGTGTGTAGGGGGAAGTACCCTGGCTGGTGTGTGTGTGTGTGGGGGGGAAGTACCCTGGCTGGTGTGTGTGGGGAAGTACCCTGGCTGGTGTGTGTGTGGGGAAGTACCCTGGCTGGTGTGTGTGTGTGGGGAAGTGCCCTGGCTGGTGTGTGTGGAGGGAAGTACCCTGGCTGGTGTGTGTGTGTGGGGGGGAAGTACCCTGGTTGGTGTGTGTGTGTGGGGGGGAAGTACCCTGGCTGGTGTGTGTTTTGTGTGTGTGTGTGGGGAAGTACCCTGGCTGGTGTGTGGGTGTGGGGAAGTACCCTGGCTGGTGTGGGTGTGGGGAAGTACCCTGGCTGGTGTGTGTGGGAAAATACCCTTGCTGGTGTGTGTGGGGAAGTGCCCTGACTGGTGTGTGAGAAAGTACCCCTGGCTGGTGTTTGGGGAAGTACCTTGGCTGGTGTGTGTGGGAAAGTACCCTGGCTGGTGTGTGTGTGTGGGGGGGGGGAAGTGCCCTGGCTGGTGTGTGTGTGTGTGTGGGGGGAAGTACCCTGGCTGGTGTGTGTGTGGGGGAAGTACTCTGGCTGGTGTGTGTGTGTGTGTGTGTGGGGAGGGAAGTACCCTGGCTGGTGTGTGTGTGTGTGTGTGTGTGGGGGGGGGGAAGTACCCTGGCTGGTGTGTGGGTGTGGGGAAGTACCCTGGCTGGTGTGTATGTGGGGAAGTACCCTGGCTGGTGTGTGTGTGGGGAAGTACCCTGGCTGGTGTGTGGGGAGGTATCCTGGCTGGTATGTGGGGAAGTACCCTGGCTGGTGGGTGTGGGAAAGTACCCTGGCTGGTGTGTGTGGGGAAGTACCCTGGCTGGTGTGTGTGGGGAAGTGCTCTGGCTGGTGTGTGGGAAAGTACCCTGGCTGGTGTGTGGGGAAGTACCTTGGCTGGTGTGTGTGGGAAAGTACCCTGGCTGGTGTGTGTGGGGAAGTACCCTGGCTGGTGTGTGTGGGGTACCCTGGCTTGTGTGTGGGGGGGAAGTACCCTGGCTGGTGTGTGGGGAAGTACCCTGGCTTGTGTGTATGGGGAAGTACCCTGGTTTGTGTGTGTGGGGAAGTGCCCTGGTTTGCGTGTGTGGGGAAGTACCCTGGCTTGTGTGTGTGGGGAAGTACCCTGGCTTGTGTGTGTGGAAGTATCCTGGCTGGTGTGTGGGGAAGTACCCTGGTGTGTGTGTGGGGAAGTACCCTGGCTGGTGTGTGTGGGGAAGTACCCTGGCTGGTGTGTGTGGGGAAGTACCCTGGCTGGTGTGTGTGGGGAAGTACCTTGGCTGGTGTGTGTTGGGAAGTACCCTGGCTGGTGTGTGTGGAGAAGTACCCTGGCTGGTGTGTGTGGGGAAGTACCCTGGCTGGTGTGTGTGTGGAGGTACCCTGGCTGGTGTGTGTGGGGAAGTACCCTGGCTTGTGTGTGTGTGGGGAAGTACCCTGGCTGGTGTGTGTGTGGGGAAGTACCCTGGCTGGTGTGTGTGTGGGGAAGTACCCTGGCTGGTGTGTGTGTGGGGAAGTACCCTGGCTGGTGTGTGTGTGGGGAAGTGCCCTGGCTGGTGTATGTGGAGGGAAGTACCCTGGCTGATGTGTGTGTGTGGGGGGAAGTACCCTGGCTGGTGTGTGTGTGTGTGTGGGGAGAAGTACCCTGGCTGGTGTGTGGGGGGGGAAGTACTCTGGCTGGTGTGTGTGTGGGGGGAAGTACCCTGGCTGGTGTGTGTGTGTGTGGGGGGGGGAAGTACCCTGGCTGGTGTGTGTGTGTGTGTGGGGAAGTACCGTGGCTGGTGTGTGTGTGTGTGTGTGTGTGGGGAAGTACCCTGGCTGGTGTGTGGGTGTGGGGAAGTACCCTGGCTGGTGTGGGTGTGGGGAAGTACCCTGGCTGGTGTGTGTGTAGGAAAATACCCTGGCTGGTGTGTGTGGGGAAGTGCCCTGACTGGTGTGTGGGAAAGTACCCTGGTTGGTGTTTGGGGAAGTACCTTGGCTGGTGTGTGTGGGAAAGTACCCTGGCTGGTGTGTGTGGGGAAGTACCCTGGCTGGTGTGTGTGTGTGTGTGGGGAAGTGCCCTGGCTGGTGTGTGTGGAGGGAAGTACCCTGGCTGATGTGTGTGTGGGGGGAAGTACCCTGGCTGGTGTGTCTGTGTGTGGGGAGAAGTACCCTGGCTGGTGTGTGTGTGGGGGAAGTACTCTGGCTGGGTGTGTGTGGGTTGAAGTACCCTGGCTGGTGTGTGTGTGTGGGGGGAAGTACCCTGGCTGGTGTGTGTGTGGGGGAAGTACCCTGGCTGGTGTGTGGGTGTGGGGAAGTACCCTGGCTGGTGTGTGTGGGAAAATACCCTGGCTGGTGTGTGTGGGGAAGTGCCCTGACTGGTGTGTGGGAAAGTACCCTGGCTGGTGTTTGGGGAAGTACCTTGGCTGGTGCGTGTGGGAAAGTACCCTGGCTGGTGTGTGGGGGGAAGTACCCTGGCTGGTGTGTGTGTGTGTGTGTGGGGAAGTACCCTGGTTTGTGTGTGTGCAGAAATACCCTGGTGTGTGTGTGTGTGTATGTGTGTGTGGGGAAGAACCCTGGCTTGTGTGTGTGGGGAAGTACCCTGGCTTGTGTGTGTGGAAGTACCCTGGCTTGTGTGTGTGGAAGTACCCTGGCTGGTGTGTGGGGAAGTACCCTGGTGTGTGTGTGTGTGGGGGAAGTACCCTGGCTGGTGTGTGTGGGGAAGTACCCTGGCTGGTGTGTGTGGGGAAGTACCCTGGCTGGTGTGTGTGGGGAAGTACTCTGGCTGGCGTGCGTGGGGAAGTACCCTGGCTGGTGTGTGTGGAGAAGAACCCTGGCTGGCGTGTGGGGGGAAGCACCCTAGCTGGTGTGTGTGTGGGGAAGTACCCTGGCTGGTGTGTGTGTGTGTGGGGAAGTACCCTGTCTGGTGTGTGTGTGGGGGGAAGTACCTGGCTGGTGTGTGTGTGGGGGGAAGTAACCTGGCTGGTGTGTGTGGAGGGAAGTACCCTGGCTGGTGTGTGTGTGTGGGGGGGGGGGGAAGTACCCTGGCTGGCATGTGTGTTTGGGGGTTAGTACCCTGGCTGGTGTGTGTGGGGGGAGTAATCTGGCTGGTGTGTGTGTAGGGGGAAGTACCCTGGCTGGTGTGTGTGTGGTGTGTGTGGGGAAGTACCCTGGCTGGTGTGTGTGTGTGGGGAAGTACCCTGGCTGGCGTGTGTGTGGGGGGGTTAGTACCCTGGCTGGTGTGTGTGTGGGGAAGTACCCAGGCTGGCGTGTGTGTGTGGGGGGAAGTACCCTGGCTGGTGTGTGTGGGGGAAGTGCCCTGGCTGGTGTGTGTGTGTGTGTGTGTGTGGGAAGTACCCTGGCTGGTGTGTGTGTGTGTGGTGGGGGGGGAAGTACCCTGGCTGGTGTGTGTGGGGGGGGGGGAAGTACCCTGGCTGGTGTGTGTGTGTGGGGAAGTACCCTGGCTGGGTGTGTGTGTGGGGAAGTACCCTGGCTGGTGTGTGTGTAGGGAAGTACCCTGACTGTTGTGTTGGTGTGTGTGTGTGTGTGTGGGGGAAGTACCCTGGCTGTGGTGTGTGTGTGTGTGTGTGTGTGTGTGTGTGTGTGTGTGTGTGTGGGAAGTACCCTGGCTGGTGTGTGTGTTGGGGAGAAATACCTGGCTGGAGTGTGTGTGGGGAAGTACCCTGGCTGGTGTGTGTGTGGGGAGAAGTACCCTGGCTGGTGTGTGTGTGGGGAAGTACCCTGGCTGGTGTGTGTGTGTGTGTGTGGTGTGTGTGTGTGTGGGGAAGTACCCTGGCTGGTGTGTGTGTGGGGGAAGTACCCTGGCTGGTGTGTGTGTGTGGGGGGAAGTACCTTGGCTGGTGTGTGTGGGGAAGTACCCTGTGTTACAAAAAATGCAATTTCTAAAAAGCTTAGAGATCTCCAGTGAATACTAGAAAGGACTGCCCTTCTAGCATCCAGCCTGTTACAGGGTTTTCGTAACAATTAGTCAGTATCCTGGTCCAATTATCCATTTGAATTCAATAAGAATTAATAGTGCTTCAGGATTACAACTGGTAGGCTAATAACTAGAGAAATTAAAATTTAATAAATTTATTAATTAAGTTGTCTAAGCGTATATCAAATTAAATTATATCAATATCAACAAAATAAGAATAATCACTTCTCTCGTGTTCAGTATTATTGTGCTGAAAGCACATATCTCATTTATAAGTCTTAAGTACCGTCTGGTACATTGACATTTAATCCTATATACAAATAAGTGTGTGTATGTGTGTAAGTGCTCTAAGTAGTTCGCTATGTCTCACGACACGACTAGACTTAAACAAGTGACTGACAAAGTCCTCCAATAAACTAACTTCTTGACCGACTGGCAATCAGAACAGTCTGCTTGAACAATACAAAGAATGCTAAGCCCAATAGCAATATAACAAGCAACTGCGACACAGAATCAGGATCAAGGAGATAATATAACGACACTAAGTAGGGACCATCTGCAGATCCTCCACAAAAGTCACAAAACTCCCATACTACTGAATCTAAGTTCAGCATAAGAAAATCCCTGACTGTGACAGTACACAGATACCAGTACAAGTTAGGTCAGAAGCTACAGCTCAGGACCTGAGTTGCTCAGAGTGTCTATGCGACACACAACCTCAGTACAATGTCGAAAATCACTAAGTCTATACAATGTTCTGTGAATAGAGTTCTACAGAACCAACAAGAAAGCTACAGAGACGGTCTTCCAATAAGGGAGATTTAGGCACTTGTCAGGAATACGTCCAACCACCAAGCGAGTCTAGACCAGACTGAATACTTCAGGCGAGGTGAGAACACCCCCCCCCCTCGATCACGTGATAGATCCGTGGACAGTTGCTGCCCAGCAACAATGAGAAGCCGGCAGAGTAACGAGCCACAAGCGATAACTACAGTAGTTAGACAATCAAGACTTGAACTATGAGCACATAATACAGTGGACCCCCGGTATTCGATATTAATCCATTCCTGAGAGCTCATCGAATACCGATAATATCGAAAACCGAATCAATTTTCCTCATAAGAAATAATGGAAATCAAATTAATCCGTGCAAGTCACCCAAAAGTATGAAAAAAAAATTTTTACTACATGAAATATTAAGTTTAATGCAATAGAATAATTACAATAACAATAAAATAATTGACACTTACCTTAATGAAGATCTGGTGAGGATTGATGGGATGGGAGGAGGGGAGAGGTGTTAGTGTTTAGAAGGGGAATCCCCTTCCATTAGGACTTGAGGTAGCAAGTCCTTTTCCGGGGTTACTTCCCTTCTTCTTTTAATGCCACTAGGACCAGCTTCAGAGTCACTGGATTTCTGTCGCACAACATATCTGTCCATAGTGGCCTGCACCTCCCGTTCCTTTATGACATTCCTAAAGTGTTTCACAACATTGTTAGTATAATAGTCACCAGCATGGCTTGCAATAGCTGTGTTAGGGTGATTGTCATCAAAAAAGGTTTGCACTTTAAGCCACATTGCACACATTTCCTTAATCTTTGAAGTAGGCAACTTCTTCAATTTCTCTATCCCCTCCTCCGAAGCAGTTTCCTCAAGTGTGGCCTCTTGCTGTTGAAGATGATCTAGCAGCTCATCAGTGGTTAGTTCTTCAATGTCCTCCTCCACCAACTCTTCCACATCCTCCCCACTAACCTCCAACCCCAAGGACTTCCCCAATGCCACAATGGATTTCTCAACTGGCATAGGATTCTCAGGGTTAGCCTCAAATCCTTCAAAATCCCTTTTGTCTACACATTCTGGCCACAGTTTTTTCCAAGCAGAGTTCAAGGTCCTCTTAGTCACTCCCTCTCAAGCCGTACCTATAAGGTTTATACAATTGAGGATATTAAAGTGATCCTTCCAAAAGTCTTTTAGAGTCAGTTGAGTTTCTGTGGTCACTATAAAGCACTTTTGAAACATAGCTTTTGTGTACAGTTTCTTGAAGTTGGAAATGACCTGCTGGTCCATGGGCTGCAGGAGAGGAGTGGTATTAGGAGGCAAAAACTTGACCTTAATGAAGCTCATGTCCCCAGAAAGTCGCTCTGCCAAGTCTGTAGGATGACCAGGGGCGTTGTCTAATACCAGGAGGCACTTAAGGTATAATTTCTTTTCAGTTAGGTAATTTTTCACAGTGGGGGCAAATGCTTGGTGTAACCAGTCATAGAAAAAGTCCCTAGTGACCCATGCCTTACTGTTTGCCCTCCACAGCACACACAAATTAGCCTTGAGGACATAGTTTTTCCTGAACACTGGGAGTTTCAGAGTAAAGGGTTCACTTTGCAATCACCTCTAGCATTGGCACACATGAGAAGAGTAAGCCTGTCTTTCATAGGCTTATGTCCTGGGAGTGCCTTTTCCTCCTGAGTAATGTAGGTCTTGCTTGGCATTTTCTTCCAAAGCAGGCCTGTTTTGTCGCAATTAAACACTTGTTCAGGTTTAAATTCTTCACTGTGTAATCCTTGAATTCCTTCACATATTTTTCAGCTGCTTTTTGGTCCGAACTGGCAGCCTCACCATGCCTAATCACACTATGTATGCCACTACGATTCTTAAATCTTTCAAACCAACCTTTGCTGGCCTTAAATTCACTCACATCACCACTAGTTGCAGGCAGTTTCTTTACCAAATCGTCATGCAACTGCCTAGCCTTTTCACAAATGATCGCTTGAGAGATGCTATGTCCTGCTATCTGTTTTTCATTTATCCACACCAATGACAATCTCTCAGCGTTTTCTAACACTTGCGGTCGCTGTTTCGTAATCACAGTTGCACCTTTTGCAAGAACAGCTTCCTTGATTGCCGTTTTCCTGGTCACTATAGTAGAAATGGTTGATTGGAGTTTATTATACAACCTAACCAGCTCCGACACACGCACTCCACTTTCGTACTTTGCAATTATCTCTTTCTTCATTTCATAAGTCATTAGCGACTTTTTTCTCAAAGGGTTGGCACTAGAAGCTTTCTTGGGGCCCATGGTGACTTATTTTGCAGAAACAAGCACCGAACACAGCGATAATACGGATAATATGGAATGTACCAAATGTATCCTTAGATGCGCACACACCGGCTGGCTTGTAAACACTGGCACACACAGGGCAGTTCAGGCCACACGTGGACATGTCTCGTACGAATCGTATCGAATACCGGGTTTTCAATCTAATACCGAGGAATTTTTTTTGCGATATAATGCATCGAATACTGGATTTATCGAATACCGATGCCATCGAATACCGGGGGTCCACTGTAATATATTACATCCTACCTAACAAAAGTAACTAAGTCATATAATAATATGTGTGTGTGTGGGGAAGTACCCTGCCTGGTGTGTGTGTGTGGGGAAGTACCCTGGCTGGTGTGTGTGTGTGGGGGGGGAAGTACCCTGGCTTGTGTGTGTGTGGGGGGGTAAGTACCCTGGCTGGTGTGTGTGTGTGGGGAAGTACCCTGGCTGGTGTGTGTGGGGGGGAAGTACCCTGGCTGGTGTGTGTGGGGGGAAGTACCCTGGCTGGTGTGTGTGGGGGGGGAGTAACCTGGCTGGTGTGTGTGTGGGGGGGGGAAGTACCCTGGCTGGTGTGTGTGTGTGTGTGTGTGTGTGGGGAACTACCCTGGCTGGTGTGTGTGTGGGGGAAGTACCCTGGCTGGTGTGTGTGTGTGTGTGTGTGTGTGTGTGTGTGTGTGGAAGTACCCTGGCTGGTGTGTGTGTGTGTGTGTGTGTGTGTGGGGAAGTACCCTGGCTGGTGTGTGTGTGGGGAAGTACCCTGGCTTGTGTGTGTGTGTGGGGGGGGGGAGTAACCTGGCTGGTGTGTGTGTGGGGGAAGTACCCTGGCTGGTGTGTGTGTGTGTGTGTGTGTGTGTGTGTGTGTGTGTGTGTGTGTGTGTGTGGAAGTAGCCTGGCTGGTGTGTGTGTGGAGGGGGAAGTACCCTGGCTGGTGTGTGTGTGTGGTGTGTGTGTGTGTGTGTGTGTGGAAGTACCCTGGCTGGTGTATGTGTGTGTGTGGGGGGGGAAGTACCCTGGCTGGTGTGTGTAGGAAGTACCCTGGCTGGTGTGTGTGTGTGGGGAA
Organism: Cherax quadricarinatus; assembly: GCF_026875155.1. Classification (NCBI taxonomy): domain Eukaryota; kingdom Metazoa; phylum Arthropoda; class Malacostraca; order Decapoda; family Parastacidae; genus Cherax; species Cherax quadricarinatus. Next base: position 18,236,668 of record NC_069457.1, read on the forward strand.
GTACCCTGGCTGGTGTGTGTGTGGGGGGAAGTACCCTGGCTGGTGTGTGTGTGTGGGGAAGTACCCTGGCTGGTATGTGTGTGGGGGAAGTACCCTGGCTGGTGTGAGTGTGTGGGGAAGTACCCTAGCTGGTGTGTGTGGGGGGGAGAAGTACCCTGGCTGATGTGTGTAGGGAAGTACCCTGGCTGGTGTGTGTGTGTGGGGAAGTACCCTGGCTGGTGTGTGTGTAGGGAAGTACCCTGGCTGGTGTGTGTGTAGGGAAGTACCCTGGCTGGTGTGTGTGTAGGGAAGTACCCTGGCTGGTGTGTGTGTAGGGAAGTACCCTGGCTGGTGTGTGTGTGTGTGTGTGGGGAAGTACCCTGGCTGGTGTGTGTGTGTGTGTGTGGGGAAGTACCCTGGCTGGTGAGTGTGTGGGGAGAAGTACCCTGGCTGGCGTGTGTGTGGGGAAGTACCCTGGCTGGTGTGTGTGGGGGAAGTACCCTGGCTTGTGTGTGGTGTGGGGGAAGTACCCTGGCTGGTGTGTGTGCACGTGGGGGAAGTACCCTGGCTGGTGTGTGTGTGGGGGGAGTAACCTGGCTGGTGTATGTGTATGAGGAAGTACCCTGGCTGGTGTGTATGTGGGGGGAAGTACCCTGGCTGGTGTGTGTGTGTGTGTGTGGGGAAGTACCCTGGCTGGTGTGTGTGTGGGGGGGGAAGTACCCTGGCTGGTGTGTGTGGTGTGTGGGTGGGGGGAAGTACCCTGGCTGGTGTGTGTGTGGGGGGGAAGTACCCTGGCTGGTGTGGGTGTGGGGGAAGTACCCTCGCTGGTGTGTGTGTGTGGGGGGAAGTACCCTGGCTGGTGTGTGCATGTGTGGGGGGAAGTACCCTGGCTGGTGTGTGCATGTGTGGGGGGAAGTACCCTGGCTGGTGGTGTGTGTGGGGGGAAGTACCCTGGCTGGTGTGTGTGTGGGGGAAGTACCCTGGCTGGTGTGTGCATGGGGAAGTACCCTGCCTGGTGTGTGTGTGTGGGGAAGTACCCTCTACCACCATCATTACCACCATGACTACCACCCTCTACCACCACCACTTTTATATCTTTCTTCAAACTTTTTCTTGAATTCTATAGTGTTTCTCACCCTCTTTACCAAAGGGCTGGCACTAGTAGCTTTCTTTTGGCCCATGGTGGCTTATTTAGCAGTTACAAGTACTAAAAACAATAGAATAATACAAAATGTATCACATGTACACATGGAATCGCCCTCACCGGCTGATAAACAATGGCACACTGGCTGTACATGGAGTGTCTGGGCTGCTTATGGCTTGTGGACCCATTCGGGACGAATGACTTTTACCGAGTTCGGTGTTGTTAACCGAGCCAATATTTTGATGCAAAAATGTTACTTAATCTGATTATTACAAAATCCGACGACATCTTAATCCGGGGGTCCACTGTATATTCGCTTCTAATAAGATATAGTGGAACCCCAGATTTTGGCTGCTTTTTTGGCCGAAATTCTGTTCCAGATTTCGGCCGACAACTCGGAAATCGGTTGTATTGGACGCTTCTGCCTGCCATTCCCTTGCGTTCATGAGTCAGTCTGACTGTCTCTCTGGGTGAGTGAGCAACATTCCGTGCATTCATCCAAACATTTTGTTATAATCCATTGTTTTTTGTTCTTATTTATTAAGTGCAACTGCAAAATAAGCCACCACAGGCCCAAAGAAAGTTCCTAGTGCCAGACCTTCGGTAAAGAAAGTGAGAAGCACGATAGAATTCAAGAAAGAAATTGTAGCAAAGTACGAGAGTGGTGTACGTGTCTTGGAGCTTGCTAGGATGTATGGGAAATCCAAATCAACAATCACTTCCATCTTGGGAAAGAAAGTAGAAATCAAGGAAGCTAATGTGTGAAAGGGGTAAATATGCTAACGAAACAAAGATCACCAATAATCGAAGATGTGGAGAAGTTATTGTTGGTGTGGATCAATGATAAATAATTAATGGGAGATAGTGTTGTGGAGTCGATCATTTGTGAAAAGGCAAAGCAGTTGCATGCAGATCTCGTAAAGAAAATTCCTGGAATGAGTGCTGCTGTTAATGAATGTAAGGCCAGCAGAGGCCGCTTCTACAGATTCAAGAAGTGTAGTGGCATACAGTGTTGTAAGGCATGGTGAGGCTGCAAGTTCAGACAAACGTGCGGCTGAAGAATTCGTGCTTGAATTCAAGGATTGCGTAGAGGCTGAAGGATTCGTCCTCCAACAAGTATTCATTTGTGACAAAACGGGCCTCTTTTGGAAGAAAATGCCAAAGAGGACCTACATCACACAGGAAGAAAAGGCACTGCCAGGACACAAGCCTATGAAGGATAGGCTTGCTCTTTTGTTCTGTGGTAATGCTAGTGGGGATTTCAAAGTGAAGTCTTTATTGGTGTATCACTCTGATAATCCCAGAGTGTTCAAGAAAAACAATGTCCTCAAGAGTAAATTGTGTGTGTTGTGGAAAGTTAATAATAAGGCATGGGTCACAAGGCAAATTTTCATTGATTGGGTCCATGAAGTGTCTGGCCTGAGTGTGAAAAAATACCTCCAGGAAAATAAATTGCCACTCAAGTGCCTCCTGGTACTGGACATTGCTCCTGCTCATCCTCCAAACTTGGTAGACTAATTGTCTATGGAGTTAAGTTTTATAACAGTGAAGTTCTTGCCTCCTAACACTACTCCTCTCATCCAACCCATGGACCAGCAGGTCATTTCTAACTTAAAAAAACTCTACACCAATGCAATGTTTCGAAGGTGCTTTGAAATGACCTCAGACACTGACTTGACCCTAAGAGAGCTCTGGAGGAATCACTTCAATATCCCCCATTGCATAAGCCTTGTAGGTAAAGGCTTGGCAGGAAGTGACTTGGAGAAAGTTGTGGCCAGAATGTGTCCAAGAGAAGGATTTTGAAGGGTTTGAGGCTGACCCTGACCCTGTTGACCCTCTGCCTGTTGTGGAATCTTTTGTGGCTTTGGGGAAGTCCATGGGGTTGGATGCGAGTGGCAAGGATGTGGAAGAGTTGGTGGAGGACCACAGAGAAGAGCTAACCACTGAAGATCTGCAAGACGTTCATCTACAACAGCAACAGACCACAGCTGAGGAAATTGCTTCAGAGGAGGAGGAGGAAGAGAGAGGGGAGAATGTGCCTTCTTCAGTGATTAAGGACATTTGTGCAAAATGGAGGCAGGTGAGAAGTTTTGTGGAGAAATATCACCCTGACCAAGCTCAAACAAGCCATATCCGCAACATGTTCAGTGACAAAACCTTGTCCCACTTCAGGCAAATCTTAGAGAGATGCCAGAAATAAACCTCTCTGAACAGTTTTTTTTTTTTGTGCGACTAGTGCAGTGACTCAAGGTGGTCCTAGTGCCAGTAAAAAACAAAGAAGGGAAGTAACCCCAGAGAAGAACTTGATATCTGCAGTCCTTATGGAGGGGGATTTTCCTTCCAAACAATAAGCTCTCCTCTCTCTCCTATCCTTGCCTTCTTCAATATGCCAACAAGAGTCTTCAATAAAGGTATGTAATGTTCAGTTATTAAAATTTATGCTTTATATTTATTTTTCATTGTTTTATGTATGTAAAAACTACAGCTAATCTATAAAATATTTATTTTTTGTTAATATTTTTGGGTGTCTGGAACGGATTAATTATATTTTTACAATAATTCTTATGGGAAATATTACTTCAGTTTTCGGATTTAGGCTGACCTTCTGGAACGGATTACTGCCGAAATCCAGGGTTCCACTGTATTGATCTAGCAAAATGACTGGACCATGAAAGCAAGTACTATATGATAATTTTGAAATGTAATTTTGATCTAGTCTAGTTAGAAATATGAGTAGATGTTTTTCAGATTAGTTGAAAGGAAATACAAGTGCTTTGTGAAATAATAATGTGTTCTTCAGTAATCTTCCCCTGCAGAGCCTTTATTTTTGTTTTTAAATAATAAATTGAGAATATTATACCATGTAGTAATATATTATTTTTCTCTCAGATTCTAATGAAATGGGGAGAATACTCTAATGATGTGCAGTTCATCCTTCAACGATCAGCCCTTGATCCTAAGACACCCAATGGTCCAGCTGGCCTTCGACCTGGTATTTCCCAGAGAGTGGATACCTCAAGCAGGCCATCTGTCCCTCAGGGTCCACAAGCTGTGCAAGACCGACCTAGACAATCCCCTCACGTACACAAAGATCTAAAGAAATCCTTGACATTTAGTGGTGGTCATGCAGAACTTCGGAGACAAGAAGTGGGTTCCCCATCCCAGTCTGCTGCAGGACCACCTTTATTGCAGGCTGTACCATCGCAAACAGGTCCTCGTCATACAGACCTTGTTTATCCCACACCACCTGTGTCACACTGGGAAGGGCAAGGCTGGACAGGCGAAGGAAGCAGGACAGATCAACAGCCTGGAGGAGTTGCTTGGAGACCTCCTGCACCTCCGCCTTATGAGGTGGTTCGGGGCAATCCCCCTCCACCTCCTCCTTCTAGGGTTGGGGTAGATAATGTTCGGGCCACCACTAGTCACTGGAGCACACCTCGGCCTGGTCCTCATTCACCTCCATCATCATCTCATCAATCAAACTCGGCTTCCATCCATCACTCACCTAGCAAAACAACCCCAACTAATGAGCCGCCATATTCAACAACTTCTAGAAGAGATCAGCGAGTTGACTCTCAATCTTCAGTGAGGACAGACCTTGTTTACAGCGATGGTAGACGAGCCCCATACCCAGGCTACACACATCAGGGTAATATTGGTCTTCCTACTGGTCCCCAGTATGCATCCCGTGGTCCACCTCCTAGTCAGACTTCTCCCATGTATAATGGCCCACCCCCTCCAAAGCCACCACACATTGCAGGTCCAAGAGAGCTCCCACCATACCGTCATCCACCCCCACCATCTTCCTCACCAAGTAAAATTGCCCCAACTCATGGATCACCAAGGAAAATTGTGAATGTATCTCAGCCACAACCAGCACTGACGACACAGATGTCACCTATCAAACAGCTTCCAACAGGAACACAAGTGCCACATTCGACAAACAAAGTGCCTAACACTCATCAGGTCACTGCCTCCCCACATTCGTCACCAGTACGTCACCCCTCACCAACACGAAGGCCATCACCCACTCGCCATCCATCACCAACACGCCATTATGGGGTGAACTCTGCAAATGTCAATTCTGCCAATCAGCTTGGCAGTGTCAAGAGTGGACGATCCAGCAGTCCAGTTAAAAACATCCCAGTAAGACACATTAACTTTGAGGATACACCAAGCAGTGCCAAAAATGAGAGATGCACATCTAAACCATCAGAAGAGGAACCAAATTGCAGGCGGGGAGAAGCCAGTTTAAGGAAAGAGGATGGTGCAAAAAGCGATGTTACCAGAGAAGTTTCTCAAGCAGATATTGTAAATAACAGTGCTTCAAAAGTTAGTTCAGATACACAACTCAAAATAAATCATCGTAGAGGAAGTATGGACAGGTTGGCTTTGGAAGGAGGAATTGTGCCTAGTCGACGTGGAACAAGCGAAGAACCTCTTCCCAGTGAGGTAACCCTTACAAACTGTGGTGAACGGCTCAACACATCCCTAGATTCTACATTTTCGAATCACTGTGTGAAATCCCCGCATTCACGACGAAGTCCTGCTAAGGTGAATGTAATGCAGTGTAATGTAAGGTCACACATTACTATGGAGTGTAAGGTCATATATTACTGTGGTATGTAAGGTCACAAAAAGCCTACTTAATTCTTTAGCTGGCAGGTCCCAACATTTTATTTTCCACTTATGTGACACATTTTGAAAAAAAAAAAAATCTTGAGTGTTTCCTAAATACATATATGAAACAAACATGAAATCAGATAAAAACTTAGTTTGTGGCATGTTAACATTGGCAAAAAATGATCATACATTGGCAGTATTGGCAAAAATGCATATTTATGTTCTCACATTTATTTATAGGAACAAGTAGAGGCAAATGGTTTTTATGATGTGCTTTTTTACAATAACTCCAACATCACGCCAAGTCATAAAAACCATTTGCCTCCACTCCTATCTAACACGCTCACACACGTTTGCTGGAAGTCTAAGCCCCTCGCACTCAAAACCTCCTTTATCCCTTCCCTCCAACTTTTCCTGGGATGACCCCTACCTCGCCTTCCTTCCACCACAGATATATATGCCCTCCAAGTCATTTTATTTTATTCCAGCCTCTCTAAATGTCCAAACCACCTCCACAACCCCTCCTCAACCCTCTGGATAATACTTTTAGAAACCCCGCATCTCCTAATTTCCATCCTTAGCTTGGAGATTAGGAGGTACTGGGTTTCTAAAAGTATTACCCAGAGGACTGAGGAGAGGTTGTTGAGGTCGTTTGGATATTAAGAGAGAATGAATGGAGGGTGTATAAATCTGTAGATGGGAAGATGGAAGGAATATTTTGAGGAATTGTTAAATGTTGATGAAGATAGGGAAGCTGTGATTTCGTGTATAGGGCAAGGAGGAATAACATCTTGTAGGAGTGAGGAAGAGCCAGTTGTGAGTGTGGGGGAAGTTCGTGAGGCAGTAGGTAAAATGAAAGGGGGTAAGGCAGCCGGGATTGATGGGATAAAGATAGAAATGTTAAAAGCAGGTGGGGATATAGTTTTGGAGTGGTTGGTGCAATTATTTAATAAATGTATGGAAGAGGGTAAGGTACCTAGGGATTGGCAGAGAGCATGCATAGTTCCTTTGTATAAAGGCAAAGGGGATAAAAGAGAGTGCAAAAATTATAGGGGGATAAGTCTGTTGAGTGTACCTGGTAAAGTGTATGGTAGAGTTATAATTGAAAGAATTAAGAGTAAGACGGAGAATAGGATAGCAGATGAACAAGGAGGCTTTAGGAAAGGTAGGGGGTGTGTGGACCAGGTGTTCACAGTGAAACATATAAGTGAACAGTATTTAGATAAGGCTAAGAGGTCTTTGTGGCATTTATGGATTTGGAAAAGGCGTATGACAGGGTGGATAGGGGGGCAATGTGGCAGATGTTGCAAGTGTATGGTGTAGGAGGTAGGTTACTGAAAGCAGTGAAGAGTTTTTACGAGGATAGTGAGGCTTAAGTTAGAGTATGTAGGAAAGAGGGAAATTTTTTCCCAGTAAAAGTAGGCCTTAGACAAGGATGTGTGATGTCACCGTGGTTGTTTAATATATTTATAGATGGGGTTGTAAGAGAAGTAAATGCGAGGGTCTTGGCAAGAGGCGTGGAGTTAAAAGATAAAGAATCACACACAAAGTGGGAGTTGTCACAGCTGCTCTTTGCTGATGACACTGTGCTCTTGGGAGATTCTGAAGAGAAGTTGCAGAGATTGGTGGATGAATTTGGTAGGGTGTGCAAAAGAAGAAAATTAAAGGTGAATACAGGAAAGAGTAAGGTTATGAGGATAACAAAAAGATTAGGTGATGAAAGATAGAATATCAGATTGGAGGGAGAGAGTATGGAGGAGGTGAACGTATTCAGATATTTGGGAGTGGACGTGTCAGCGGATGGGTCTATGAAAGATGAGGTGAATCATAGAATTGATGAGGGAAAAAGAGTGAGTGGTGCACTTAGGAGTCTGTGGAGACGAAGAACTTTGTCCTTGGAGGCAAAGAGGGGAATGTATGAGAGTATAGTTTTACCAACGCTCTTATATGGGTGTGAAGCGTGGGTGATGAATGTTGCAGCGAGGAGAAGGCTGGAGGCAGTGGAGATGTCATGTCTGAGGGCAATGTGTGGTGTGAATATAATGCAGAGAATTCGTAGTTTGGAAGTTAGGAGGAGGTGCGGGATACCAAAAACTGTTGTCCAGAGGGCTGAGGAAGGGTTGTTGAGGTGGTTCAGACATGTAGAGAGAATGGAGCGAAACAGAATGACTTCAAGAGTGTATCAGTCTGTAGTGGAAGGAAGGCGGGTAGGGGTCGGCCTAGGAAGGGTTGGAGGGAGGGGGTAAAGGAGGTTTTGTGTGCGAGGGGCTTGGACTTCCAGCAGGCATGCGTGAGCGTGTTTGATAGGAGTGAATGGAGACAAATGGTTTTTAATACTTGACGTGCTGTTGGAGTGTGAGCAAAGTAACATTTATGAAGGGATTCAGGGAAACCGGCAGGCCGGACTTGAGTCCTGGAGATGGGAAGTACAGTGCCTGCACTCTGAAGGAGGGGGTGTTAATGTTGCAGTTTAAAAACTGTAGTGTAAAGCACCCTTCTGGCAAGACAGTGATGGAGTGAATGATGGTGAAAGTTTTTCTTTTTCGGGCCACCCTGCCTTGGTGGGAATCGGCCGGTGTGATAATAAAATAAATAAAAAATAAATAAATCTGTAGTGGAAGGAAGGCAGGGTAGGGGTCATTCTAGGAAAAGTTGGAGGGAGGGTGTAAAGGTGGTTTGGTGTGCAAGGGGCTTAGACTTCAGCAAGCATGCATGAGCATGTTAGATGGGAGCGAGTGGAGGCAAATAGTTTTTGACTTGACATGCTGTTGGAGTGTGAGCAAAGTAATATTTATGAAGGTATTTAGGGAAAGCCTAGAGAACAAATGGATTTGTCAGTTAAAAATAGGACAGGAGAGTTATTAAATGGAGAGTTAGAGGTATTGGGAAGATGGAGGGAATATTTTGAGGAATTGTTAAATGTTGATGAAGATAGGGAAGCTGTGATTTCATGTATAGGACAAGGAGGAATAACATCTTGTAGGAGTGAGGAAGAGCCAGTTGTGAGTGTGGGGGAAGTTCGTGAGGCAGTAGGTAAAATGAAAGGGGGTAAGGCAGCCGGGATTGATGGATAAAGATAGAAATGTTAAAAGCAGGTGGGGATATAGTTTTGGAGTGGTTGGTGCAATTATTTAATAAATGTATGGAAGAGGGTAAGGTACCTAGGGATTGGCAGAGAGCATGCATAGTTCCTTTGTATAAAGGCAAAGGGGATAAAAGAGAGTGCAAAAATTATAGGGGGATAAGTCTGCTGAGTATACCTGGTAAAGTGTATGGTAGAGTTATTATTGAAAGAATTAAGAGTAAGACGGAGAATAGGATAGCAGATGAACAAGGAGGCTTTAGGAAAGGTAGGGGTGTGTGGACCAGGTGTTTACAGTGAAACATATAAGTGAACAGTATTTAGATAAGGCTAAAGAGGTCTTTGTGGCATTTATGGATTTGGAAAAGGTGTATGACAGGGTGGATAGAGGGGCAATGTGGCAGATGTTGCAAGTGTATGGTGTAGGAGGTAGGTTACTGAAAGCAGTGAAGAGTTTTTACGAGGATAGTGAGGCTCAAGTTAGAGTATGTAGGAAAGAGGGGAAATTATTTCCCAGTAAAAGTAGGCCTTAGACAAGGATGTGTGATGTCGCCGTGGTTGTTCAATATATTTATAGATGGGGTTGTAAGAGAAGTAAATGCGAGGGTCTTGGCAAGAGGCGTGGAGTTAAAAGATAAAGAATCACACACAAAGTGGGAGTTGTCACAGCTGCTCTTTGCTGATGACACTGTGCTCTTGGGAGATTCTGAAGAGAAGTTGCAGTGATTGGTGGATGAATTTGGTAGGGTGTGCAAAAGAAGAAAATTAAAGGTGAATACAGGAAAAAGTAAGGTTATGAGGATAACAAAAAGATTAGGTGATGAAAGATTGAATATCAGATTGGAGGGAGAGAGTATGGAGGAGGTGAATGTATTCAGATATTTGGGAGTGGACGTGTCAGCGGATGGGTCTATGAAAGATGAGGTGAATCATAGAATTGATGAGGGGAAAAGAGTGAGTGGTGTACTTAGGAGTCTGTGGAGACAAAGAACTTTGTCCTTGGAGGCAAAGAGGGGAATGTATGAGAGTATAGTTTTACCAACGCTCTTATATGGGTGTGAAGCATGGGTGATGAATGTTGCAGTGAGGAGAAGGCTGGAGGCAGTGATGTCATGTCTGAGGGCAATGTGTGGTGTGAATATAATGCAGAGAATTCGTAGTTTGGAAGTTAGGAGGAGGTGCGGGATTACCAAAACTGTTGTCCAGAGGGCTGAGGAAAGGTTGTTGAGGTGGTTCGGACATGTAGAGAGAATGGAGCGAAACAGAATGACTTCAAGAGTGTATCAGTCTGTAGTGGAAGGAAGGCGGGGTAGGGGTCGGCCTAGGAATGGTTGGAGAGAGGGGGTAAAGGAGGTTTTGTGTGCGAGGGGCTTGGACTTCCAGCAGGCATGCGTGAACATGTTTGATAGGAGTGAATGGAGACAAATGGTTTTTAATACTTGACGTGCTGTTGGAGTGTGAGCAAAGTAACATTTATGAAGGGGTTCAGGGAAACCGGCAGGCCGGACTTGAGTCCTGGAGATGGGAAGTGCAGTGCCTGCACTCTGAAGGAGGGGTGTTAATGTTGCAGTTTAAAAACTGTAGTGTAAAGCACCCTTCTGGCAAGACAGTGATGGAGTGAATGATGGTGAAAGTTTTTCTTTTTCGGGCCACCCTGCCTTGGTGGGAATCGGCCAGTGTGTTAATAATAAAAAAAAAAATACTGAAAACAATGAGAAATGAAGTACATGCATATAAAAAATAATAACATTACACTTATCTTTACTGAAGACTTCTGGGTGGATGGAAGACGGGAGGAGGGGATAGGAGGAAGGTGTACACTATTGTTTGGAAGGAGAATCTCCTTCCATTAGGACTTCAGGTATGAAGTCCTCATCTGGGATTACGTTCCTTCTTGAATTCGATCGTGTTCCTCAATTTCTTTACCAAAGGGCTTGCACTAGCTTTCCTTGGGCCCATGGTGACTTATTTAGCAGTTGCAATCACAAAAAACGATGGATTATTATGTACGAACCCGCGGGGTGATTGTCACGTGTTGGTAAACAATGGCACAATGAGCATGAATGGCGTGGGAGACTGGCTTTTTGTGCGCGTTGACGGGCGAACGGGTACCAGACGGTCGCTGAATCACGAGTCTAATCACGAAACGTGAGGCCAAATTTTGCCGAAAAAACTTGCCGAAAGTCAGATTTCACGAAAGTTGATGCCGCCGAAACTCGGGGGTTAACTGTACGTATATGGAATAGGTGGTAAGCTATTAAATGCTGGAAAGAGTTTTTATGAGGATAGTGAGGCTCAGGTTAGGGTGCATAGAAGAGAGGGAGACTACTTCCTGGTAAAAGTAGGTCTTAGACAGGGATGTGTAATGTCACCATAGTTGTTTAATATATTTATAGATGGGGTTGTAAGAGAAGCAAATGCTAGGGTGTTCAGGAGAGGGGTGGGAGTAAATTGTGGGGAATTAAATACAAAATGGGAAGTGACACAGTTACTTTTTGCTGATGATACTGTGCTTATGGGAGACTCTAAAGAAAAATTGCGAAGGTTAGTGGACGAATTTGGGAGTGTGTGTAAAGGTAGAAAGTTTGAAAGTGAACATAGAAAAGAGTAAGGTGATGAGAGTATCAAATGATTTAGATAAAGAAAAATTTGATGTCAAATTGGGGAGGAGGAGTATGGGAGAAGTGAATGTTTTCAGATATTTAGGAGTTGACGTGTCAGCGGTGGATTTATGAAGGATGAGGTTAATCATAGAATTGTTGAAGGAAAAAAAGTGAGTGGTGCATTGAGGTGTATGTGGAGGCAAAAAATGTTATCTATGGAGGCAAAGAAGGGAATGTATGAAAGTATAGTAGTACCAACACACTTATATGTGTGCGAAGCTTGGGTTGTAAATGCTTCAGCGAGGAGACGGTTGGAGGCAGTGGAGATGTCCTGCCTAAGGGCAATGTGTGGTGTAAATATTATGCAGAAAATTCGGAGTGTGGAAATTAGGAGAAGGTGTGGAGTTAATAAAAGTATTAGTCAGAGGGCTGAAGAGGGTTTGTTGAGGTGGTCTGGTCATTTAGAGAGAATGGATCGAAGTAGAATGACATGGAGAGCATATAAATCTGTAGGGGAAGGAAGGCGGGGTAGGGGTCATCCTCGAAAAGGTTGGAGGGAGGGGGTAAAGGAGGTGTTGTGGGCGAGGGGTTTGGACTTCCAGTGAGCGTGCATGAGCGTGTTAGGAGTGAATGGAGGCAAATTGTATTTGGGACCTGACGATCTGTTGGAGTGTGAGCAGGGTAATATTTAGTGAAGGGATTCAGGGAAACTGGTTATTTTATATAACCAGACTTGATTCCTGGAAATGGGAAGTACAATGCCTGCACTCTAAAGGAGGGGTTTGGGATATTGACAGTTTGGAGGGATATGTTGTGTATCTTTATAGGTATATGCTTCTAAGCTGTTGTGTTCTGAGCACCTCTGCAAAAACAGTGATTATGTGTGAGTAAAGGTGAAAGAGTTGAATGATGATGAAAGTATTTTCTTTTTGGGGATTTTCTTTCTTTTTTGGGTCACCCTGCATGATTTCGTGTAAGTTTGCTGCTACTCCTTACACTTAATTTACACTATACGTACATGTGCAAGCATATAAAGTATACACACCCCTTGGGGTTTACTGTACTTCTATCTTCTTACTAGTTCTTGTTCTTGTTAATTTTTGCTTATCTCCATGGGGAAGTGGAACGGAATTCTTCCTCCGTAAGCCATGCATGTCGTAAGAAGCGACTAAAATGCTGGGGGCAAGGGGCTAGTAACCCCTTCTCCTGTATGTATTGCTAAATTTAAAAGGAGAAACTTATGTTTTTCCTTTTGGGCCATCCTGCCTCAGTGGAATACGTCCAGTATGTTGAAAGAAGAATGTAGGTGTGTGTGTGTGTGTGCGCGCGCACATGCATGTGCATGCACATGTGTGCATACGTGCTTATGTACGTAATGAGCAGGGTAATATTTTGTGAAGGGATTCTGGGAGACCGGCTAGCTGGACTTGAGTCCTGGAAATGGGAAGTACAATGCCTGCACTTTAAAGGAGGCGTTTAGGATATTGGCAGTTTGGAGGGACATCTAAGCTGTCGTATCTGAGCACCTTTGCAAAGAGTGATTATGTATGAGTGATGGTGAAAGTGTTGAATGATGATAAAAGTTTTTTATTTCTTTTTGGGTCACTCTGCCTTGATGGGAAACAGCTGACATGTTAAAAAAAAAAAAAAGTACAGTAGGGCCCCACTTATTCAGCAGGTTAGGTTCCAGGCTAATGCCGGAAAGCAGACTTCGCCAGAAAGCAGAACTCCATTTTTTTCCATTTATAAATGTATATAAATGCCAGATAACAAGTTTACACCATCATATATTAAGTTAGCAATAGAACTAGGCATTAAAAAGTAAAATACACACACAGTACACTCATTATTTACCTCGAAACATTTGTAGTCTTAATGTAGGGCAAAAGGTGAGCAGTATTTATTCTAAGATGTCAGGTTTGGTAGCCCTCCTGGCCACCCCACCCACACATACTATACCACGATGCTTAAAGCTCAATAGAGCGATAAAATGCATATACAGTACACGCATTACTTACCTTAAAATATTTGTAGTCTTAATGGTCTTAATGTAGGGTGAGAGGTGAAAAGCATTTATTTGTAGAAAGTCGTGTGGGAGGTATGGCATCCTGCCTGGCCACTTACACCTACTACGACATTAAGCTCCCTAGAGCAATAAAATGCGCATATAGTACACTCATTAATTTGTGGTCTTAATGTAGGGTGAGAGGTGAGTTTTATTTGTATAAAATCAAGTTGCGAAGCATGGGTAGCCAGGAAGGGCAGTCCTCCCCACTCCACCCACACATAATGTAAACAAACCAGATGAGCGCATCTGGTTTTCGTCATTTTACATTGTGTACAAGTTGTTTCCACATTGATACAGTAGAATAAATAAAGAGAAACACTCCCATTCTCATGTAACACCATTTTTAGAAGAAATGACACCCTGATGAAAGCATACGAAAGGAATAATTTTCTAGTTACCCCCCAGTAATATTATAGTGATATTATAGTAATATTATAGTGCCTCGGTGGGAGACGGCCGACTTGTTGAAAAAAAAAAAAATTTTCTTTGATGGACTGCAAGTTGCCTGGCTACCACAAGTCCTACAAGTTGCCTGGCTACCACAAGTCCTACAAGTTGCCTGGCTACCACAAGTCCTACAAGTTGCCTGGCTACCGCAAGTCCTACAAGTTGCCTGGCTACCGCAAGTCCTACAAGTTGCCTGGCTACCGCAAGTCCTACAAGTTGCCTGGCTACCGCAAGTCCTACAAGTTGCCTGGCTACCGCAAGTCCTACAAGTTGCCTGGCTACCGCAAGTCCTACAAGTTGCCTGGCTACCGCAAGTCCTACAAGTTGCCTGGCTACCGCAAGTCCTACAAGTTGCCTGGCTACCGCAAGTCCTACAAGCTGCCTGGCTACCGCAAGTCCTACAAGTCGCCTGGCTACCGTAAGTCCTACATGTTGCCTGGCTACCACAAGTCCTACAAGTTGCCTGGCTACCGCAAGTCCTACAAGTTGCCTGGCTACCGCAAGTCCTACAAGTTGCCTGGCTACCGCAAGTCCTACAAGTTGCCTGGCTACCGCAAGTCCTACAAGTCGCCTGGCTACCGCAAGTCCTACAAGTCGCCTGGCTACCGCAAGTCCTACAAGTCGCCTGGCTACCGCAAGTCCTACAAGTTGCCTGGCTACCGCAAGTCCTACAAGTTGCCTGGCTACCGCAAGTCCTACAAGTTGCCTGGCTACCGCAAGTCCTACAAGTTGCCTGGCTACCGCAAGTCCTACAAGTTGCCTGGCTACCGCAAGTCCTACAAGTCGCCTGGCTACCGCAAGTCCTACAAGTCGCCTGGCTACCGCAAGTCCTACAAGTCGCCTGGCTACCGCAAGTCCTACAAGTCGCCTGGCTACCGCAAGTCCTACAAGTCGCCTGGCTACCGCAAGTCCTACAAGTCGCCTGGCTACCGCAAGTCCTACAAGTTGCCTGGCTACCGCAAGTCCTACAAGTCGCCTGGCTACCGCAAGTCCTACAAGTCGCCTGGCTACCGCAAGTCCTACAAGTCGCCTGGCTACCGCAAGTCCTACAAGTCGCCTGGCTACCGCAAGTCCTACAAGTCGCCTGGCTACCGCAAGTCCTACAAGTCGCCTGGCTACCGCAAGTCCTACAAGTCGCCTGGCTACCGCAAGCCCTACAAGTCGCCTGGCTACCACATCTCGTATTTTTTTTTTCAACAAACTGGCTGTATCCCACCAAGGCAGGGTGGCCCAAAAAGAAATTTATACAGGAGAAGGGTTTCTAGGCCCTTGCTCCCGGCATTTTTGTCGCCTCTTACAACACGCATGGATCTCATATTTATGTTAATTTATTCTACTGTGGGGTGTATTTAGATGGATTAAGCAAAATGTCTATATCAACGTTTTATACGACATTTTACCATTTATACTAAATTTTTACCATTTAGTGCTCTTTAGTCATTATTGTGTTGTCATCATTATTAATATGGCATCTTCAAGACTAATAAGACACTCTTAGTGATTTTAATGTGTACCTGCATGCCAGCACAGTTTGTAAGTTTACTTAGGTACAGGTACACACACATATCGGTTAGGTATGTAGTCCACCTGGGCTACATACCTACACCTACCTACAGAGCTACACGATATTTAATGTGGCCCAGAGCCATATTATTACCATCGACATACCATGTTCACTGAGTTTAATAATTTCTAACAACTACCTTTAGATGCCATCATAAACAAAGGGAGAAGTAATGAATAATTCAGGCCGAGAATTGTAAACAAAAGCGTTTTGTATTAAGAGGAGTGACGTAATGTTTTCCCTCTGCCTGGCTACCACACCTCCATAGTATATAAACAAAATGTTTGTGCTTTGTAATGGGTTTCTTATATAATTTTGAAGAAAATATGATGGATTAATGAAAATGTCTATATTAACATAAAATAAGACGTTTAATGTGCCCAAGAGCGATTATTATTACATTATAGAGAGATGTGCTCATGGAGAATGTAAACAAACTGGGTGGCCCGCGCCGTGTAGAAAGTTTTGGTCATAATTTGAGATCGCTGTATTAGTGGAACGCCGTAAGGCAAAACGCTGAAAAGCGGGGCCCTACTGTACATATGTGTGTATATTTACCTCTATGTTGAACACAAAGATGAAGGGAATGGGGTGGAGAAGGGGGGGGGGAGGAAGGAAGCTGCAGCACCTCGCTTTTGCTTCTGACTTATGATTCTTTGTTGCTTTCTGGAAATAGACAATTAGAACTAAGCAGATGCAGTCAGTTTTCAGTCTGGTGACTAAATCACTAAATGTAAACATGTCTACTCCTTTATTTCTTAACCATTTGTTAAAAATAATTTAAAGGTGGAAAAAATACTTCTTTTCTTACAAAATGCAGAAAAAAAACTAATTGTCAAACACTTTACATCAGTTCTGGCATCCTTCTGAGGGTATAACATTGCATCATTTGTAGACAATTGGTAACTGGCTATAACCACTAAATGTGAGCTCTCAGGGTGGCTCACAGTTTTGGAAATACTACTGTGTATCTGGGCTTCTACCAAAAACCTCATTGTTTTCTTGATTAGTGGATTCTCATAAATTGTCTTAATGAGATGTACAGACAGCTAGTGCACCATTTTATTGATTTGCTGCACTAGAGAAGTACACACAGGCTGGTAAAATTTTTTCCGAATGCTTGAATGTACAAATTGTTGTTTGCCATCTTAGTACCTGCAAAACTCCCATTATTGCTGTATATTTAATATCATTACAATTCATGCATTTCCTATTTCTTCCTTCTGGTATCATTTGTAAATTATAAAATATCCTGCCTAGATAGAGATTTTTTTTTTTTTTTTTTTTTTTTTTTTCAACAAGTCGGCCGTCTCCCACCGAGGCAGGGTGACCCAAAAAAGAAAGAAAATCCCCAAAAAGAAAATACTTTCATCATCATTCAACACTTTCACCACACTCGCACATTATCACTGTTTTTGCAGAGGTGCTCAGAATACAACAGTCTAGAAGCATAAACATATAAAGATACACAACATATCCCTCCAAACTGCCAATATCCCAAACCCCTCCTTTAAAGTGCAGGCATTGTACTTCCCATTTCCAGGACTCAAGTCCGACTATATGAAAATAACCGGTTTCCCTGAATCCCTTCACTAAATATTACCCTGCTCACACTCCAACAGATCGTCAGGTCCCAAGTACCATTCGTCTCCATTCACTCCTATCTAACACGCTCACGCACGCTTGCTGGAAGTCCAAGCCCCTTACCCACAAAACCTCCTTTACCCCCTCTCTCCAACCCTTTCGAGGACGACCCCTACCCCGCCTGCCTTCCCCTATAGATTTATATGCTTTCCATGTCATTCTACTGTGATCCATTCTCTCTCTAAATGACCAAACCACCTCAACAACCCCTCTTCTGCCCTCTGACTAATACTTTTATTAACTCCACACCTTCTCCTATTTTCCACACTCCGAATTTTCTGCATAATATTTACACCACACATTGCCCTTAAACAGGACATCTCCGCTGCCTCCAACCGTCTCCTCGCTGCTGCATTTACCACCCAAGCTTCCAACCATATAAGAGTGTTGGTACTACTATACTTTCATACATTCCCTTCTTTGCCTCCATAGATAACGTTTTTTGACTCCACATATACCTCAACGCACCACTCACCTTTTTTCCCTCATCAATTCTATGATTAACCTCATCCTTCATAAATCCATCCGCCGACACGTCAACTCCCAAGTATCTGAAACATTCACTTCTTCCATACTCCTCCTCCCCAATTTGATATCCAATTTTTCTTTTATCTAAATCATTTGACACCCTCATCACCTTACTCTTTTCTATGTTCACTTTCAACTTTTCTACCTTTACAAAACATTCCCCAAAATCATCCACTAACCTTTGCAATTTTTTTTTTAGAATCCCCCCATAAGCACAGTAAACATCAGCAAAAAAGTAACTGTGTAATTCCCATTTTGAATTTGATTCCCCATAATTAATCCACCCCTCCCAAACACCCAAGCTTTTATTTCCCTTTTAAAACCCCCATTTTATAATATTAAACAACCATGGGGACATTACCCCCCTGTCTAAGCCCTACTTTTGGGGAAGTACCCCTCTCTTCTACACACCCTAACCGACCTCCTATCCTCATAAAAACTCTTAAAATTTTAATAACTTACCACCTTTTCCCTATACTTGCAACACTGCCCATTGCCCCTCTACCACTCATCAAATCCCTTTTTCAAACCCATAAATGCAATAAAAACTTCCCTACTTTCTAAATACTGTTCCATATATGCTTCAAAAATAAAACCCGATCTACACATCCCCTACCCCCCTTAAAACCCCCTTGCTCATCCCCAAACCACATTTTGTCTTACCCAATTTTTTCAATTTTAACCCTAAACCCTACACTTTTCCTGGATACTCAGTAAGCTTATTTCCTCTATAATTTTACAGTCTCTTTTTCCCCTTTTTTCCCTTTTTAAAAAAGGGACTAACTGCTCTCGCCAATCCCTAGGGACCCTTCCCTCTTCTACTTTATTAAACAAAATACCAACCACTCCAACACTATACCCCCCCCCGCTTTTAACATTTTGTCATGACCCCAGTTCCGCTGCTTTAAAACCCCTTTTATTTTTTTAATGCCTCACGTACCCCCCCCACTTTCATTCTGCTCTTCTCCTCCTAAAAAATGGAACCTCCCCACCAGTGCATGAAATTACTCCTCTGTTTCTTTCCCTTAAAATTTAAAGTTCCTCAAAAATTCTCGCCCTCTCCCAAAACCCCACTCCCCATCTACTAACCCCCTACTCTGTTTTTTAAATGACAAATCCATATTTTTTCCCCGGGTTTCTTAATTGTTTAACCACTTTTCCAAAATTTTTTCTATTTTTTTTAAAATTTCTTGACGGGGCCCTCCCCTCTTCATTGCTCTCCTTTTTGCACTTCTCACCACTCTCTTTACCTTTTTTTTACTCTCCATATACTTGCTCTTCTTATAACCCTTCTGGGTTTGTAAAAACCCTCATAAGCTCCTTTTCTCTTTTATCACACCCTTTTCTTCATTTCCACCAATCACTCCTCTTTCCCCCTCCCCACCCCCCTTAACCAAACTTCTGCCCCACATTCTAATACTGCATTTTTAAAACTATTCCAACCCTCTTCAACCCCCCCACTATCATCTTTGCACTAGCCCACCTTTCTGCCAATAGTCGCTTATATCTCAACCCAAAACTTCCTCCTCCCTTATTTTAACACTTTCACCCCCCTCTTACTTGTTTGTTGCCACCTTCCTGTTTTCCCATCTACCTCTTACTCTAACTGTAGCTACAACTAAATAATGATCCGATATATCAGTTGCCCCTCTATAAACATGTACATCCTGGAGCCTACCCATCAACCTTTTATCCACCAATACATAATCTAATAACTACTTTCATTACGTGCTACATCATACCTTGTATATTTATTTACCCTCTTTTTCATAAATATTATTACTTATTACCAAATTTCTTTTTTACACATAGCTCAATTAAAGGCTCCCCATTTACTTTTACCCCGGGCACCCCAAATTTCCCTATATCCCTCCATAACATTTTTACCCACTTTAGCATTAAAATCCCCAACCACCATTACTCTCACATTTGATTCAAACTCCCCACGCATTCACTCAACATTTCCCAAAATCTCTCTCTCTCCTCTACACTTCTCTCTTCCCCAGGTGCATACACGCTTATTATAACCCACTTTTCACATCCAATCTTTATTTTATCCACATAATCCTTGAATTAATACATTTATAGTCCCTCTTTTCCTGCCATAGCTTATCCTTCAACATTATTGTACTCCTTCTTTAGCTCTAACTCTATTTGAAACCCTGACCTAATCCCATTTATTCCTCTCCACTGAAACTCTCCCACCCCCTTCAGCTTTGTTTCACTTAAAGCCAGGACATCCAGCTTCTTCTCATTCATAAAAATCCACAATCATCTCTTCTTATCATCTGCACAACATCCACGCACATTCAGACTTCCCACTTTGACAATTTTCTTCTTCTTATTCTTTTTAGTAATCTTTACAGGAAAAGGGGTTACTAGCCCATTGTTCCCGGCATTTTAGTTGACTTTTACAACACGCATGGCTTACGGAGGAAAGATTCTTATTCCACTTCCCCATGGATATAAAAGGAAAATTAATAAGACCAAGAACTATTAAGATAAAATCAAAGAAAACTCAGATGAGTGTGTATAAATAAATGTGTACATGTATGTGTAGTGTGACCTAAGTGTAAGTAGAAGTAGCAAGACATGCCTATTTGAAAATACAGTGGACCCCCGCATAACGATTACCTCCGAATGCGACCAATTATGTAAGTGTATTTATGTAAGTGCGTTTGTACGTGTATGTTTGGGGGTCTGAAATGGACTAATCTACTTCACAACATTCCTTATAGGAACAAATTCGGTCAGTACTGGCACCTGAACATACTTCTGGAGTGAAAAAATATCGTTAACCGGGGATCCACTGTATATGGAAAGTTGATTCCAATTTCAACAAAAAATTGTGATGATGTATATAAAATTAATTTCACTGTACTTTTAAAAGTGAAACTTCTTTTCCTAGGAGTCGCCAAAAGCTGGTAATGATGGAGTGAGGGGAAACCACAGCAGCAGGGTGGAGCAGGTAGTGATGGATGGCAAGTATCGTGACCTTATCAAGCTCATTAATCTTCAGCGTGAAAAATTAAACAACCAGCAAGTTGAGATAACCAAGGTAAAAATTTTAAAAGTTAAAATAACGTATTGATGTTCCTGTGAACATTATATTGTCTATTAAGTTCCTTTTTACAACACCCTTAATATGTTTGAAAATGGCATACTGTAATTTTGCTCTTGTACTTGTTACAGTATTTTTCATTTGCAGTGAAGCCTAAACTGTAGAATTGTAGGCCGTAATTTAATCATTATGTAATTTTTTTTTACTGTAGAGTATCTATACCATGTGAAGTACTGTACCATATATTGCTAAATGCAAGTAGACCTGAAATAGGTAAGGGTTTTCTTTAAAATAGATTTTTGTTTTCTTAACAATAGGTAAATTTTAGTTATCTGCAGCATTACATCATTCACAATTCATAGCATTACATTTATGCACCAGTTCTTGCATTAACAGCCATATAAAATTTCTTATCACTACCCATACACGTGTTTGATCCTGCACAAATTACCAGGCTTGCACAAGTAATCAGATACACAAGTCACTGCTCACCCCCCTTAACTGTGCACTAAACTTCAAAGTTGGGGTACAAAATTATGAATGGAATTCTTGCCTCAAAAAGGTAAAAAAATATGATGTACCAATTTTTTAAATTTTAAAAATTTTTCCCCTGTACGTAAGCCAATTTTAAGATATTCTGACTTAACACGCCCTCAGTTAAAAAATTTGAAATTTTTGAAATCTTTTTTAAATTCTATATTACAATGCGATTTTTATTTAAATCACTGCACTTTCAGACAAATTATTTTTTCTTTTTTTACTAATTTTTTCGATTTGGGGTTAATTTTTCTTTTATTTTTCCTAGATTGTAATTACAGTGGTTGAACTCGACCCCCTGTTTTTACTATGGTTTCCCAAAGGGGGTAAAATCCTCCCCACCCCATTAGGTGTTTATAATATTTTTTATGATTTTGAAGCATTCCCAAATATAAAATTTTTGTAAGTGGAAAGGAAATTACTGAATGAAAATATTGGGAAATTATTCTTGCAAAAAAAAAGAACTGAAATTAGGCAAATTCACTTTTGATTAAAACAGGGGTGTTTTAGGGGAAAATAAGTTCTTACATAAGAACATAAGAAAGGAGGAACACTCAGGAGGCCTGCGGCCCTAAGGAGGGCCCTTTTCAATTCATCCCCAACCCAAAAAAAATTTTCCCAACCCCCCTTTTTAAAGCCACCCCGAAAAAAGCTTGGTAAAGTCCCCCTCAAATCCCAACCCCCCCCACTCATTACTTTTCCAAAACCTAATTTGAAACTACCCAAAGTCCCCGCCTCAATAACCCCCAATAGGTAGACGTTCCCCTCATCAATACCCCCTTCCAAACCAATACTTTTCCCATGTCCCTTTTTAAATCTAAAATTATCTAATTTTTAAAACCATTACTGCGGGTTCTCTCTTGGAGAGAATCCTCAAGACCTTATTAAATCCCCCTTTTTTAAAACCTATTTCCAATATCACTTCGATCAGGTCTCCCCTCATCTTCGTCAACAAGTGAAAGTAAATAAAGGCTTCAAACTTTCTTATAAGGAAATTTCTAATGCATTAATAATTTAGTCATCCCGCTGAATGTTTTCTAACAAAATTTTTGCCATTTTTTAAAAGGAACCAGAAAAAGAGTGCAAAATCTGGTAGGCCTTATAAAATTTTATAAAACGAGTATGCCTTGGACTTCTGTTCTTACACTTCTTGATATAAAACCCCGTAATGATTTGCCTTATTTTACCTTAGGGATTTCTGTCTTGGTTTTAAAGGGTTTTTCACCATAACCCCAAGTCCTTTTCCAATCTGATGGCTAAGTTTACATATTTAACTTTTAAGATAGGGGTTTTGGGGATCCCCCAAACTTTAGAACCTTATTTATTACATTGAACGCTCTGCCCCTTTTCTGCCCCAAAAATAAGTTTGTTTAAAACCTCCTAAAATTTTTCCCTAAAACCCACGTTTTAATCAATTATCCTACCTATCTTTGTGTCATCGGCGAATTTGCTCATATCACTAGTAATTCCCTCATCAAGATCATTGATATATATTATAAACAACAACGGGCCCAAGACTGATCCCTGTGGAACGCCACTTGTTACAGATCCCCACTCGGATTTAACCCCATTTATGGACACTCTCTGCTTCCTGTCAGTGAGCCATGACTCGATCCACGAGAGCACTTTTCCCCCAATGCCATGAGCTGCCACTTTCTTTAACAGTCTATGGTGCGGAACTCTATCAAAAGCCTTACTAAAATCTAAGTAAATAATATCAAATTCTTTATTGTGGTCAACAGCCTCAAAAGCTTTACTGAAGAAAGTTAATAAATTAGTTAGACAAGACCGGCCTCTGTGAATTCATGCTGAGTATCATTAATCAAGCTATGCTTATCGAGATGGCTTCTTATAATCTCAGCTATAACTGACTCTAGTAATTTGCCTACAATTGAGGTCAGGCTTATTGGGCGGTAATTTGACGGTAACGACTTGTCCCCTGTTTTAAAATAGAGTTACATTAGCCATCTTCCACATATCAGACACTACACCTGTTTGAAGAGATAAATTAAAATATTAGTTAATGGTTCACAGAGTTCCATTTTGCATTCCTTAAGAACCCTTGAAAAAACCTCATCAGGACCCGGCGACTTATTTTGCTTCAGTCTGTCTATCTGCTTCACAACCATCTCACTAGTGACTGTGATGTTACATAATTTATCTTCTTCTAGCCCACTGTAAAAATTAATTACTGGAATATTGTTAGTGTCTTCCTGTGTAAAAACTGAGAGAAAATAATTATTTAAAATCAAGCACATTTCATTCTATTTGTCAGTAAGGTGCCCATAGTTATTTTTAAGGGGACCTATCTTATCTCTAACTTTTGTTCTATAGATCTGGAAAAATCTTTTTGGGTTAGTTTTAGAATCCCTAGCAACTTTAATTTCATAGTCCCTTTTAGCTTTTCTTATCCCCTTTTTAATGTCCCTCTTAATGTCAATATACTGATTCATAAGATGACCCTCAAGTCTTCAGTCCAGACAGTTAATTTAGGAACAATTTTCAGGAACACATTATTGTCATAAGTGGGGACCTGCTGTATAAAGTATTTTGAATATATGGCAAATAAAACTTGAAAAGTAGTCACAAGTTTGAATTAAATAAATCTTTTTCAACACTGCCTGTTTGGTAATTGGTTCATATAGCCATTGGGCTACTGATTTCAGAGGAGTCTCTGTTGTACATTGTTTCACTACATATTGGCTATTTCAAGAACAGAAAACATAACACTCACAACTTATATAGTACATCTAGGAAATCAGGTGCTGAGTGTCTGGGGCATCAGGTATTGAGTGCTGAGAAGCAGGGAAGCACTGCAGCAGGCCTACCTCCCTCTGCTAGGTTTAGTTCTTTGTTCTGATATAATGAGATCAATTTATAAAGACTGTACAAGAATTCCACACACTTCTCACATCATGATCTGCTGACCAGAAAAAGGTGTGGTGGTCAGGCTTTTTTTGTGGGCACTCTGGATTTGCAGTAATGAAGAACTACTCAAAATAGTGCAAGATTACTTTATTTTTTATCATCTTCAGATATATTAGACCTTTATGTATACAGTACTTGTTTCTTAATTGTTACATACTCCCTGTTCTAGCATTTCTTTACAAACCTCTGTTGTTTTACATTAATCTTCCTTTTTTAAAAGAAATAATTTTTTTGGAATATTAAATAGGCCTAACATACGAGTTTTGTAAGATAAGTCTGCCTTCATACTTTTCTTACCTCCAGCTTAACAGTCAGATATTAACATATTATTTGCTCTTATGGTAATTTTAGTTTATTGTTGTATCATAATTCAACAAATGTGGCATATTATTATATTATTATCACACTGGCCGATTCCCACCAAGGCAGGGTAGCCCGAAAAAGAAAAACTTTCACCATCATTCACTCCATCACTGTCTTGCCAGAAGGGTGCTTTACACTACAGTTTTTAAACTGCAACATTAACACCCCTCCTTCAGAGTGCAGGCACTGTACTTCCCATCTCCAGGACTCAAGTCCGGCCTGCCGGTTTCCCTGAATCCCTTCATAAATGTTACTTTGCTCACACTCCAACAGCACGTCAAGTATTAAAAACCATTTGTCTCCATTCACTCCTATCAAACACGCTCACCCATGGCTGCTGGAAGTCCAAACCCCTCGCACACAAAACCTCCTTTACCCCCTCCCTCCAACCATTCCTATGCCGACCCCTACCCCGCCTTCCTTCCACTACAGACTGATACACTCTTGAAGTCATTCTGTTTCACTCCATTCTCTCTACATGTCCGAACCACCTCAACAACCCTTCCTCAGCCCTCTGGACAACAGTTTTGGTAATCCCGCACCTCCTCCTAACTTCGAATTCTCTGCATTATATTCACACCACACATTGCCCTCAGACATGACATCACTGCCTCCAGCCTTCTCCTCGCTGCAACATTCATCACCCATGCTTCACACCCATATAAGAGCGTTGGTAAAACTATACTCTCATACATTCCCCTCTTTGCCTCCAAGGACAAAGTTCTTTGTCTCCACAGACTCCTAAGTGCACCACTCACCCTTTTCCCCTCATCAATTCTATGATTCACCTAATCTTTCATACACTCATCCGCTGACACGTCCACTCCCAAATATCTGAATACATTCACCTCCTCCATACTCTCTCCCTCCAATCTGATATCCAATCTTTCATCACCTAATGTTTTTGTTATCCTCATTACCTTACTTTTTCCTGTATTCACTTTTAATTTTCTTCTTTTGCATACCCTACCAAATTCATCCACCATCCTCTGCAACTTCTCTTCAGAATCTCCCAAAGAGCACAGTGTATCAGCAAAGACAACGTGAAAAACTCCCCTTTTTTTGGGTGATTTTTTATCTTTTTAATTTCAGGTTTTTTTGCCAAGCCCTCGCATTTACTTCTCTTACAACCCCATCTAAAAATATTTTAAACAACCAGGGTGACATCACACATCCTTGTCCTAAGGCCTACTTTTACTGGGAAAAAAACCTTTTTTTTCCCCCCCCCCCCCCCCCCCCCCGCCATAATCCCCTACACATACATTGCAACACTCCACATTGCCCCCCATCCACCCTGTCATATCCTTTTTCCAAAATCCATAAATGCCCAAAGACCTCTTTACCTTATAAAAATCGGTCCTTATATTTTTTCACTGAAAACGCCGGTCCACACATCCCCTACCTTTTCCCAAAAGCCTCCTTTTTCATCTGCTTCCTATTCCCTCTTCCCTTTTAAATTCTTTCAATAATACTCTACCATACACTTTACCAGGGATACTCAACAACTTTTTTTTTTTTTTTTTTTTTTTTCCAACAATCGGCCTCCCCACCGAGGCAGGGGGACCCAAAAAAGAAAAAAAATCCCCAAAAAGAAAATACTTTCACTCTTCAACACTTTCCCACACTCGCACATTTTCCGTTTTTGCAGAGGGGCTCAAATACAACAGTCTAGAAGCCAAAAAATAAAGATACAAACATACCCCCCAAACTGCCAATATCCCAAACCCCTCCTTTAAAGTGCAGGCATTGACTTCCCCTTTTCCGGACTCAAGTCCACTATAAAAAATAACCGGTTTCCCTGAACCCCTTTTCACAAAAAAATTTTACCCCCACACTCCAACAGATCGCAGGTAAACAGACTTATCCCCAAAAATTTTTTTTCACTCTCTTTTGCCCCTTTGCCTTTTACAAAGGAACTAGCACTCTCTGCCAAATCCCTAGTACCTTACCCTTTTCCATACATTTATTAAATAATTGCACCACCCCCTCCAAACTATATCCCCCCTGCTTTTAACATTTCTATTTTTTATCCCTCAATCCCGGCTCCTTATACCCCCTTTCTTTTTTATCTACTGCCCACGAATTTTCCTCACACTCAAAGGGGCTTTCCTCACTCCTACAGATTTTTTCCCCCTTGCCCAACACAAATCACAGCCCCCTATCTTCATCAACATTTAACAATTCCCAAAATATTCCCTCCATCTTCCCAATCCCTCTAACTCTCCATTTAAAAACTCTCCTCTCCTATTTTTACTGACAAATCCATTTGTTCCTACTTCCTTAACTTTTTAATCCACTCCAAAACTTTTTCTTTTTTCAAAAAAATTTGTTTGAAAATCCACCCCTCTCTCTTTGCTCCTTTTTAAAACTGCTTAACCCTCCTTAACCTCTCTCTTTTTTCTCCATAACCTCCCTCCTTGCATCATTTCTACTTTGAAAAAAACTTCTCATATGCAAACTTTTTCCCCCTTACTACCTTTTTACTCTTCATTCCACCAGTCGCTCCCTTCCTCCCGACCCACTTTCCTGTAACCACAAACTTCTGCTGAACCTCTAACCTACATTTTTTAAAAACCCACCCCATACCCTTCGACCCCATTGCCCCATGCTCTCATTTTGCCCATCTATCCTCCAATAGCTGTTTATATCTTTCCCAACAGCCTCCTCTTTTTGTTTATAAACCTTCACCTCCTCTTTCCCCGATGCTTTTATTCCCTTGTATCCCATCTACCTTTTTCTCTCAGTGTAGCCAACAGAAAGTGATCGATATTCTTGCCCCCCTATAAACAGTACACCTGAAATCTACTCAACATCTTTTTCTACCCCAAAACATAATCCAACAAACTAAATGTCATTTTCGCCCTACACATATCTTGTATATTATTTATCCTCTTTTTCTTTAAAAAAATTTTAAAAACCTATAACTAAACCCCTTTTTTTATAGAAATTCAAACAAAGGGCCCTATTATCTTTACACCTGGCAAAACCCCCAAAATTACCTACCACAACCCTCCTAAAAGTTTTTCCCACTTTACATTCAGGTCCCCCACCACAATTACTCAAACACTTGGTTCAAAGGCTCCTATACATTCACTTAACATCTCCCAAAATCTCTCTCTCTTCTCTACATTCCTCTCTTCTCCAGGTGCATACACGCTTATTATGACCCACTTTTCGCATCCAACCTTTACTTTAATCCACATAATTCTTGAATTTACACATTCATATTCTCTTTTCTCCTTCCATAACTGATCCTTCAATATTACTGCTACCCCTTCCTTTGCTCTAACTCTCTCAGATACTCCAGATTTAATCCCATTTATTTCCCCCCACCGAAACTCCCCTACCCCCTTCAGCTTTGTTTCGCTTAGGACCAGGACATCCAACTTCTTTTCATTCATAACATCAGCAATCATCTGTTTCTTGTCATCCGCACTACATCCACGCACATTCAAGTATCCCAGTTTTGTGAAGCTTTTCTTCTTCTCTTTTTTTTGTAAATGTCTACAGGAGAAGGGGTTACTAGCCCATTGCTCCCGGCATTTTAGTCTCCTTATACGACACTCATGGCTTATGGAGGAAAGATTCTTTTCCACTTCCCCATGGACAATAGAAGAAATAAAGAAGAACAAGAGCTATTTAGAAAAAGGAGAAAAACCTAGTTGTATGTATATATATATATATGCATGTGCATGTCTGTGAAGTGTGACCAAAGTGTAAGTAGGAGTAGCAAGATATCCCTGTTATCTAGCGTGTTTATGAGACAGAAAAAGAAACCAGCAATCCTACCATCATGCAAAACAGTTACAGGTTTCTGTTTCGCAGTCATCTGGCAGGACGGTAGTACTTCCCTGGATGGTTGCTGTCTACCAACCTACTACCTACCTACTACTTACCAACCTACCTA
The DNA here is from genome assembly GCF_026875155.1 of Cherax quadricarinatus. Lineage (NCBI taxonomy): Eukaryota > Metazoa > Arthropoda > Malacostraca > Decapoda > Parastacidae > Cherax > Cherax quadricarinatus. The sequence continues at coordinate 18,265,146 of NC_069457.1, forward strand.
CTACTGTGTGTCATTTTTTCCATCGGTTTTTCCAGTATATCACCAGCCATTTTATCCTTAATTGGAATATTATCTTACTGTAGATATGTATATGAAAACTGGTATAAATAAAGTTAGTTAATTCAAATTCTTTTGTAGTTTGAAGCAGAAATAGCATACTTTGAGGGACGGTCACGTGAAGATGAATCTCGTCTAGCTTATGTCACGGCAGAGATAGAGAGACAAGAGAAGCTAGCACAACAGATTGACCAAGAGGTGGGCTTTAATTTCTGGTGTAATTTATCATTGTATTTTGCCAGTGAGGAGTTGGATGAAAATGAGACATGTTTGTTTTGTGCAGCAGCTTGTTTTCATTTAGCTCTTCTACACCAAAAACTAGCTACATTTAAAATTGTTTATCTTGGCCCATTTAATTACAATCCTCCAAATTTGGTACTTTGGCAACACTTGCCATTGTGTTTGGGTCTGCAAATTCTCTTGCTTTCATTCTTCATACTGTCCATGATGTAATTTCTTAGCATATGAGGAATGTTGGACTGAATTCAGTCAATCATTTAATCCAAGTAAGTGAACTTGTTATTCCCTCTCTTGGCAGCCAATGTAGACTGTCAATTTCTTGGCAGAACCATACGAGTAAAGTATTCACAAAAGCATTTAGGCCATGCTCTATCTTCTGTGTGATAAATTCTGAAGTTTTGTGATAGTTTGCAACTCAGTTCTGTAGTTAGTACTGTACTATTATAAAAAAAAAATTGGTTCAGTATCTAGACAGGGTAATGAGTACAACATTTCACCAGTCAGTGTTTTGATTTATATAGTTGTGAGCTATGGAGTCTTAGCAGTAGAATTTTAACATAACTTGTTCCTGCCTTTCACTCTTAACTTCTTAGAAACAATAATTCGCTGGAAAATGTTTATCTTTTAGCGGTGGAGGAATTACTAATCATCCAGGGACAGTCTTATATTTTTAAGCAGTCTCTTGACAACCTCTATTCCCATTGTCAAATTCATAAATGAAACTAATTTAGCTTATAAATTTTGATATCAACTTAGTTAAAAATGTATTACTCTGAGGGACAGTCATTTGGTGTAGAATTTTTATGGGAATGAAATTAATGCATGCCTCTACTTGCTGTTGGGTAAGGTAAGGTAATGTAACTGTCCAGTTGTCCTTGAAATTATTATGAACTGTTGCTTGACTATAAGCACTATTACTTGCATAATAATAATAGTAATAATAAATGTATTTAATGCGAGGTACATTTTTTCTGTTTATAATTGATGACAGGTGAATCATTTGCAACAACTGGAACAGGAGGCTGAGGAAGCACGACAAGCAGAGGATGAAGTTAAAGCTGAAATAAGTGCTCTACAGGCACAGTTGGCTCATTGTGAAAACCAGCTGGCAAGTCACAATGAGACCGTCAGGTCAGCTCAGTAAGATAACTGTTGTTTTCTTTATCTATTACAATACAAAAACATCATTATTTGCATTCTGATAATTAGAATTTTCATTAATTATAATTGCATTTACATGTAAAATATGCAGAGACTTCCTTAATGGAAACTTGTATAAAAAGCAAGATGAAAATATGTTGGATATTTTGTAAATATAATCGTTAGGAAGTTAAATTGCTTCAAATATTAAATATAATATCCTCTGACTTTTTTCTCAGTTCTGTAATTACCAATAACAACAACTTTGTGGCAACACTAAGACATTGTTGATGTGCTAGTGAATACTTCTTTGTTGCATGTAATTACCAATTTGCAATTACAGTACCTGTTTGAGTGCCAAAGTGAGCTCCAGGTTTTGGTCCCACTTAACTTTAACCCACTTCCATGATTGAGTCATATACCTATGTAAGGAGCTCACTTCCACTGTATCATTATTCATCTTATTTCACTTACTACTTACATTGGAAAAACATTTGTAATTACCTATTTGAGTTTGCAGGATGAGCTCTAAATCTTGTCTTCACTGGTAGTGTGACATGTTTTTATTTGTCATCGTATCTGGTATTTAAATGTTTTTGTGGCAACTCATTTTTAGTTTGCCACTTTCAAAACAGTCTTTATTTAATTTAGCCTATAATAAAATGGTTCCTCTATGAATTATATGGGTTGTTAATTGGCTACTTTTTATGAAGAAATTATGATAATTTCTCTTAGGGAACTGGAGAAAAGCATGAGTGAAGAAAAACAGCGTAGCCACGATGAAGCGAAAGCTCAACAAGAAGCTATAATGCGTGAGATTGAGAAGTTACAAGCAGCTATAGCACAAGCTAATGCCCAGGCTGAGCATGCACAGCTCACCTCACAGCAGCTTCTTCAAGAGGTTAATATGCACATAAATATTAATATAGTGAATAGTTTCTTAAGTTTTGTAATGTCTGTCTTCTGAATAGATTGGAATCTAGCATTCCTTATTCAAAGTGTGTAAGAGTGATTGATAGAAAGAATTTCTTTCTTTGTGTTGCTCTACTTTGGTGGGAAATATTTGATGTTTTATATAAAAAAAATAAAGAGAGCATGCATATGGTAGCTCCTCTGTACAAGGAAAAAAAGAAAAAGAGAGAATGAATTATAGGGAATAATTAAGTTGAATATACTGAGAAAAGTTTACAGCAGAATTATTATAAAGAAAATTAGGGGAAAAAATGAAGCAGAATTTGCAGAGGGGTAAGATGGATTTAGGAAGGGAATGGGATGCATGGATCAGGGAGTTTGCAAAGACTGATTGAACATTAGATATGGATAAGGAGCTGTTTGTTGCATATAGGAATTTAGGAAAAGGTGTGTGATACTGTGATGTGACTGTTTTTTGCAAATGTTTTAAATAAGTGATAGGATGTTGAGAGCTTTTATGAAGAGTAAGATTCAGGTTAGGGAAACTTATGAGATAATGGGAAGAATTTCCAGTATGATTAAACCTTAGACACATATTTGTGATGTCACTGGTTATTTATTGTGTTTATAGGTAGTAGGTTGGTAGACAGCAACCACCCAGGGAGGTACTACCATCCTGCCAAGTGAGTGTAAAAAGGAAGCCTGTATTTGTTTTACATGATGGTAGGATTGCTGCAAGATTTCAGGTACATCTTGCTACTTCTACTTACACTTCGGTCACACTACACATGTACACGTTTATGTATACACACTCATGAGTTTTCTTTGATTTTGTCTTAATAGTTTTTATTGCTTATTGCTTTTCATTTTTTATCCATGGAGAATTTGAATAAGAATCTTTCCTCCGTAAGCCATGCGTATTGTAAAAATCAACTAAAATGCCAGGAACAATGGGCTAGTAACCCATTTTCCCCGTATTGCCTACTAAAAATAAAACGAAGAAAACCGTCAGTGGGTAATGTTTGAGTGTGTGTGTGGATATTGTGAGAATGATAAAGAGATGATTGTGGATGTTATGAATGAGAAGAAGCTGGATGTCCTGGCTTTAAGTGAAACAAAGCTGAAGGGGGTGGGAGAGTTTCAGTGGGGAGGAATAAATGGGATTAGGTCAGGGGTTTCAAATAGAGTTAGAGCTAAAGAAGGAGTAACAATAATGTTGAAGGATAAGTTATGGCAGGAAAAGAAGAAATATAAATGTGTAAATTCAAGGATTATGTGGAGTAAAATAAAGGTTGGATGTGAAAAGTGGGTTATAGTAAGCATTTATGCACCTGGAGAAGAGGGAAGTGTGGAGGAGAGAGAGGTTTTGGGAAATGTTGAGTTAGTGCGTGAGGAGTTTTGAACCTAGTGAGAGAGTATGTAGTGGTTGGGGATCTCAATGGTAAAGTGGGTAAAAATGTTGTGGAGGGAGTAGTAGGTAAATTTGGGGTGCCAGGGGTAAATGAAAATGGGGAGCCTTTAATTGAGCTATGTGTAGAAAGAGGTTTGGTAATAAGTAATACATATTTTATGAAAAAGAGGATAAATAAGTATACAAGGTATGATACAGCATGTAATGAAAGTAGTTTTAGACTATGTATTGGTGGATAAAAGGTTGATGGGTAGGCTTCAGGATGTACATGTTTATATAACGGATCATTATTTAGTTGTAGCTACAGTTAGATTAAGAGGTAGATGGAATTGAAGGAAAATGGCAACAACAAGGAAGAGAGAGGTGAAAGTGTATAAACTAAGGGAGGAGGAAGTTCAGGCGAGATATAAGCAACTATTGGCAGAAAGGTGGGCTAGTGCAAATATGAGTAGGGGGGGGGTTGAAGAGGGTTGGAATAGTTTCAAAAATGCAGTATTAGAATGTGGGGCAGAAGTTTGTGGTTATAGGAGGGTGGGTGCAGGAGGAAAGAGGAGTGATTGGTGGAATAATGAAGTAAAGAGTGTGATAAAAGAGAAAAAGATAGCTTACGAGAGGTTTTTACAAAGCAGAAGTGTTATAAGAAGAGCAGAGTATATGGAGAGTAAAAGAAAGGTGAAGAGAGTGGTGAGAGAGTGCAAAAGGAGAGCAGATGATAGAGTGCTAGGAGTTTGAACATCCAACAGGCTTGTGAGAGAGGGTTAGAGTGAATGGAGGCATGTATTTTTGTTTACTTGATTAGCTGTTGGATCCAGTGTTAGCAAGGTAATATTTATGGAGGGATTTGGGAGACCAGTTAGTTGGATTTGTGGAGGTGGGAAGTAGAGAGCCTACACTCTAAAGGAGGGGTGAGGATGTTGCACTTTGGAGGGCAATTTGAACTGTGATGTCAACATGCCTCTGGCAAGATGGGGATTATAGAAATGGTGATTTTTTTTTTATTATTATTATTATTCTTTCAACACATCGGCCGTATCCCACCGAGGTGGGGTGGCCCAGAAGGAAAAACGCAAGTTTCTCCTTTCAAATTTAGTAATATATACAGGAGAAGGGGTTACCAGCCCCTTGCTCCCGGCATTTCAGTCGCCTCTTACGACACGCATGGCTTACGGAGGAGGAATTCTGTTCCACTTCCCCATGGAGATTTATTATTATTATTATTATTATTACCTGCCTACATTGGTGGTAGATAATGTGCTCAAATTATTTATTTAATGCTTTTGTTTGCTATTTCATAGATGGCAGAATCAGAGAAGGCAATATCAGAAAAGAAAAAAGAAGTGGAAAAGCTGGTAATGGAGATGAAAGATGCAAACCTGGAGTCACTGTCAATAACCCCATCAGAAGAGATCCGCACCCTTTTGGAGGGTAAGACAGGTATGGTGCCATGGCAGCAACATCACCATACTTTTTTTTACACTTTATGGCATATTACACATTACGTAATTCATTTTAATTTATAAGAAAGCGGTACAGCCTCTCCCCACTTAATGACGGAGTTCTGTTCCTAAGACCACATCGGTAAACGAATTTGTCACTAAGTGAGGAGCATACTATAATGGTGGTGGGTTTGTGTCAACTATCTTCGATATTGTTTTAATGTTGCCTTTGCACCATTTATAACATATGTGGTATATTTTTAAATATTTATACAGTAGTGTACTATATATTGTAATAAACAGAATAGAGGAAATAAACTCTAATGTACATACTGGTCAGAGAGCCCGTCGTAAGTCCGAGGAGTTGGTAAATGAGTACATCGCTAAGTGAGGAGAGGCTGTATTTAGTTATTTACAATTAACTCTTTGAGGGTTTCGGACGTACTAGTATGGCTTACACGCAGGGGTTTTTGACGTACTAGTACACATAAATTCTAGCGCTTTCAAATCTCACGGGAAAAGGCTAGTAGGCCTAGATGTGAGAGAATGGGTCTGTGTGGTCGGTGTGCATGGTAGAAAAAAAATCTGGGACCCAGTGGTGCATTGTGGGAACGCCATCTTAGTACACAATGTCCACCATGCCTCGCTCTAAGAAGTTCCTCACTCCTCGGCGAATCGGGACACTTTTGTTCCCCAGTGACAGTTCTAATACAGATGGAAGTGCCAGTGAAGATGAGTTTCAAGGTTTTGGTGAGGTTTTGACCGAAACTAATGACCATAATATCGGTAATAGTGAGGAAAACCCAGATGACCCTCAGCCTTCCACCTCTGGTGCTGGGTCGTCTTGTTCACGTTCAGTTGTACCAGAATCAAAGAGGAAACTCCTATTTTCCCAAATCCCAGACTCAGATGTGAGCATTTGTGATGATAGTGATAGTGATTATGAACTACAAGCTCTTGAAAACAGTTCCAGTAGTGATAGTGAAGTGAAATATTCCCCAGTGAAGCGTCAGTACAGTAGGGCCCCGCTTTATGGCGTTTCACTTTATGGCATTGTGCTAATACGGTCATTTCAAATTATGACCAAAACTCGCTATACGGCTCCCCCACCTGACTTTCTAATACAGTCACCGCGCCCCACCCGGTTTGTTTACATTCTCTGTGAGATCCGTAAGCACTAAGTCTCTCCATTATGTCTGGAAACTCCAAAATTTTAAGTGTTTTTAAAAGTTATTTCATATTTTATATATACGTACTCTGTTAATTATACTTATGTATACCTGTACTTAAATAAACTTACATACTGTGCTGGCATGCAGGTACACATTAAAATCGGTAAGAGTGTCTTATGTCTCCAGACATCATATTAGTAATGATAATAATAATCATCGAGTCTCATTAAATGTCGTATATTACGTTGATGTACATATTTTCATTAATCCATCTATGATATTTTTTGAAAATTACATAATAAACACGATGCATAACATATAAATATGATAAATACACCCCACAGTAGAATAAATAAACATAAATGTGAGATGTGGTAGCAGACGACTTGCACAAGTGACGCCATATTAGAAATAATAATAATAATCATCATCATCGAGTCTCATTAAATGTCGTATATTATGTTAATGTGCACATTTTCATTAATCCATCCATGATATTTTTTTCAAAATTATATAATAAACATGATACATAACATATAAGGATGATAAATACACCCCACAATAGAATAAATAAACATAAATATGAGATGTGGTAGCCAGATAACTTGTACAAGTGATGCCAAGAATAACATTTTCTCTAATCTAACATAAGAGAAAATGTGTTACTGGGGGTAACTGTAGAAAATTATTCCTTTCGTATGTATGTAAGTAAGTTTATTCAGGTATACACAAATACAGTTACACAGATTATCATACATAACAGCATATGTGTAGAGAACCTAGGATAACCCAAAAAAGTCAGAGTGACTTATTTCCATTGCCTTCACTCACAGCATCATTTCTTCTCAAAATGATGTTACATGAGAATGGGAGTGTTCTTCTTTATTTATTCTACCGTATCAATGTAGAGACAACTTGTACACAATGTAACTTGTACACAAACCAGACGTGTACACTTTGTTTGTTTACAAAACTTACATTCGCCTGGTTTGTTTACATAACTCTGCGCCTGTCCTCTCTCATGCACTCATTCTTTCTCTCTCTCATTTATTCGTTTCATCTCATTTACTTACTCCTGACCCTACATTAAGACTACAAATATTTTAAGGTAAGTAATGAGTGAACTGTCTTCTCTCTGGGATGCTTAAATATCATAGAATATGTGTGGGTGGAATGGCCTGGTATGGTAGCCCAGCTGACTACCATACATACCACACTTGATTTTTTACAATAAATGCTACTCATCTCACCCTAGATTAAGACTACAAATATTTTAAGTTAAGTAATGAGTAAACTGTATATGCATTTTATCTCTCTGGGATGCTTAAATGTAATAGAATATTATGTGTAGGTGGGGTGGCTGGTATGTTAGCCCGGCTGACTACCATACATACCACACTTGATTTCTTACAATAAATACTACTTGTCTCACCCTAGATTAAGACTATAAATATTTTAAGGTAAGTAATGAGTGCACTATGTGTGTACAGCAGGGCCCCGCTTTACGGCGTTTCACTTTACGGCGTTCCGCTAATACGGTCATTTCAAATTATGACCAAAACTCGCTGTACGGCTCCCCCCACCTGACTTTCTAATACGGTCACCGCGCCCCACCTTGTTTGTTTACATTCTTCGTGAGCTCAGTAAGCACTAAGTCTCTCCATTTTGTCTGGAAACTCCAAAATTTCAAATGTTTTTAAAAGTTATTTCATATTTTATATATACTCTGATAATTATACTTATGTATACCTGTACTTAAATAAACTTACATACTGTGCTGGCGTGCAGGTACACATTAAAATCAGTAAGAGTGTCTTATGTCTCCAGACGTCATATTAGTAATGATAATAATAATCATCGAGTCTCATTTAAATGTCGTATATTACGTTAAATACACATTTTCATTAATCCATCTATGATATTTTTTAAAAATTATATAATAAACACGATACATAACATAAAAAGATGATAAATACACCCCACAATAGAATAAATAAACATAAATATGAGATGTGGTAGCAGACGACTTGCACAAGTGACGCCATATTAGAAATGCTAATAATAATAATCACCGAGTCTCATTAAATGTTGTATATTATGTTAATATACACATTTTCATTAATCCATCCATGATATTTTTTCAAAATTATATAATAAACACAATACATAACATAAAAAGATGATAAATACACCCTACAATAGAATAAATAAACATAAATATGAGATGTGGTAGCCAGATAACTTGTACAAGTGATGCCAAGAATAACATTTTCTCTAATCTAACATAAGAGAAAATGTGTTACTGGGGGTAACTGTAGAAAATTATTCCTTTCGTATGTATGTAAGTAAGTTTATTCAGGTATACACAAATACAGTTACATAGATTATCATACATAACAACATATGTGTAGAGAACCTAGGATAACCCAAAAAAGTCAGAGTGACTTATTTCCATTGCCTTCACTCAGAGCATCATTTCTTCTCAAAATGATGTTACATGAGAATGGGAGTGTTCTTCTTTATTTATTCTACCGTATCAATGTAGAGACAACCTGTACACAATGTAACTTGTACACAAACCAGACGTGTACACTTTGTTTGTTTACAAAACTTACGTTCGCCTGGTTTGTTTACATAAGTCTGCGCCTGTCCTCTCTCATGCACTCATTCTTTCTCTCTCTCATTTATTCGTTTTATCTCATTTACTTACTCCTGACCCTACATTAAGACTACAAATATTTTAAGGTAAGTAATGAGTGAACTGTATATACATTTTATCGCTCTGGGATGCTTAAATATCATAGAATTGTATGTGTGGGTGGGGTGGCCTGGTATGGTAGCCTGGCTGACTACCATACATACCACACTTGATTTCTTACAATAAATACTACTTGTCTCACCCTAGATTAAGACTATAAATATTTTAAGGTAAGTAATGAGTGCAATATGTGTGTATTGTACTTTTTTATTGTTTTTTGATGCCTGGTTCTATTGCTAACTTAATATATGTTAGTGTAAACTTGTTATCTAGTGTTTGTATGCATTTGTAAGTGGAAAAAAAGGGTGTTCCACTTTACGGCGATTTCCGCTTTACGGAGGTAGCCTGGAACCTAACCTGCCGTATGAGTGGGGCCCTACTGTATATACGACGATATATGCCCTCTGGTAGTGTGCCATATGCTATTCCAAGGGGAAGGAGCACATCTCTGAGTATATCCCGTGGCTGTACAACAGGAACAGACAGTGAAAATGACGATGATAGTGTTGCAATTGGGATGAAAAATGTGCATGGTGGTGGTAGTGGTGGTGACGGCCGTGAGGCACCAGCAGTGGGCCATGCTGCCACCCACGCCGCTGCCTCAGCTGATCTACAACAAAGGCCACCATCCCCCACCCACCCACCACACCAGCCTCCACAACCACAACCACCTGTCATTGTCCAGTACCCACCAGCAGACTGCACCTGGGATTGGCAGGAAGCTGTGAGTTTTGTTCCAAATGCCCACCAGTTTGATGACAGAAAAAGTGGATTACGGCCATCTTGTACACTTGGGAACAATGCCACTGAATTGGAATGTTTCGAGTTATTCTTTGATGAACCCCTGATGGAAAGTATTGTCATGGAAAGCAACACATACTACGAGTACACCATGGCAAACACAATACTTTCACCAAAATCACGTCTACACCAGTGGAAGGAGGCAACTGTGGCTGAGATGTATCTTTTCTTTGCCACAATAATGCTTATGCCACATGTGTATATGCACAAAGTGAAATCATACTGGTCAACAGACTGCCTGATTTCAACCCCAGGTTTCAGTGATATAATGCCAGTGAATCGATTTGTGCTAATATTACGTATGCTTCACTTCTCAGACAAAACCAGGCCTGACAGAAACGACAGGTTATATAAGATTAGGCATGTGTTTGTGTATCTGAAAGAGAAATTCAATATGTAATTGATGAGTCTTTGATTCTGTTCAAAGGAAGACTTTTTCAAGCAGTACATACCAAGCAAGAGGAAACGCTTTGGTATAAAGTTGTTTGTGCTTTGTGATTGTTACAGTGGTCTGGTATTGGATATTATTGTGTACACTGGAAGTTATACATTGCAAAATACCAGGAAGTTATTGGGCATCTCTGGTGATGTGGTTAGAACAATGATAGAACCATACCTTGGTAAGGGGCATATATTATATACTGATAACTGGTACACAAGCCCCTCACTCAGTGATTTTTTGCGAGTGAACATGACAGATGTGTGTGGCACAGTGTGTGTAAATCGGAAACATATGCCCAGGTTTAACGCTGGCACTCGTAGAGGTGAGGTGCAGGCGTTTGCTGCCAATGACATCATGGCATTTCGGTGGCATGACAAACGAGATGTCACACTGTTGTCATCAGTTCACCCTAATGAAATGGCAGACACTGACAGGCACCATAGAGAGAGCAATGAACCCATTCTAAATCCTGCAGCTGTGATTGATTACATCTTCAATATGCGTTCAGTGAACAAATGTGACATGCAGTTTGGGCTTGCTGATTGTGTTCGCAAGAGTTATAAGTGGTACATAAAACTCTTTTTCCATCTTCTGGACATTTCCATGCTCAATGCTTATAATATGTATAAGATGAGGACCAGAAACAAACCACAATATGGCGAATTCTGTTTGTCTGTCATCAGACAAATAGTATTCAAGTACCAAGGAAGAACACCTGCAATAGACCTCCCACCAAATTATCAACAACTACCTTCTCGTCTGAAGCATGGTGATCACTTCCTGGTAAAACTGCCTGCTACTGCTTTCAAGAAAAAGGCTCAGAAGAGGTGTTACGTCTGTGCACATACAAGGAAACGCCCACAACAACGCAGAGACACTCGTTTTATGTGAGGAATGTAAAACACCACTGTGCATGACACCATGTTTCAAAGACTTCCACAGGCTGCAGAACTTCTAGAAACATTCCCTGTGACTGTATATGTGTATATAAAATATAGAAAAATAGTAATAAACAACATTTCATATCGTTTGTGTAAATATTTTTTATAAGCAAAACAATGACAACAGTGTTTACGCCCTTATTGTGTAGTATTGAAAAAGAAAAAACTTACAAAATACTGATCATATTGGTCTCACAGGCCATAAAAGTTACTTGGAAAAAGAAAAATTAAAAAAAATAGAAATTAGTACAAAAGAAAGTAAATAAAAGAATGCCGGGAGACGGCAGTCGGCGATGTTGCCACATTGTCCCCCTTTTTCATCAACTTCACGCCTCCATATCTCAATAAGTATTGATGGTAAAAATTTTTTGTTTAGCCTATAATATTTAAAAAAAAAAAACTATTTTTTCATAAGAAAAAATTATTTTTTTTTTTAAATTTGGCCGACCCTGAGAACTAGTCTCTGAGAGGACCTGTCGACCCTCAAAGGGTTAAATCCAATATTATTTTTTTTATTAGTTAATACTCTATATATACAGGTGATAAATAATTTCGAGCCGCACAGTGCCGCGTGCCTCGTTGTGCTCCGGGTTTTCTCGTGTTTACACGGTCGCTCTTACGTGCTAGAACTTTAATTTGTGCCATCAATCCTATACGATACATCCCTCTTGTGCCTGGAACCAATCTTGGGCGGAAAACATTATATACTGAGTCAAAAAAGGAGAATTAGTGTGCACTACCTAGCAGAGTTTACTGCCAGAGGGGAATCATAGGCCTGTGTTCCGTGTGCAAAATAATAATAATAGAACTTTTCTTTGTCAGAGGAAAGAAAGTCTCCCTGATAACATTGTGTATACATAGCGTATAGTGTATACTACAGTGGCTCCCTAGTATATAGATGATAAAGGCTAAAGTGTCATTTGAAAACAGGTGAATCTGTAAATGAAGTGATAAGCCTATAGAGGCAGGTGCCAGAAGTCGCCAGAATCTTACCACAGTGGTCAGCTGTTTTAATAATCTTCCTGGCCTGCTAGTGTACTCGCATATAATCTAGTGATACCAGTGAATAGCAGAATACAGTGTTGTAGTAGCAACTAACTAGTATTATAATGGTGCTTAGTGGAGTGGAGTGACTTTCATTAGTTTCTTTTTTCTTGAAATACCAGACGTATACTGTGAATTTCATATAACCTGTAGTTACCAGCGGTCGCAATATACACAACGAGAAGCAATTATTACTACAGAAAAAGCGTCCTTCCTCCAAAATTTCCACCAGTCAACTATAGTGATAATATAGCATTTATTGTGGTGGAGACGGGAAAAAAAAAAAACTAGAAAAGCTAGATACAGCGATTGATAAACGGGTTGAGGCTCGACCGTTCGTCACTGTAGGAGCTGCCAGAAATCACCGGCTCTTCAACACGCAAGTTATACTTTTGTATCAATCAAATCACATATTACTCGGGTAGATAATTTCAAGTAGATCCTTCATGTGTTAGCCCAAATCACCGACTAGTATGTTTTAAATAAGTGACCCACTGATCAGATCAGATCGACTGGTCCGAACCCTCGACTGGTCCGAACCCTTGATGGTCCGAACCCTTGACTGGTTTCAAACGGATTCGTTGGACAATAAAGCAGTCTGTAAACGGATGGGGTTGTAGGCGCCCTTATCAAACACAAACAATAAATATAAACCAGGAACGTACACGGTAAGCTGTCCAATTAGTTAGAAATAGAAATACAAATAGCTAGAGCTTCATTTAAGGAGGTTATTAATAGAGTATTCAAGAGGTTGCTAGTAGAATTACAGTAAATCAACCACTCAAATCATTATGAAGCTCTGTATAGTCTGCAGTCAATCAAACAAACGGGCTTCCACATGGATAAATTGTCATTTTTGTGGAAATTGGTGTCACGCCCCTTGTGCAGATATCCAAGAACTAGCTACAAGCAGTATTAAAACAGGGAAGTGTTTTTGGGTATGCCCAAATGAGGAAAATCTGTGGACTAAAATCACAAGGGTATTAAAAGAGGATAACACCAAAGCTGCTTTCATAGACAACCTGGAAGCTTTCTACCACAGATGGGAACATAAAAAGTCTGGGCTGAATGGTACTGCCCTTGATACTGGCCATGTAGCCAGAAACTGTAAGGCTGGAGGTGATGTCCTGGTAGTCAGTAAATGTGGGGCTGATAGTGCTGTCCTGGGAGACAGTAATGGTGAAGCTGGAGGTGCTGTCCTGGGAGACAGTAATGGTGAAGCTGGAGATTTTGTCCAGGTAGTCGGGAATTATACGCAGGAAGGAATACATATAAATGACCTCATAGGGGACAGGAACCGTAGTGGGGAAACAAGTGTAGTCAAAGATAAGATAAAACCAATATTGCAAACTAGAAACACCACAGGAAATAGCAAACAAGAGGACTCCACTAGCTACAGTGAGGATATATTACCAAAAACAACTGGTGGGAGCTCCATTGTTGGTGCTAGGGAGGATAGGAATAAGACAGGGAAACATGCACCAACAGGGAATACAGTCACAGAAACCCAAGGCAAACGGAAACCAAGCCTGTGCACATACTATGCACTTGGTATCTGCAGACATGGGAAATCTGGAAAAACAGACGGGACGTGCAACTATGACCACCCTAGAAAATGCCATGCCCATATGACAACAGGAAAATGCAAACTCCCTTCCTGTAAGCTTTTTAAGACTGTGCTATAACTTAAATTGCCAGGCACACCATCTAAAGGGTACAAAAAGATACAAAACATCCAGGCCATGGGAAAACCTGGGTAGCCACAGCCACTCAAGAGGGAGAGGTTTTGTAGTGCCAGGAAGGAAAAAAAACTGGCAGGAAATGGCAGAAATCGTACACCAAATCCAGTCATTCCTGGAATGGAACCACAGTCGATGGCCTCCACTCCAAACCAACAGATACAGATACTAATGCCGGAAAAAAATCCCCCCCCCCCCCCAGTACCAACAATACCACCAGTCCGATGACATTCTTCTTTGCAAATATACAGGGTCTAAAGCCAGCAACAAACAACAAAATAAAATACCTTTCATCCGTGGACTGCTTGCAGAGGCAAAGGCAATGTTCGCGGCTTTCACTGAGACCCACATAAAGGATCACTTGGACAACGAAATATGGATCTCAGGTTACAACCTATACAGATGTGACAGAGTGAACAGGCAAAAGGGGGGGGGGGTTGGCCTGTACATTGCAGAGTCACTTGTTTGCACAGAACTGCTAAATGCCTCAAATGATGTAGTGGAAGTTTTAGCAGTAAAGGTCGAGAACCAAAACCTAGTCATTGTGGTAGTCTACAAGCCTCCGGATGCAACATCCCAGCAATTCCAGGAACAGCTGTTAAAAATTGACCACTGTCTGGAAAATCTTCCAGCTCCTGCACCCAACATCTTGCTCCTGGGGGATTTCAACGTAAGGCACCTAAAATGGAGGAATATAGCAAATAATATTGTTGCAGTAACAACACCAGGAGGCAGCTCTGATGAAAACTCACACTCACACGAGCTTTTAAATCTCTGCACAAAATTCAATTTAAACCAGCAAATAATAGAGCCTACTAGACTGGAGAATACACTAGACCTCATCTTCACTAACAATGATGATCTGATAAGAAATGTCACCATATCAAAAACAATATACTCAGATCACAACATAATTGAGGTTCAGACATGTATGCGTGGAGCCCCAGACTGACATAATGAGACTAGTCACAAGGGAGCATTCACCAAATTCAACTTCAATAACAAAAACATAAAGTGGGACCAAGTAAACCAAGTCCTAACCGATATAAGCTGGGAAGATATACTAAGCAACACAGACCCCAACGTATGCCTAGAACAGATTAACTTGGTGGCACTCGATGTATGCACAAGGCTTATTCCTCTAAGAAAAAGGAGGAGTAGATGTAAAATAGAAAGAGACAGGCGCTCCCTTTACAGGCGACGGAAAAGAATAACAGAGCGGCTAAAAGAGGTCAATATATCTGAAATGCGTAGGGAGACACTGGTCAGAGAAATAGCAAGCATCGAACTCAAGCTAAAGGAATCTATAGGAGTCAGGAATCGCGGGAAGAACTAAAAGCCATAAATGAAATCGAAAGAAACCCAAAGTATTTCTTCTCCTATGCCAAATCGAAGTCGAGAACAACATCCAGTATTGGGCCCCTACTTAAACAAGATGGGTCTTACACAGATGACAGCAAGGAAATGAGTGAGCTACTCAAGTCCCAATATGACTCAGTTTTTAGCAAGCCGCTAACCAGACTGAGAGTCAAAGATCAAAATGAATTTTTTATGAGAGAGCCACAAAATTTGGTTAACACAAGCCTATCCGATGTTATCCTGATGCCAAATGACTTCGAACAAGCAATAAATGACATGCCCATGCACTCTGCCCGAGGGCCAGACTCATGGAACTCCGTGTTCATCAAGAACTGCAAGAAACCCCTATCACGAGCCTTTTCCATCCTATGGAGAGGGAGCATGGACACGGGGGTCGTCCCACAGTTACTAAAAACAACAGACATAGCCCCACTCAACAAAGGGGGCAGTAAAGCAACAGCAAAGAACTACAGACCGATAGCACTAACATCCCATATCATAAAAATCTTTGAAAGGGTCCTAAGAAGCAAGATCACCACCCATCTAGAAACCCATCAGTTACACAACCCAGGGCAACACGGTGAAAAGCTCTGTTCCACAAGGCACAGTACTCGCTCCCATCTTGTTCCTCATCCTCATATCCGACATAGACAAGGATGTCAACCACAGCACCGTGTCTTCCTTTGCAGATGACACCCGAATCTGCATGACAGTGTCTTCCATTGCAGACACTGCAAGGCTCCAGGCGGACATCAACCGAATCTTTCAGTGGGCTGCAGAAAACAATATGAAGTTCAACGATGAGAAATTTCAATTTCTCAGATATGGTAAACACGAGGAAATTAAATCTTCATCAGAGTACAAAACAAATTCTGGCCACAAAATAGAGCGAAACACCAACGTCAAAGACCTGGGAGTGATCATGTCGGAGGATCTCACCTTCAAGGACCATAACATTGTATCAATCGCATCTGCTAGAAAAATGACAGGATGGATAATGAGAACCTTCAAAACTAGGGAGGCCAAGCCCATGATGACACTCTTCAGGTCACTTGTTCTATCTAGGCTGGAATATTGCTACACACTAACAGCACCTTTCAAGGCAGGTGAAATTGCTGACCTAGAAAATGTACAGAGAACCTTCACGGCGCGCATAACGGAGATAAAACACCTCAATTACTGGGAGCGCTTGAGGTTCCTGAACCTGTATTCCCTGGAATGCAGGCGGGAGAGATACATGATTATATACACCTGGAAAATCCTGGAGGGACTAGTACCGAACTTGCACACGAAAATTACTCACTACGAAAGCAAAAGACTTGGCAGACGATGCAACATCCCCCCAATGAAAAGCAGGGGTGTCACTAGCACGTTAAGAGACCATACAATAAGTGTCAGGGGCCCGAGACTGTTCAACTGCCTCCCAGCATACATAAGGGGGATTACCAACAGACCCCTGGCAGTCTTCAAGCTGGCACTGGACAAGCACCTAAAGTCGGTTCCTGACCAGCCGGGCTGTGGCTCGTACATTGGTTTGCGTGCAGCCAGCAGCAACAGCCTGGTTGATCAGGCTCTGATCCACCAGGAGGCCTGGTCACAGACCGGGCCGCGGGGGCGTTGACCTCCGGAACTCTCTCCAGGTAAACAGTGCAGTACATACTGTATTGTAAATGAAACAATCTCAATATCATTGGTGGAATAAATCGCAAGAAGCCCATAATTTAGATATCTACACTGGACAGCATTTCTAGATCCTGCTGTTTTCCCCTCGAATTCATGGGTGAAAGTGACTTCACCTTTTCTAACAGACTATAAGTACAGAAATGTTCTTTTTTGCTATTTTAGGGACTAGTTATTTCAAAGAATACCTATGTGATGAATGGTTTGAAAAGCCAACAAGTTGAAGATTGAGACACTTATGCAACATATGGGAATCTTTATTCGGGAAACGTTTCGCCGCACAGTGGCTTCATCAGTCTACTTTGTATTGGACTGATGAAGCCACTATGTGGCGAAACGTTTCCTGAATAAAGATTCCCATATGTTGCATATGTGTCTCAATCTTCAAAGAATACCTTTCCTGCTTTGAGTCTACACAGATATTATCTTGTTTAATCATCTTAAACACACATCCTTAACTGATATCTTAATCCTGTATTTATTTTTGTTTGTCCTTGCCTTCCATTACATTGTCAAATGCTCTTACTTTCAGAAGACTCATAAGTTCAATTAATATTTTGAATCGATGCATCTTCTGCATTCAGTTTTCATTTTGAATTTGTGCTTTTGTAATGGTAAATTTTAAGGGACATTCACCTTCATTTTATCTGTACTTGACATTGTACATAATTTTCATTATTCATTTTGTGGGCCAAAGCAGAAAAGTTTAGGTTAGGGTGTGTAGAAGAGAGGGAGACTACTTCCCAGTAAAAGTAGGTCTTAGACAGGGATGTGTAATGTCACCATGGTGGTTTAATATATTTATAGATGGGGTTGTAAAAGAAGTAAATGCTAGAGTGTTCGGGAGAGGGGTGGGATTAAATTATGGGGAATTAAATACAAAATGGGAAGTGACAGTTACTTTTTGCTGAAGATACTGTGCTTTTGGGAGATTCTAAAGAAAAATTGCAAAGGTTAGTGCACGAATTTGGGAATGTGTGTAAAGGTAGAAAGTTGAAAGTGAACATAGAAAAGAGTAAGGTGATGAGAGTATCAAATGAATTAGATAAAGAAAAATTGGATATCAAATTGGGGAGGAGGAGTATGGAAGAAGTGAATGTTTTCAGATATTTGGGAGTTGACGTGTCAGCGGTTGGATTTATGAAGGATGAGGTTAATCATAGAATTGATGAAGGAAAAAAGGTAGTGGTGCATTGAGGTATATGTGGAGGCAAAAAATGTTATCTATGGAGACAAAGAAGGGAATGTATGAAAGCATAGTAGTACCAACACACTTATATGGGTGTGAAGCTTGGGTTGTAAATGCTGCAGCAAGGAGGTGGTTGGAGGCAGTGGAGATGTCCTGTCTAAGGGCAATGTGTGGTGTAAATATTATGCAGAAAATTTGGAGTGTGGAAATTAGGAGGTGTGGAGTTAATAAAAGTATTAGTCAGAGGGCTGAAGAGGGTTTGTTGAGGTGGTTTGGTCATTTAGAGAGAATGGATCAAAGTAGAATGACATGGAGAGCGTATAAATTTGTAGGGGAAGGAAGGCGGGGTAGGGGTCGTCCTCGAAAAGGTTGGAGGGAGGGGGTAAAGGAGGTGTTGTGGGCGAGGGGTTTGGGCTTCCAGCAAGCGTGCGTGAGCATGTTAGATTGGAGTGAATGGAGACAAAATGTATTTGGGACCTGACTATCTGTTGGAGTGTGAGCATAGTAATATTTAGTGAAGGGATTCAGAGAAACCGGTTATTTTATATAACCAGACTTGAGTCCTGGAAATGGGAAGTACAATGCCTGCACTCTAAAGGAGGGTTTGAGATACTGGCAGTTTGGAGAGATATGTTGTGTGTTTTTATACGTATATACTTCTAAACTGTTGTACTCTGGGCACCTCTGCAAAAACAGTGATTATGTGTGAGTGAGGTGAAAATGTTGAATGATGATGAAAGTTTTCTTCTTTTTGGGGATTTTCTTTCTCTTTGGGTCACCCTGCCTCGGTGGGAGATGACCAACTTGTTGAAAAAAAAAAAAAAAAAAGATATTGACTGGTTTAATGTTTTTGTTTACATTTTATCTATGTCCTATTTTTGTGATTTCTGTTATTTATTAGTAATGCAGTACACTAACCTCTCAAAATAATGGATTTTTAAAATCATAAGCAAAATTCACTGGGTAAATTGTACTTGTAAGTGATTTATTTTCAATGTTTATTGCAGTATATCAGTAAATTGTGATAAGTACTATATTAGGTGCTTCGATTGCTATTTTTTAGGGTTGTTCTAATATAACAGTTGCCTATTAAGGTTTACTGTATATTTGAATCCTGTTATTCGGAATCCTGTCAAGTTTCTAATTTCTGAAATGGTTATCGTACTTTTCTTTTAGAGCTAAACCCTGAAAACTATTTAAAAAATAACTTTTCGTGTAAGATAAATTCATGAAAGATGAGGTGAAACATAGAATTGAGGGAAAAAAGGTGGGTAGTTTTCTGATGCATTTGTCAAGACAAAGAACATCATCCATGAAGGCAAAGAGGGAAATGTATGAGAGTATAGTGGTATCAACACACATGGTTGTAAAGAATGGGTTGTGAATGTTGCAGCATGGAGGAAGCTGGAGGCAGATTTCATGTCTGAGGGCAGTGTGTGGTGTGAATATTATGCAGAGAATTTGTAGTTTGGAGGTTAGGAGGTGGTGGAGGTTATTAGAAGTATTTTCCAGATTGCTGAGTAGGAGTTGTTCAGGTAGGTTGGGCATTTAGAGATGATGGAGCAAATGAGGATGATGGAGGTAAGGCAGGGTAGGAGTTGCCCTTTCCTAGGGCGATCCCTGCACCAGTTTCCCTTCAATACTGTATGTACCCTGCTTATTCTCACCTCTGTATTGGCTTGAAAAATTTTCTTAAGTGAGATTTTTCCTAAATAAGTACCTCAGTACATATTTCACACAGTGTACCATTCTCATTTTAAATTCTTTACTGCAGGAATTACATTTTATTGATTTCAACATTTTAAAAATACCTAAATTACTAATTTGGGTTTAAAACCTTGGCCTATATTCAAGTTCATTCAGTGTTCAAAAATGTTATTCTACAGTTAGTGTAAGTATTGCATTATTATTTATTTACTTTTTATTATTATTATTGACACTGCTGCTGCTACTTTTTCTTTATTTTGTGTGTGTGTTGGTGGGGGTTCCTTAGTTTTGCTAAATCTGGTTATGGCACTCCACCCTACGCCTCAAATTAGTTCGTGGTAATAGAAATCGATTGTATTATTTTGTTACCAGTTTCTTTATATTTATTGTACCTACTTCATTTGCATTTTACAAAGGATTTTCCTCTTGCCATTTAATTTAGATGAAAGGTCCCACTTTTTTTTTTTTTTTTTAAAGTTTGTGTAATTCTATCTAATATTTTTTACTTCAGGAGCATCAAAGCCTGGAAGCAGTCGTCGCATGATAGGGTCTCCAAGACAACTAGAAAATGCTGTTCCCACATCAAAGAATCCACATGGTGTGTGGGTATAAATATCTTCTCTGATGATAATCATATCAAATGAGCACTGCAGATAGTCTCAAGTAATTTTTCAGCTCATATTTAATTTTCACTAGGCTTTAGGTGTGTGTATATATAAAGATCGTGTTTACCATTTCAGTTATTGCCTTATTATAAATGAAGATCACTTCATGCTTAAGAAATATAGAATTCTGAAGAAGTGTGATTTATACTTTGGTGCTTATGTTGTTTCCCAACTGAACAGCAGGTTAAGCTGTCCTCTTTGTAAAATATTATTTTCATTTATGGCTTATGCCCATGGCATGAACAAGTGCTGTCTCTTGAAACTGGCAGTAGGGCACACAGATTTGTAGTTATATAGAAGATGATGGCATTTTTTTTCTTCTTTGTGTCATTCTTAATGTGATGTGGTAGCAAAGTTTTACGTAATAATAGATAAGTATTAAGTGAATTATAGGTAAATTGGTGCTGTGCAAATATAATGAGGTTAATCCTAATAGCAGAAGGTTTTGTGGTGTACTCATTGTTTGACTCTGATATAGCATATCATTTACAGCATTTAGAGATATAAATTCCTTCAGTATATGAAATTTCTTGCATTAAGTTGATAATTTTTAATGCAAATTTTGGAGAATATTTTTTTGTGTCCCTTTCATGCTGTAGTATATCATAACTGAAGGTATTAAAATGTTAGAGATTACTGTACTTGCATCCTTGATAATTAGAACACTGGTTTATTCAGTCTGACAGTTTATATTGACATACACCTGAATTCTTTCTCACTAATCATATAAAATTCTTCCAGTGTTCTTTGAATTAATAATTGGTTGCTATGCTTTTCATTTTCCAGCCAGTTGACTAGGTATTGTTAGCAGTATTTCAGTGGTGTAATGAATTCAGGTCTCTAGAAACTCAAGTATTTATTTTTCCATTTAAGGTGCACCACTTGCAAAGTTATTATATGAAATGAATTGCACTGCAAGGCTGGCACCTTTCTGGCTCTAGTCATTCTCTCATCATGGTGTGTTCATAATAAAGGCTATAATGCTCCCTCCTTCATGCCTTTCACACTTTGAATGCCTCAATCAGAATTTTCACTTTTGTGAAGGTTTCTATTGACTTAACAATAATTCAGATAATGCCCCAACGTCCTATAAAAATGTTGCATTGCCATATTTATGAATTTTAATTTTGCACTTAATAAATAGTGTACACTTATTGAGAAAATATATCAGTATTTTGGATCATTAATAGATAAAATTTAAGTACAGAAATTAATTTTATAAATTTCAGCATAGCCCTTAAAACTTTTAACACTTTGGTCATCATACTGATGTCATGACTTGAGAACTATAGAAATACAATTATAAGATTTGTAGTATTAGGCATGAAAGACATTCCAGGACAGGGTGAGCAGGTCGTGGTCAAAATGAATAATCAGTTTACAAATATGATTGAAAATTAATACAAGGTTTATTTTAAGCCTAAAACTCATTTCCTCGAGTTTTTACTCTTACTGGTCATGGGGAGCTGAGAAGAAAATGATAAATTCGCCACATGTCACTTTTTTGTGAAAATTGTGCTCACCTGTTTGTGGTTACAGGGATCAGTTCTCAGAGCCTGGCCCAGCCTCTTAACTTGCCACTCTTCATATTCATTCACTGATAGCTTCATAGGTCCTGTTGTATCAGGACTTAAAACTATGTATGAAGCCTGCTTTCACCACTTCCTCACCAAGATCATTCCACTTCCCAACCACTCTGAGACTGAAGAAATACTTCCTAACATCCCTGTGGCTCATCTGTGTCTGAAACTTCCACTGGTGTCCCCGAGTTTCAGTTTTCCGCCTCTCAGACGTTCCCTCCCAGTTTACCTTGTGTAAAGAGGACTATACATGGAAAATACTCTCAGGCTGAGTACCTGATCTCCACTGAAATAACATACTTGATTAAGAGGTACAAGGAGAAGTGTAGAATAAACTCGAAGAGTAGGGTTGTAAAGTCAATCACCTTCAATAGGAAAGCTGACACTTTCTGCTGGAAGTGCTCGGTCAGTTGGGCTGTCATGTTTATATGGGCCTCCAGACTGCAGGTAAAAACAGGTTAGCTGAAAAGGCAGTCACCAGAGAAATATATCCACAGGTTGGGCTGTAAGAGTTGCACTTGAAACTGGTCACAGATACTAGTTACAATAACCAAGTTATTGGTAATCCAAGCTGTCAGTCATGCATAGACTTTAAGATGAACTTGCATGTAGCTGTAGCAATTTTAAAGAAAATTGGAGGAAGAGAGTGACTGCCCCATGTATCCTGGGATGTCCAGTAAAGTAGGATATATACATTACATAATAGAGAAAAATTTAAGTGTGTGCTTTTATGTATGCATTTCTGACACTGGTGTTTATGCAGATGAAAGTGTTTTAAATATTTGTAAATGGTATTATTTACATTTTCCAGCTTTTTTTTTTTTTTTTTTTTTTTTTTTTTTTTTTTTTAAGCTTTACCAAGTTTCTAGAAAAGTTACATTCATGTGTCTACAATATCTGAATTATGTTATGTATTTATATATTAAAAGTAGTAAATTTGTCTGTTTCATTATTAATATAAGAATTAGCTTTAATGGCACTAATGGAATCTGGCACCAGAATTTTTTTTTTTTTGTACGTATGTAACTTATGGAATTGTAGATCTCACTAAATTTATGGCAGGACCTATTTTTATTGTGCCTCTAGTGAAATCTTGTTATTAATAATTCTGTTTAGCAACAGTGCCTATGCAAAAATATTCAGACATAATTGAGATAATCAGAATGCGAAATATAGCTTGAAAAAATGTTTGATTATACAATATATAAAAATTATTTATTTTCATTAATATTTAGATAGTAATTTATTGCCACATCTTGCCTTTACACTCCAAGGATAAATTAATGTGGATGTTTCCAAGTGTAGTGCATAATGAATTTTTTCAATAGCATATCAGTAGATATTTTTATACCAGTGGTTTGTTAGACTATAAACCCAGCATAAATTAATGTGTCATAAAATACCTTTCTTAAGATTTTCTCTTCCAGAACAGATATTGCTGGTGCATGTGTGTAAATATCATGCTGTGAGTAAACCAAGCAAGCCTGTTTATTCAAAATGCCTTAATGTAAATACATGCTGAATGTAAAAATGCAAAAATAATGTCTAAAAGTTTTTAACTAAATTAGGACATTTTCATCTTTTTCTCTCATACTTTTAGTCATACAAGTAACATTAAACCTCAGTCAAAATTTCCATTTAATGATGAACATGTACATTTCTTTCTTCTTTCAACACACTGGTCGTATCCCACTGAGGTGGGGTGGCCCAAAAGGAAAAATGAATATACATTTATATATATATGTGTCTCATGTGATGTTTGACAAGTCCCTCAGTTGGCTGCAGTTTCATGCTCTATTTTCCTTCTATGTATAATGTAGCCTTGCCTGATCATCACTGTCGATGGCATACAGTTTCTTAACTTTTTAATGGTCTGGTGTCATTTGGTGTGGCACAGTTTTCCACTTGATTTCTTCATTTATGCACAAGGCATTCATTAAGTGGCATATGTATGTGTGTGGGGGGGGGGGGGGGAAGGTTTGGGTTGGGAAGGGGAAGATGTGGCACAAAGCAGACAAGTGGTGAAAAGTCACAATTGTAGAGAGGAACTTCATTGAGACATTTTGCCTCTGGACAGGCTTCTTTAGCTTCTCCACAGGAAAAAAATCTCGATAAAGTTGCCCTCTGCAATTTCTCTCTCTCTCACTATCTCTTATTTCTATCATCTCTTATCTATGTATATATGTGTAAACATGCATGCATAGAGAAGGTTAGAAGCAGTGGCAGTCATGTCTGAGAGCAATGTGTAATGTTAATGTTATGCAGAAGGTTCGGAGGGTAGAAATTAAAAGACAATGTGAGGTCACGTAGGGTATAATTCAGAGGGCTGAGAAGGGGTTGCTAATGTGGTTGAGGCATTTTGAGAGGACAGGGAGGGATAGGATGATGAAGAGGGTTAATGATATGGAGGGAAAGGAGTCATCCCAGGAACTCCTTGAGGGAGGGAGGAAGGTAAACGGGGCTTTGAGTTTGTCAGCTAGGCCTGTATATATTGTGCATATAGAAATAAAGATTATTATTAAGCATCAGCAGGCTTGTGTGAGCATGTTAGGAGTGAATGGAGAAAGTGTCTTTTTTAATGGATGTGCTGTTGGAGTGTGAGCAATGTTACATTCATGAAGGGATTTAAGGAAACCTGTCAGTTGGACTAGAGTCCTGCACTCTGAAGAAGGGATGGAGTTGTTGAAGTTGAAGAGTAATCTGAATTGTGTCTGAAGAAGGGATGGAGTTGTTGAAGTTGAAGAGTAATCTGAATTGTGTCTGAAGAAGGGATGGAGTTGTTGAAGTTGAAGAGTAATCTGAATTGTGATGTCAACACACTTCTGGCAACACACAGATTGAACGAATGATAGGGAATGTGTTTCCTTTTGAGTTGCTCTACCAAGGTGGGAGATAGCCGTTGAAGCAAAATAACATACGTAATATTATTATTATTATTATTATTATACAGTGGACCCTCGAGTTTCGAACTTAATCCGTTCCAAGAGCTAGTTTTAAAGCCGAACCAATATTTCCCATGAGAAATAATGGTAATACAATTAATCCATCCCAGAAACCCAAAAATAGTCACAAAAAATGCATTTTATAGGGATTACATTATAGTTTTACATACAACTAACATACATAGTACAGTTATTTTAATATTCATCTAAATTTATTACTAACATTTGTACTTACCTTTATCGAAGATTGGTGATGGCATCTGGAAGATAGGGAGGAGAGGAGGAGGAGTTGGGGTTAGTGTTTGGAAAGAGAATCCTCCTCCATAAGGACTTCAGGTATGAAAGCCCTCTCTGGGGTTACTTCCCTTCTCTGTCTTTTAATGCTACTAGGATCAGCTTGAGTCACTGGACCCCTGTCTCACAAAATAACTGTCCACAGTCCTCTGTATCTGGTGCCTCTCTATCATTTCCCTGAAGTGGGACATGGTTCTGTCACTGAACTTGTTGCAGAGATGGCTTGTTTCAGCTTGGTCAGGGTGATACTTTTCAACAAAAGTTTGCAGCTTATTCCACTTTGCACACATGTCCTTAATCACTGAAGAAGGCAACTTCCTTGACATTTCACAAATAATCATCTCTGAAACAATATCACCTGCCATCTCTCTGTCCTTGATCCATACCAGCAACAACTTCTCAGCCTGATCGACTGTCTGTGGTCTATTTTTGGTTAGCATATCAACACCTTTCACAACATAAGCTTCCTTGATTTGTTCTTTCTTTGCCAGGATAGACGCAGTAGTTGACTTGTTTTTGCCATACATCCTGGCAAGCTCAACAAGTCTCACACCACTCTCATATTATTGTATTATTTCCTTTTTCATGTCTATTGTGTTTCTCACTTTCTTCATCACAAGGGTACCACTAGCAAGTTTCTTTGGGCCCATGGTAGCTTATTTCACAGTCGCACAAGCACTAAACACAATGAATTAATAGTGAAATGTTTGAATGAGCACGCTGGTTAGTGTTCACTCAAGCTTCAACAAAGCCAGACTGCTCACGACTCCTGGCGATTCGAAAAGTGGGTGGAGTTCGATACTCGGAACAAAATAGGTTCGAAAAAAGCGGTTGAAACTCGAAAAGTTGGATAATCGGCACGTTCAAAACTCGAGGGTCCACTGTATATATTTTTTTTTTTACCTTAGTGGCTGTCTTCCACCAAGGCAGAGTGACCCTTAAGGAGGAAATACATTCTATATTATTCATTCAATTGCTGTCTTTCCAGAAGTGTGTTGACATCACAATTCAGATTAATCTTCAACTGAAACATTTCCACTCCTCCTCCAGGATTCAAGTCTGCCTAACCAGTTTTTCTGAATTCATTCATAAATGTTACTTTGCTCACACTCCAACAGCTCCTTCATTAAAAACTACTTGTCTCCATTCACTCTTATCTAATATATTCACACAAGCCTGCTGGATGCTAAAGCCCCTAAAACTCAAAGCCTGCTTTATGCCCTTCAAATCATTCTCAGGATGAACCCTACCCCTCCTACCTTTCACCCCAAATTTATGCATCTTTTTCCATCCTGTTCCCCTCTAACCTTTCTAAATGTCCAAACTATATCAACCCCAGTCTCAGCCCTCTGATTTATACACTTGATGACCTCACACTGTCTTAATTTTTACACACCGAACGTCTCGAGACACTCCCCAGATAGGGAGCCAAGGCCGGGTCACCACTACTTGGAAAAGACCCGGGCTGGGAGAGTACCGGCGAATAAAAAAAAAAAAAATTTCTCCACCGTCTCTAACCTCCTCTATATGTACGTGGATGAGAGGAGTGAAAAAGACAATTGCAGAGAGATACTTTATTGAGATGTTTCATCTGTGGACAAGTTGCTTTAGCCAGTCCAGAGGCAAAATATCTCAAAATTCCTCTCTGCAATTGCCTTTCACTACTTACTGACTTTGTGTCATTTGTTTCCACACAGTGGTGCCTATGCTAACCTTCCTGTGGTGTATAAATATACCTAGTTGGATGAATCTTATTGTAGCCAGCTGGCCCAGTGGCAAATGCATCGATCTGGAGTTTTATGATTCTCTGACTGCGGGTTCTATCCCTACCTGTGATATGGTTTTTTGCAATCGTGTCATTATGATTTCGTGAGTCACTTATAGGCGACTTTGCTTACACTCCAACAAGATGTGTACGCGCACGCGAGAGAGAGAGAGAGCACTAGACAGCCATTTAGGCTACCTCCTCCTTTCATGCATCTTTTTTCTTTTCCCTTTAAACTAACACTGCGCATTTAACAAACATGTATGTGTTATATATTACTCATTACTACATCATGTATTACCATGTAGGTCCCTCAAGTTGTTCATAGAGTTTCTTGTAAATATTGTGTATTCTCTTTCTCCAAGTTATGTTCTCTCAAGCCCTTGTGGCTTAGCGCTTCTTTTTGATTATAATAATAATATGTTCTCTCAATTACTCTTACACCGCACATGAACTATAGTTCAGAATGTTAATTGGGAAGAAGGTTAATATAGGTAAATGCAGAAGCTAGACTATGGGAACAAAGTTATAGAAGATATTATGTAGGGAAAGTGATGTGGGCCAATGAGATATAAACACCTAATTTGATTCAAGGAAAGAACAGTGATGAAAGCATACCATCCATTGTATCATGTTACACATGATACAGTGGCTAGTTGGCACTGTGAATGTAACCAAAGAAAAAAAAGTCAGCGATAGGGAGGAGGATACAGATTGCTTAATGTATGGTTTGACATATACAGTAGTAAAGTCTTTTAACACATGGATCATGTTCTTGAAAGCTGGTGTGTGAAGTGATCACATGGGAATAATAGGTATGTTCCAGACACCTCAAAATTTGCTACAAAAGTTTTTAATGTGTTAGGTAAAAATTATTGCAGCATAAGTTGCCAATTTTGTTGGGGGTTTGCCTATTCATGAATAACATTTTAGATTTCTGAAGGGTTGAAATCTAGAAACCGTAATCCCTATACTGAAAAACACATGCATAGAGTAACACTGCATGTAAACAAGACACTTATGCAACACTAGAACATTTATTAGAAGACTTTTTTTTTTGACCTAGGAACTTTATCAATCCTATATAGGGCATGAGAGATTATCAGTATATATATAGGGGAAGAGAAGTCAGGCGCAGGAGGCATCTGGTGAATGATATGAAAGTTAGGTCGCCTAACTTGTCTTGCCAGGTTAGCATCACATTGGTAAGCATGCTTGAAATATTGAAACTGCTGCATTTCTGGTCTACAGTTTTAGAAATGGTGATCAATGCTACCTCTTTTCTAGAGAAGGGAGCTCTGAATTAGATGGCCATGTGAGATATGGTGTGCCATGCACCTGTTCATGTCACCCTGACTACATGCTTATTAATGTTCTTTGAGGCACTTCTAAACTCTTTGCTTTTTCTTCCATGTATATTTCATCATGGCCATTATACCTTTTAGTGGAGATAGCTGTCTTAAATTGTCATGTTAATGATGCATTGTGCTCTCTTACAGTCATTCAGTCATTGACAAAATGGGATGAGAACTTGAATGTAAGAACACTTCAAAGAAGCCTGGCCCAGAGATCTTATAGGCTCGCAAGAAGAATCCAATTATCACTCTTTTCTTGGTCCTAGTGTGTTGGGGGTTGTAGTTGCCTTGCAAAAAAAAAAAAAATTGAAAATTAGGTCGTCATCAGTTTTGCAGAACAGGACATCAAGGAACAGGAGTTGTCTAATTTATTTTTTCTAGAGCAGATTTGATGGACGGCTCTATACTGTTGATCTTGAAGAGTAGATTTTGGTATAATGACCAACATATCCATGTCACATTACTGGGGATAATGGACCTGAAATGCTCAGCCTCCATTGTAGCACTGGTGAGCCTATGGTCATCCTAAAACATTGCCTGTAGCTAGCATCCTCAAATTTGACATAGTTGAAATTGGTACATCATTCTGCTAGGTCAGTGAAGTCCTGTAAGGCAATAGGGAAATCCCTGTTGTCTCTGGTTTTGTTGTAGTGCAGTGATGTCGGTGTGGGGGAGGATTAATAAATACTGAGATAGCATCAAACTGGTTTAAGTTTTTGTTTTTGACATTGCTGTCTCATATGTGTGCGAGATGAGATCTGTGTGTTTTAAGGTGGGCTTGACTTTGAGTACCCAGTAATTTAGAGAGTACTGATACTTTGAGAGTAGACCTGTGAACTTGTGATGAGTCTAAGTGGGATAATAGGCTTATGAGTTTAGGGAAGCTGTCATAGGCACATCTGTGATTGCATCCAGGAAATGGTTGCCCCTCAATCAATTCCTGCTCATCTCCTGAGCTTTGATCATCTCTCCACCTCTTGCCTCGCATATCTGACAGTGTAAAGAAATTTGGTGCTGATACCAAAGATATTTTTGCTTCTGCTAGTATCATATGACAGTTTTCAGTATTGTATGAACAGACACATGTCACAATAAAGGTTTCTATTTTGCCGTTTTGTCTTTATCAGGTTGTAGGTTTTGTAATTTCATTCCTAGAAAATATGCTACATTGATTACCACTTCAAACACCATAGTCCAGAAATCCATTAAGTTTCAATATTTCAAGGATGTTTTCACCCTGGTGTTACCTCCAGCAAGACACCAGCACTTCTCTTCCCCAGTATATACACACACACACATACACGTGTGTACGTATATACATACCAGGTTTCTGTAAGCAGTAGTACTGCAGTAGGCCTACTAGTTATGCTAGGTAGGTCCTGTAACCAGGGCACTGCAGTAGGCCTGGTGGCATGTACTAGGCAGATCTAGGTCTTGCCCATCCATTTCCACTCGTGTACATATCAAAATTTTGAGTGTATTAACTCTTGTATTACTCGATTGTCTGACCATTGCTTTCCTATATCTTTTTTTTTTTTTTAAATCTGAATTTATCCAGTTTGATTCACTTGTTTCATGTTCTACTTTGGTTTGATATGTTAAATGCCTTACTTGCAACCCTGCTATTTCTGTATTCACTGCACAGTAAAATCATGCATTCCAAGGCCTGGTCATAGACTGAGCCGTGGGGGCATTGATCGCCAAAACTCTCTCCAGGTAAAGCTAAACGTGAAAATCTCAAATGCTGAGATTGCCAGTCATTGTAGTACTGTACATGTGATCACAATTTGATGGACATGTTATGGAAAATGAAGTTTGCTTCATCCCTTTGAAATGTAATTTGATGCTTCTATTGCTGCTACACAATATTAAAAATGCTTGAGAAATGCACAAGTGAGAATGGTTGGGTGAAAGTAAGACGTGCATAACACAAGCTAGTAAGCCTGTTGCTGTGCTTGTCTACTTTTAGTATATAGAAGCACCCTCAAGGGAGGTTCCTTGATGCTAGTGAAGGACTCTTGATCCAAGGAATTGGATGTCCTCCCAATCCATGGATTGAACCTGATTGCCTCTCATTCCATAGGCTCTGTACAGCTCCAATGGGTTTTGCACTTCCTCGCAAATATATACAGCCTCTCCTCACTTAGTGATGTACTCATTTACCAACGACTCAGACTTATAATGGGCACTCTGACCAACATGCATACCTAAATAATGTACAGTGGAACCTCTACTTACGAGTGCATCCATGTGTGAGTTTTTCCAGATACGAGCATCTGCTCGGTCAAATTTTTGCTTCCAGACGCGAGCAAAATTTCCAGATGCGAGCGAACCTCAAGGGAGGTTAACTGACACTGGTGAGGGGGCTCTTGCTCTTGATCTAGAGAATTGGATCTTGGTTGTTTGTTGGACTATCTTATTGAAACTTGGGCAATGTATGATGAAAAGATGCTTCTTAACGTACACCAAAAATGAAAGAAATCGGACCATAAATAACGGAGTTCACTTCTCAGCCATTAGCCTCCCCTTAGCGGCATATTTTCATACGGTTTTTGTGGTTGTATTCTCGTTTTATTTGGTCTCGTGTGATAGAATGGAAGATATACTACAAAAATAAATACGATTTTAATTGGTTTCACGATGAAAAGTACCTTGAAATTGAGCTCAAAATAGCAGAAATGTTCGATTCTTTGGCGACATCAGTGGTAGACATCATGAAGTAAGTAGCAGTGGCAGACAACATGAAGCAGCAGTGGCAGACATCATGAGGTAGCAGTGGCAGACAACATGAAGCAGCAGTGACAGACAACATGAAGCAGCAGTGGCAGACATGTAAAGTAACAGGACACAAGTGCAACTAATGTGACATTTTATTGTGGCAACGTTTCGCTCTCCAGGAGCTTTGTCAAGCCGATACAAACAGTATATGGACACAGAGGGTATATAAAGGCTCAGAGTGAGGTGCAATACTAGTGAGGTACCATTTCGATGTTCACTAGTAGTACTAGTAGTGACAATATGGTAGAGCAATTAATTCGTACATGAGCAAAATGGTACCTCACTAGCATTGCACCTCACTCTGAGCCTTTATATACCCTCTGTGTCCATATACTGTTTGTATCGGCTTGACAAAGCTCCTGGAGAGCGAAACGTTGCCACAATAAAATGTCACATTAGTTGCACTTGTGTCCTGTTACTTTACATATTGTCGGTAATTCTACCAACATTATTACAGTGGCAGACATCATGAGGTAGCAGTGGCAGACAACATGAAGCAGCAGTGGCAAAGTGTAGCATTAAGAGTGTAGCAATTAAGTGTAGCATTAAGAGTGTAGCAAATAAGTGAAGCATTAAGAGTGTAGCACTTATTTATAACTCTGACTTTTTTGGGTTATCCTAGGTTCTCTACACATGTAGTCAGGAGCAGGAATGGCCACTGTGGTGGCCCTATAAACCTCAACAACAATGGCTGCTGTCACCACCACTAGCCACATACCTAATGATGTGTATTTTATTCATTCTAGTGTATACATATCATGTTTCTATATTATTAATATTGTTTATTATGTCATATTACATGAATGGTGATAGATAAGCTGTAAAGTTGATATTAGGGAAATTATTAAAGTATTTTCTCGTGCCTGGAATTCCACTGGAACGAATTAATTCCATTTCAGTTAATTTAAATGAGGAAAATTAACTCTGCAAACAAGCAAATCCAGTTGTGAGCAAGGTCATGGAACAGATTAAACTCGTAAGTAGAGGTTCGACTGTAATTAGAGATGATTTCCTCTATTCTGTTTATTACAGTATTTGAGTACACTACTGTATAAACATTTAATAATATACTAAAAATGTTATAAATGGTGCAAGGGTGACATTAACCCTTTGACTGTTTCAGTCGTATATATAGTTTTGTGAGCCACCGTATTTTACATATATATACTCAAAAATTCTAGCGGCTTCAAATCAAGCAGGAGAAAGCTGGTAGGCCTACATGTGAGAGAATGGATCTGTGTGGTCAGTATGCACCATATAAAAAAATCCTGCAGCACGCAGTGCATAATGAGAAAACCCAATCGTTTTTTTTTTATTAAAATGCCGAATTTGTGGTGTATTTTCGTATAGTATTTATGGTTGTATTCTCGTTTTCTTGGTCTCATTTGATAGAATGGAAAGCATATTATAGAAATAGAGGTGATTTGATTGGTTTTATTATGAAAGAGCCTTGAAATGGAGCTCAAAGTAGGGGAAATGTTTGATTTTTGCCAATGTTCAAAAATAAACAAATGATGTCAATGTCCAATAAATGTCCAACTAGTCATTCTAATATGCAGTCACGAATGGGTTGATATTATTTATACAATTATTATAATATTGCAGTAGTCTGCATAACGGTAAATCTTCTATTTTTTTGTTTGAATAAAAATTCAAAATAGAAAGCAAGAGTAATATCAGAGGGACCTGGAGACGTGACTGATGAACAAAGAAAATGTTATTTTAGAGCCTGGAATGTCTGCATTGTTCATTCTGGACCCTATTTTGAAATTGGCATATTTTTTAATTTGCGTGAAATTGGCCAAATTGCAAATTTTTTACCACATTATTGGGTAGTTGAAATTGGTAAATGGGCAGTTTTGTTGTACTCAATTGATAGAACAAATGGAGTTCTAAAGAAATAGATATGAGTTTGGTCGACTGGAACAATGGAATTAGCCGAAAATAGGGCTCAAAGTGGGCGAAATCACCGGTTCGTAAATATCGCCGAGGTCGCTAACTTCGCGAGAGTGTAATTCTGTAAGTTTTCCATCAAATTTCGTTCTTTTGGTGTCATTTCCATCGGGAAAAGATTCTCTATCATTCCATGAGATTTTTTTTTTCTCTCAAAAGTTTTTCGACACCAGGAGACACCTCAGGATTTGGGGTTTTGACAGCCAAGGGGTTAAAAAAAATAGTGCTCCTCACTTAGTGACGAATTCATTCATTGACGTGGTCTTAGGAATGGAACTCCATCGTTAAGTGAGGAGAGGCTGTATAGTAATTACAGTGGAACCCTGATTTTGTCTTTAATCCATTCCAGAAAGTTGTCCTAAAACCAATTTGTACGAAAACTGAAGCAATATTTCCCATAAGAAATAGTAAATCCAATTAATCCATTCCAGACGCTCAAAAATATTAAAAATAATAAAAATGCATTTTATGAATAACTGTAGTTTTATATCCAGAAAACAGAAATAAATATAAAGCACTAATGAAATGGATAAATGAACATTTAAATCACTTTTACCTTTATTGAAGACTCTTATTGGCATATGGAAGAGAGCAAGGAGAGGAGAGGGGGGAGAGGTCATCCCCACTACCATCACTACCACCAGCACAACCACTACCACCATCACAACCTCTACTACCATCACTACCACCTACCACCCTCACTACCATACACTACCTCCACAACCACTACCACCCTCTACCACCATCACTACAACCTTCTACGAGTAACAAAGATTGAGTCACGACTGTATGAGTGGCTGTGTCCTGCGGGCAGGTGGATGCATCTGCTCCGGACGATTGCCGAGCAGATGTACAAAAATGGGGAAAATTTCGCCCCCCAAAAAAAAAAAAAGTGGTCGAAAACTGAATTGTATGATAACCAGACCAGACGAAAACCGGGGTTCCACTGTATATAAAACATAATAATGGTAGAGCAGTGTGGTAGGCCAGGCAGGTCCTCTGATTCTGGCTTTCTCGCATATACAGTGGACCCCCGCATAGCGATTTTAATCCGTGCAAGAGGGCTGGCTATTATGCGAAATGTTCGGTATGCGAATGAATTTTCCCCATAAGAAATAATGGAAATCAAATTAATCCGTGCAAGACACCCAAAAGTATGAAAAAAAAAAATTTACCACATGAAATGTTAATTTTACTACACAAACTGAAAAAGGCATGCACAATTACATGACACTTACTTTTATTGAAGATCTGGTGATGATTGATGGGATGGGAGGAGGGGAGGAGTGAGTGTTAGTGTTTAGAAGGGGAATCCCCTTCCTTTAAAAGATTGAGGTGTCGAGTCCTTTTCTGGGGTTACTTCCCTTCTTCTTTTAATGCCACTAGGACCAGCTTCAGAGTCACTGGACTTCTTTCGCACAACATATCTGTCCATAGTGGCCTGTACCTCTCGTTCCTTTATGACTTCCCTAAAGTGTTTCACAACATTGTCAGTGTAATAATCACCAGCACGGCTTGCAATAGCTGTGTGAGGGTGATTCTCATCCTTAAAGGTTTGCACTTTCAGCCACATTGCACAGATTTCCTTAATCTTTGTAGTAGGCAACTTCTTCATTTCTCTCTCCCCTCCTCTGAACCAGTTTCCTCAGGTATGGCCTCTTGCTGTTGAAGTTGATTTATCAGCTCATCAGTGGTTAGTTCTTCATTGTCCTCCTCCCCACTAACCTCCAACCCCAAGGACTTTCCCAATGCCACAATGGATTCCTCAACTGGCATAATCCTCTCAGGGTTAGCCTCAAACCCTTCAAAATCCCTTTGTCTACACATTTGGCCACAGTTTCTTCCAAGCAGAGTTCAAGGTCTTCTTAGTCACTCCCTCCCAAGCCTTACCTATAAGGTTTACACAATTGAGGATATTAAAGTGCTCTCTCCAAAACTCTCTTAGAGTCAGTTGAGTTTCTGAGGTTACTACAAAGCACCTTTCAAACAGAGCTTTTGTGTACAGTTTTTTGAAGTTTACAATAACCTGCTGGTCCATGGGCTGCAGGAGAGGAGTGGTATTAGGAGGCAAAAATTCACCTTAATGAATTTCATGTCCCCATAAAGTCGCTCTGCCACTTCTGTAGGATGACCAGAGACATTGTTAACACCAGGAGGCACTTAAGTTCTAATTTCTTTTCAGTTGGGTAATCTTTCCATTGGGGGCAAATGCTGGTGAAAACCAGTCATAGAAAAAACCCCCTAGTGACCCATGCCTTACTGTTTCCCCCAAGCACACACAAATTCCCCTTTGAAAACTTTCTTTTCCCTGAACGGTCTGGAGTTTCAGGCTTCACTTTGCTACCGTAGCATTGGAACACATCAACAAAAGAAGCCTTCTTTCATAGGCTTATGCCTGGGAGTCCCTTTTTCCCCTCCTGAGTAATGTAGGTCCCTGCTTGGCATTTTTTCCAAAACGGGCCCTGTTTCATCACATTAAAAACATTTGTTCGGTTTCAGTCTTTCACTGCTATGTACTCTTGAATTCCTGCACATATTTTTAGTGCTTTGTGGTCCGAACTGGCAGCCCCCCATGCCTTTCACACTATGTATCCCCACTACGCTTTCTTAAATTTTTTCAAACCAAACCTTTGCGGCCTTAAATTCCTCACATCCTAGTTGCAGGCTTTTTTTTAAATTAAATCCTCATGCAATTCCTAGCCTTTTCGCTTATGATCGTTGAGGACGCTATCTCCTGCTAGCTTTTTTTTCATTTATCCACACCAATAAGAGTCTCCAACATCTTCCATCACTTCGATCTCTGTTTCGAAAACACGTTAAACTTTGGAAGAACAGTTCCTTGTTTTCCCCTTTCTTTTGCCAAAATAGTGCGATGGTTTTTTGGGTTTTTGTAAAAATGGCCAGGTCGGCGAACGCCCCCACTTTCATACTTATCAATGATCTCTTTTTTATCTTTATAGTAATTTCCCCCTTTTTGCTGTAGGGTTGGCCTAAAAGTTTTTCTTGGGGCCCATGGTCATTATTTTGCAGATAAAATCACCAAAAACCTGTAAAAAATACGAAATGTTCCGATTGTATTCTTGGATGTTACCGCGGAAGCTGGCTGGTAAACAATGCCACCGGGGGACATGTGAGGCTGGCTAAGGGTCACATTGTACGCGTCTGGAAAAAAGAAAAAGCGGTGGAGCGGGTTTTTGAGCGATATGCGAGGCAAAATTTTTGCGATAAAAGCGAGTGGTATGCGGATTAAACGTTATGTGATGCCAACGGTATGCGGGGGTCCACTGTATATTCAGCCAATCTGTTGCAGACTGTTCCACTCGTCCACAACTGTTGCCAAAATAGTTTTCCTATATTGTTTCTAAATACAAAGGTTTGCTTTTAACACCAGTTGTATCCCACAAAGGCAGGGTGATCTAAAAATAATAAGCTTTTCTTTTTAAATTTAGTAATTTATATATATGTTGGTGAGGGGCTCTTGATTTAGGGAATTGGATCTGTGCTCCAGTTCCCCGAATTAAGCCTGAATGCCTTCCACATCCCCCCCCCCAGGCGCTGTATAATCCTCCAGGTTTAGCGTGTCCCCCTGATTATAATAATTAGTAATTTATACAGAAATGATTGCTAGCCCCTTGCTCCTGGCATTTTAGTTGTAATTTACAACACACATGGCTTATGGAGGAACAATTCTTTTCCACTTCCTTGGAGAAAATTTTCTAAGTATCTTGCCAAAGCACTGATTCAGTATAATAAAAAGTATGAAATATATATTGCAGATAAGTGCAACTGGACTAGATATGTTTACTTGCAGGATTTAAATTCTGGTTTTTCCACAGTGTAGATGGTTCTGCTTCCTTGCTTAACATAGACTTTGGTGTGATGGTTAGCACTCAGGCTTAGGAACCTTCAGAACCCAAGTTTGAGTCCCACAAATACCATACTCCTAAGATTTCACGTTAATGCAAGGCTTGGAGTTAAATAGATATTGTACTTCAGTACTCAAATTATTTTTAAAGCAGTGCAACTTCATAATTAATAAAAAACTAATGTAATAAATTTCCCTCATCATTAAAGGACTTCTCTGTTATTGAGTACAGCTGGCATTTAGTATAGCTATTCATACAAGATAGCGCTTCTTTTTGATTATAATAATAATAATATTCATACAAGAGTTCAATATTTTTATTATCATTTATTGTACATTTATGAAATGTCCAATGTAGGTAAACCTGGAGTTTACCTGGAGAGAGTTCCGGGGGTCAACGCCCCCGCGGCCCGGTCTGTGACCAGGCCTCCTGGTGGATCAAACAAAATGTGTTTGCTTTGTCCAGACTTTTTTAAGCATAGTTTGTCTTAACACCCCTCCCCAAAGGCAATTTGTGTGGTTTGTAAATGAATTAATGTTGAAAAAGTAATGACAGCACTTAGTGCACAAAGTATGTTTTCAAACATTAGGTTCATAGCCTACTTTACATACATTATTGTAGGTCAATTCAAACTAAATTAACCATTTCTAACAAAATGTAACAAAGCAAAATTCCAAAATGCCTGACAAAGGAGAATGTGCTCTCAATGTAACAGCAGCTGGGTAAGTTTTTTACAATTCACAGTATCTGAAAACCAGTGTGTCCATTGGTGAATCATGGGTTTTCAATACTTTTTAACTTTTAACAAGGAATACAAACTGTGATGATGAAAATGCATCCAGGCATTGGTGGAGATATTCTTAGTGGGACATGTTACATTCTCAGTATAGTGATGAGCCTTTTGACTCATCTTGGCTTTTCAGCAAACCAGAGCAGAAATTAGATTGTGGAGAACTGCTGCTAGGACTGAACATTACGACGATGAGGAAGGATGAGATAGCGAGGTTCCTTGTAAAGTCTTCATGTTCTTTTGGATAGCTCGTATGTCAGCCAAGAATTCTTGGTAATGAAAAGTGGGAAGTTGAACAGAATTCTTCCTCCATAAGCCATGTGTATCGTAAGAGGTGACTAAAATGCTGGGAGCAAGGAGCTAGTAACCCCTTTTCTTGTATAAATTATTAAATTTAAAAAGAGGATAAGGAGGAGGAGGAAGAGAGAGGAACCCTTCTAATAAAAATTCACCGTAATTTAGCATAGATATTTCTGGAGAGGGTTGGAATAGTTTTAAAAATGCAGTATTAGAATGTGGGGCAGAAGTTTGTGGTTATAGGAGGGTGGGTGCAGGAGGAAAGAGGAGTGATTGGTGGAATGATGAAGTAAAGGGTGTGATAAGAGAAAAAGTAAGCTTATGAGAAGTTTTTACAAAGCAGAAGTGTTATAAGAAGAGTAGAGTATATGGAGAATAAAAGAAAGGTGAAGAGAGTGGTGAGAGAGTGCAAAAGGAGAGCAGATGATAGAGTGGGAGAGGCACTGTCAAGAAATTTTAATGAAAATAAGAAAAAAATTTTGGAGTGAGTTAAACGAGTTAAGAAAGCCTAGAGAACGAATGGATTTCTCAGTTAAAAACAGAGTAGGGGAGTTAGTAGATGGGGAGATGGAGGTTTTGGGTAGATGGCGAGAATATTTTGAGGAACTTTTAAATGTCGACGAAGAAAGGGAAGCGGTAATTTCATGCACTGGCCAGGGAGGTATACCATCTTTTAGGAGTGAAGAAGAACAGGATGTGAGTGTGGTGGAGGCGCGTCAGGCATTACGTAGAATGAAAGGGGGTAAAGCAGCTGGAACTGCCGGGATCATGACAAAAATGTTAAAAGCAGGGGGGGGGATATAGTGTTGGAGCGGTTGGTATTTTTGTTTAATAAATGTATGAAAAGGGGAAGGTACCTAAGGATTGGCAGAGAGCATGTATAGTCCCTTTATATAAAGGGAAGGGGGACAAAAGAGATTGTAAAAATTATAGAGGAATAAGTTTACTGAGTATACCAGGAAAAGTGTAAGGTAGGGTTATAATTGAAAGAATTAGAGTTAAGACAGAATGTAGGATTGCGGATGAGCAAGGAGGTTTCAGAGTGGGTAGGGTATGTATAGATCAAGTGTTTACACTGAAGCATATATGTGAACAGTATTTAGATAAAGGTAGGGAAGTTTTTATGGATTTAGAAAAGGCATATGATTGAGTGGATAGGGGAGCAATGTGGCAGATGTTGCAAGTACAGTGGACCCCAGGTTAACAATATTTTTTCATTCCAGAAGTATGTTCAGGTGCCAGTACTGACCGAATTTGTTCCCATAAGGAATATTATGAAGTAGATTAGTCCATTTCAGACCCCCAAACATACACGTACAAACGCACTTACATAATTGGTCGCATTGGGAGGTGATCGTTAAGCGGGGATCCACTGTATATGGAATAGGTGGTAAGTTACTAAATGCTGTAAAGAGTTTTTATGAGGATAGTGAGGCTCAGGTTAGGGTGTGTAGAAGAGAGGGAGACTACTTCCCGGTAAAAGTAGGTCTTAGACAGGGATGTGTAATGTCACCATGGTTGTTTAATATATTTATAGATGGGGTTGTAAAAGAAGTAAATGCTAGGGTGTTCGGGACAGGGGTGGGATTAAATTATGGAGACTCAAATACAAAATGGGAATTGACACAGTTGCTTTTTGCTGATGATACTGTGTTCATGGGAGATTCTAAAGAAAAATTGCTAAGGTTAGTGGATGAGTTTGGGAGTGTTTGTAAAGGTAGAAAGTTGAAAGTGAACATAGAAAAGAGTAAGGTGATGAGGGTATCAAATGATTTAGATAAAGAAAAATTGGATATCAAATTGGAGAGGAGTATGGAAGAAGTGAATGTTTTCAGATACTTGGGAGTTGACGTGTCAGCGGATGGATTTATGAAGGATGAGGTTAATCATAGAATTGATGAGGGAAAAAAGGTGAGTGGTGTGTTGAGGTATATGTGGAGACAAAAAACATTATCTATGTAGGCAAAGAAGGGAATGTATGAAAGTATAGTAGTACCAACACTCTTAGATGGGTGTGAAGCTTGGGTTGTGAATGCAGCAGCGAGGAGGTGGTTGGAGGCAGTGGAGATGTCCTGTCTAAGGGCAGTGTGTGGTGTAAATATTATGCAGAAAATTCAGAGTGTGGAAATTAGGAGAAGGTGTGGAGTTAATAAAAGTATTAGTCAGAGGGCTGAAGTAGGGTTGTTGAGGTGGTTTGGTCATTTAGAGAGAATGGATCAAAGTAGAATGACATGGAGAGCATATAAATCTATAGGGAAAGGAAGGCGGGGTAGGGGTCATCCTCAAAAAGGTTGGAAGGAAGGGGTAAGGGAGGTTTTGTGGGCGAGGGGCTTGGACTTCCAGCAGGCATGCATGAGCGTGTTCGATAGGAGTGAATGGAGACGAATGGTATTTGAGACCTGACAATCAGTTGGAGTGTGAGCAGGGTAATATTTAGTGAAGGGATTCAGGGAAACCGGTTATTTTTATATAGCCGGACTCGAGTCCTAGAAATGGGAAGTACAATGCCTGTACTCTAAAGGAGGGGTTTCGGGATATTAACAGTTTGGAGGGATATGTTGTGTATCTTTATATGTGTATGCTTCTAGACTCTTGTGTTCTGAGCACCTCTGCAAAAACAGTGATTATGTGTGAGTGAGGTGAAAGTGTTGAATGATGATGAAAGTATTTTCTTGGGGATTTTCTTTCTTTTTTGGGTCACCCTGCCTCTGTGGGAGACGGCCGACTTGTTAAAAAAAAAAAGTTTCTGGATGTGAATATGCCAGCTTAAGCATGTACTCAGTGCAGTAAAGGATTAGCTGTATGAGGGGTTCATTCAAATGACATCATTGCTAAAGCTTATTTCAGATATGGGAAACCAAAAGTCAATGTTGCATGATTTTAACTCTTAAACTGTCCAAACGTAGATCTACATTTTCACCGCTAGCGCTCCGAACGTAGATCTACATTGTTTTTTTTACATTTGAAAGCTTGTAACGTGAAACGTAGATCTACATTTGGACAGTGGAAGGGTTAAAGACACATGTAAAGCACTTGCATGCTCAGCATCTGAAACCAAACAACATAGATATCAGTTCAGAGCTGGAAATTGTGCTACATAAAGAACAGAAATGAGGCACAAGAGTGGCTCATGTACAAGGAAATGTTTGAACCTCGTGTACAGAGTTCAGTTGGGATCCTTGAGGAGAATGTTATAAAGGTTAAAAAATAAGAAAAAAGATGTAAACCATAATGCTGTTGTGCTTAAGTTTTAACCAGAATTTGAGATAGTTGTTGAACAGGCATATTGAGAAAGGCTGCTGATTGCATTGTAAGTGTTAACCCCTTTAGGAACCAGAGGCCAAATCTCAGTGTGACAGCTGAGGTCCAAGAATTTAACCCCTTGATTGTCGCAACCCCCAATCCTGAGGTGTCTCCTGGTGTCGCAAAATTTAAAAAAAAAAAAATTATTTTTTCTTGTGAAATGATAGAGAATCTTTTCCTGATTGTAACGACACCAAAAAAACAAAATGTGATGGAAAACTGACAGAATTACGGTCTCACGAATTTAGCGACCTCAGCGATATTTACAAATCGGCGATTTCGTCCACTTTGAGCCCTATTTTTGGCTAATTCCATTGTTCCAGTCGACCAAACTCTTAGCTATTTCTTTAGAACTCCATTTTTTCTATCGCTTGAGTACAAGAAACTGCCCGTTTACCAATTTCAACTACCCAATAACGTGGTCAGAAATTTGCAATTTGGCCAATTTCACAAAAATTTAAAAAATATGACAATTTCAAAATAAGGTCCAGAATGAACAATGCAGACATTCCTGGCTCTAAAATAACATTTTCTTTGTTCATCAGTCATATCTCCAGGCCCCTCTGATATTACTCTTGCTTTCTATTTTGAATTTTTATTCAAACAAAAAATAGAAGATTTACTATTATGCAGACTACTGCAATACTGTAATAATTGTATAAATAACATCAACTCATTCATGACTGCATATTAGAATGGCTAGTTGGACATTTATTGGACAATGACATCATTTGTTTACTTTTGAACATGGGCAAAAATCAAACATTTCCCCTACTTTGAGCTCCATTTCCAGGTTCTTTTTATAGTAAAATCAATCAAAATCACCTCTATTTATATAATATGTTTTCCATTCTATCAAATGAGACCACGAAAACGAGAATACAACCATAAATACTATACAAAAATAGACCACAAAGTCGGCATTTTAATTAAAAAACGGTCGGAGTTTTTTTTTTCTAATTATGCACTGCGTGCTCCAGGATTTTTTTTTATATGGTACACACAGACCCATTCTCTCACATGTGGGCCTACCAGCTTTCTCCTTTTTGATATGAAGCCGCTAGAATTTACGAGTATATATTCATCAAACACGTTACCTCATAAGACGTATATATATGGCCGCAACAGTCAAAGGGTTAAATAAAAAATAAAATTATTTTTTCTTATGAAATGGTAGAGAATCTTTTTATGAAGGTAATAAAACAAAAAATACAAAATTTGATGAAAAACTGACAAAATTACACGCAAATTTTGCTGCATCAGCAATATTTACATATCGGCAATTTTGCCACTTTGACTCCTATTTTAGGCCAATTACATTATTCCACTTGACCAAATTCTTAGCTGTTTCACTAGTATTACAGTGGACCCCCGCATAACGATCACCTCCAAATGCGACCAATTATGTAAGTGTATTTATGTAAGTGCGTTTGTACGTGTATGTTTGGGGGTCTGAAATTGACTAATCTACTTCACAATATTCCTTATGGGAAAAAATTCGGTCAGTACTGGCACCTGAACATACTACTGGAATGAAAAAAGTTCGTTAACCGGGGGTCCACTGTACTTCTATTTTATCGATTGAGCACAAGAAATCGCCCAGTCAACTGTTTCAACCACCCAATAAAGTGATCGGAAATTGGTAATTTGGCCAATTTAACACAGAGTTCAAAATATTCCAGTTTCAAAATAGGGTTCAGACTAAACAATGCAGGCATTCCTGGCACTAAAATAACATTTCTTCTGTTCATTAATTATGTTTTCAGGCTTTACAAATGAATTCCATTTTTATTTTTTATTCACATAATGAATTTTTATTCACACCAAAAAATAGAAGATTTACTGTTATGCAATGTTGTAATATTTGTTTAAATAATATCAGCACATTCGTGAATGCATATTAGACCCACCAGCTGATGTGTATTAGACTCAAGACGTCATTTGTTTACTCTTGAACATTGGCAAAAGTTGAACATTTCCACTACTATGAGCTCAGTTTCAAGCCATTTTCTGCACTAAAACCAATCAAAATCATCTCTATTTCTATAATTTATCTTCCATTCTATCAAATGAGACCACAAAATCTCAAATACAACTCTGACAAAAATACAAAAAAAACCACAAAGTCGCTGTTTTAATCCAAAATTACGGTCTCGTTTTTTTTTTTCCCCTCATTAT
The DNA here is from genome assembly GCF_026875155.1 of Cherax quadricarinatus. Lineage (NCBI taxonomy): Eukaryota > Metazoa > Arthropoda > Malacostraca > Decapoda > Parastacidae > Cherax > Cherax quadricarinatus. The sequence goes on from NC_069457.1 coordinate 18,308,940, forward strand.
GCACTGCATGATGCAGGATTTGTTTTATGTGGTGCACTTACTGCACAGATGTATTCTCTCACATCTAGGTCCAAATTTACTCCTCACAGGTTACCTGAGTTGAGCTCATGGTGTAGATCTACAGTTTGGACCCTGACTTCAAAGCCGTAGATCTATGGGACAGACCCTGAAAGGGTTAAGCCAAGTGGCCCTGAGACAATCTTAAAAATTATGAAAAAAAAAAAATAGTAGTACAGTAGCAACTTTTTTGGAATCAATGATTAAGTTTGTTTTCTTTGTTGTCAAAAGGTTAAATTGAGGTTATATTGTAATGCAATGTGATAAAAAATAAAATTAAATTGGAGTTTTCACAGTAAATTAGTTTTATGATATACACTTCTTAATTTAAATCTAATCATTTTTTTTTTTTTTTTTTTTTTTTTTTTTTTTTTTTTTTTTTTTTTTATGCGCTGTATAGCCCTTGTGGCTTAGCGCTTCTTTTTGATTATAATAATAATAATACGAAAATATTAAAAGCAGTTAGGTAAGCAGTCTTATGTTAGCATTAAGAATATGATCTAATGAGATGCAAGTTATGAAATTATTTAATTTTATTCAATTGTTTTCAGTTTTTTCCTCAACATCACATTAATCCTTTATACCTGTCTTCCACTTGCGCACAGTAGGTTCAAGGCTCTTGGTCTATTTTTGTATGAAAATAGATTTTCTTTTGAGATGATAATCTGTACTACTTAATGCACAGGCTTATTCCCCCCTCCCCCCCTCATCATTTCTAATTGTACAAACGGTTGGTTAATGTTTTCACAAAAAAATCATGGGCCATTTTCATCATACGTATATATCGCATTTAAATTTATCTAACACTTCTCTCTTCTTCAACAAAGTAATGGATTCATGTTTATTCTTCTTAGCACCTCCAACATCACCAGTATTCTTCTTGAGTGTCATGGTTAATATACAGAGACCAGATATAGTTATGAAAATATCCAAAATAGTTTGATAAACAGAGAATGGGTGAAAATATAAGAATGAAGGTGCACTACAGTAGACCTATTGGCTAATGCTAGATAGGCCTTTCTCAAACCTAACCAATTTTTAAAACTACCCAAAATATTAGTTTTGATATATCTACTTGGCAGATTGTTCCACTTATCCACAACTCTGTTGTTAAACTAATACTTTACTACTGTATATTCCTTCTAAAACCGAATTTATCCACCTTGAATCCATTATTTCAAGGTTCTCTTGAAGCTAGATATTCTCAGAACCCTAGTTGTCTCCACAAGGCAATTCCAGAATTTATCTGTTGGTGGCACTAAGTTATCAATGGGAGGGAAAGAGCCATGTACCATGGCACGCACTGCCAATATTTCATGTGTTAACCGATTCTTTAAAACTTTGCAAAGTGTAGTATCGTGTTTTTTTTTGCACTATCGTATTTTTGAATCGTGTTTCAAGAAAATTACGTTACATAAAGTCATGTTTAAGAGGCTTTACTATACCTCATTTTATGTTTCAAATTGCCAGTCATATCCCAATAGTGCCTGAAGTGATAAATATTTTTACCTATACCATAGTACTACTGTATTCTAGTATGAATTATTTGCAGATAAAAAAAAATTATTATACTGTATATATTTTCATATTAAAAGTTGCTTATTTCCGGTCTATTCTCATGGTTCACAATGCAAAAAATGTAGTATTGTGCCACAAAGGCTGACATAAAAACCACACACAGTATTTGGACATAATGTACTAATGCATTATGTACATATGTTATGTGAGGACATACTGATATTACTTAAGCAGTTATGTAGCTACTGTACTATAAAATTCAGTTTTAGGAATTTAACAAAAGAAAGTGATCCCTTCCATCTGTGATAAGACTGTGATGCTTAACCTGACTGATATGGAAAGAAGAAATTAGAATAAATTGACTAAGTGAAAATGCAAGGCACTATTTTTAACCAGCTGGTGATCTGCTTGCCAGGCATTTTGTACTAGGATGTGTATTTCCATTTGCATTGAAAATTTGTCAATCTGTAAATTCATGGATTTTCCATGCCCAAATTACTCCAGAAGCATGAAACCCATGAATTACTGATATTCCTCCCACCTACTCATGCTCTTTGTTCCCTCAGACATCCCTGTATTTGTTTTACTTACCCATTCTACAATGCTGCACCCACATGCCACCATAATATAACTGTATTCATCATTCTGTATCATTTTAGTTTCCAACTCTTAATGAAGGTTTTATAAAATTCTTTCAGGAAGATGTGCATTTATTGCTTGTAATGTACTGTAATAATTGCCATCTTCCCATACAGTAATATGACATAAAGCATATTTTGATTTACCATTACATAAGGCTGGTCATGGCTGAAATGTTTTCTTCCTCTTGTAATCACACTTCACCCCAGCAGTATGAGAGTACAGTAGTTTTATTCATTGGATTTAAAATATAAATTAATAAAGATCAGTCCTCTGCTAGTTCTGTCTGTATGTGCAGATGTACGTATTTAAAACATATCAGTGTTGAATGTGCTTTATAGTAAGTTTTAATTATATATATACACTATGTATAGCAATGTTTATGAAATATTTGTAAAGTATTTAATATTGTTGAACGAGGTGGTTTTTTTTTGAATGATGGTAAAATATTTAGCATGAGAAGCTGGATATTGAGAAACTTGATATTCTTTTCTCTCGTTACCATCATTTATCTAGTTTTACTTGTAGTGCCATTATGACAGTATTTTGTGGTGCAGCTTTCACTTTTAAGAAAATTTATCTGTCAGTTATTATATATTTAATTACATTATGATAAAATGTTGTCATGTATACTGTGCTTGTGATAGGACTCAAATATAATTCCTTAGCTGCACCTTAGCTGTGAGATGACATGTTACTTCAGTGCCTGCTAGAGCTTTGAATTTTTCTAGCTGTGTTTTTTTAACAATCGAAACCCTTATTGTAAAAGAAATGTACACAAACTAAATGGGGCTAATGAGAATTAGGTAGTTGTTAAGTAGTTATCTTCTGAGTGGTCATTTGCTACACAAGATTATTAAAGACAATTCACTCTTTATGTGCCTGAAGAAAACACATTTACCGTTACCTGCTTGATGATCCAGTGATGACTTATTCAGTGGCAATATCCCTACTCCCTTTTCAAATTTGAAACCATTTTTCCCTTCAAAAATCATCCAGTCAACTAGCTTTGTAGATTCTCTTCATTAATGTTTCTGGTTTTCTAAATCTCTTCATGAATATTGCTAGTTTCCTTGAATCTCTTCTATTCTGTAGTTTGTTTCATCTATCATAGATTTGTCTGCGAACACACTGAAGTATTTATATACATTCACTTGCTCCATATGCCTTCGTTCCAATCTGACCTGTTTTTCATACCTTACACCTCTTACCCTTTCACTTTGCTCTTTTTTGTACACATTTTTTTTTGCATACATACTTCCAAAATCCTCCACAATTTTTTTTTAATATTTCACTGCAGCTTTCATCTTCAGGCAGCATCTGTGATACTTTTATCATATTTGTTGTCTTTGAGTTGCTCTGTGCTTTTAATTTTCAGTATATCCTTCACAATTTTTAACCCTTTGACTGTTGCGACCCCAAATCCTAAAGTGTCTCTTTGTGTCGCAAAATTTTGAAAAAAAAAAAAAAATCTTATGAAATGATAGAGAATCTTTTCCTGATGTTAATGACACCAAAAGTATGAAATTTGATGGAAAACTTACGGAATTACGCTCTCGCGAAGTTAGCGATCTTGGTGATGTTTACGCATCAGCGATTTCAGCCAATTCCACTGTTCCAGTCGACCAAACTCATAGCTATTTCTTTAGAGCTCCATTTTTTCTATCAATTGAGCCCAAGAAACTGCCCATTTACCGATTTCAACTACCCAATAAAGTCAGAAATTGGCAATTTTGCCGATTTCATGCAAATTAAAAAAGATGCCAATTTCAAAATAGGGTTCAGAATGAACAGTGCAGACATTCCTGGCACTAAAATAACATTTTGTGTGTTCATCAGTCATGACTCCAGGCCCCTGTTATATTGCTCTTGCTTTCTATTTTGAATTTTTATTCACACAAAAAATAGAAGATTTACTGTTATGCAGACTGCATTATTGTGTATTAGACTGTGTATTAGAATGGCTAGTTGGACACTTATTGGATGACGACGTCATTTGTTTACTCTTCAACATCGACAATAATCGAACATTTCCTCTACTTTGGGCTCAATTTCAAGGTCCCTTTCATTGTGAAACCAATCAAAATCATCTCTATTTCTGTAATATGTCTTCCATTCTATCAAATGAGACCAAGAATACGACTATAAATACTATACAAAAATATACCAAAAACAGTTGGAGGTATTTTTTCTCATTATGCACTGCATGCTGTAGGATATTTTTTATACTGTCCACACAGACTCATTCTCTCTCATGTGGGCCCACCAGCTTTCTTCCACTTGATTTGAAGCCGCTAGAATTTTGGAGTATAAATATGTGAAAAACACTGGCTCATAAGACGTGTATATACGACCGAAACAGTCAAAGGGTTAATAAATGTAGATTTTGTTATTTGAGACATATTTACTTGGGTATTTTATATTGTAAGGTTTTGATACGGGCCGTAATGCTTTATTTGACAGATTAGAACACTGTTGAATTAAGCTGTAGCCCCATACAGTTTGATTTTTTACATGTATAGTGGTACCCCGAGTTTCGTACTGCTCCCAACTCGAACAGTTATGTAAGTGTATTATTGTAAGTGCTTTTGTAATTGTATTTTTTGGGGTCTGAAATGGACTAATCTAATTTACATTATTCCTTATGGGAACATATTCATTTGGTAACGGCACTTGAACAGCCTTCTGGAACGAATTATGTATGAAACTCGGGGTAACACTGTATACAACCTCTCCTCTCTTAATGATGGAGATCCGTTTCTAAGACCACGTTGTTGAACGAATTCGTTGCTAAGCGAGGAGCATACTATAATGGTAGCGAGTTTGTGTCAACCATATTTGATATAGTTTTAATGTCACCTTTGCACCATTTATAACATTTCTGGCATATTTTTAACCCTTTGGGGGTTTCGGACATACTAGTACATCTTATGACCCAGGGTTTTTGACATACTAGTACGCCTAAATTCTAGCGCCCTCAAATCTAGTGAGAGAAAGCTGGTAGGCCTGCATATGTAAGAAAGGGTCTATGTGGTCAGTGTGCACAGTATAAAAAAAATCCTGCAGCACACAGTGCGTAATGAGAAAAAAAAAACTTTGACCGTGTTTTTGGATTAAAACAGCGACTTTGCACTGTATTTTCGTATAGTATTTATTGTTGTATTCTAGTTTTCTTGGTCTCATTTTATAGAATGGAAGACATATTACAGAAGTTGAGATGATTTTGGCTGGTTTTACAATGAAAAGTACCTTCAAATTGAGATCAAAGTAGAAGAAATGTTCGATTTTTTACCAAAGTTCAAAAGTAAACAAATCATGCCAAGCGTCCAATACACATCAACTGGTGAGTCTAATATTCTTTCACAAGTGCGCTGATATTATTTATACCATTTCTACACTAATGCAGTAGTCTGCATAACAGTAAATCTTATTTTTTTTGTAACAATAAAAATTCAAAGAGGAGAGCCAAAGAAATATAAGAGGGGCCTGGGGATGTGACTAACAAACAGAGAACTTGTTATTTTAGTGCCAGGAATGTCTTTCTTGTTTATTCTGGACCCTATTCGGAAATTGGCATCTTTTGAAATTTGTGTGAAATTGGCAAAATTGCTAAATTCTGACCACTTTATTGGATAGTTGAAATCAGTAAATGGGTGGTTTCTTGTACTCATTCGATAGAAAAAATGGAGTTCTAGCAAAATAATTATGATTTTTGTTGACTAGTACACTGGAATTAGCCGAAAATAGGGCTCAAAGTGGGCAAAATTGCCAATGCGTAAACATCGTCAAGACCGCTAACTTCGCGAGAGCATAATTCAGTGAGTTTTCCATCAAATTTTATACTTTTGGTGTCATTATGATCGGGAAAAGATTCTCCATCTTTTCATAAGAAAAAATCATTTTTTTTTTGTTTTTTTTTTTAAATTTGGCCGACCCTGAGAACAAGTCTCTGAGAGGACCTGTCAACCCCCAATGTTTATACAGTAGTGTATACTGTATATTGAAGTAAACAGAATAGAGGAAATCAGCTCTAATATACATTATTTAAGTATGAATACTGGTCAGAGAGCCCATCTTAAGCCCAAGACGTCGGTAAACTAGTATGTTGCTAAGTAAGGAGAGGCTGTATATATATATTTGTCAAGTCCTGTTGTCATTAATAACTAAGCAGAGCATGATTACAAGTCCCATGGATATCAGCATTTATTTCATTGTATCATTAGCCAAAAATGTCAAAAGTTGGGAACTATCACAGGTAACGGTTAAATGCTGTGGTTTTTAATTTGTAATGAAACTTGATTCAAAGTACAGAATTGAGTTGTAATAATTTTCTCAAATTTGAATTTTCCTAAAAATTTGTATACATAATACCGTCATTTGATGTTTGGATTGATTTTTTCATTGGTGCTGTCTTCATTTATCCAACGACTATGGATACTTAATAGCCAGTTCACCAAGAACAACTTATCATATTGCATCAGAAATAACCACCATATTAGTTTTGTAAAAGTTTTTCTTAGATCATTTTGGGTTGTCATTAGTGGAACCCATTATGTCTAACAGTATTATATGTTCATTCAATCTAAATTTAATGTCACATAATTATAATGTTTGCCTTGAATTACAATTTAGTTGTTTTGTAGGAAATGTGTAATGTACAGGAAGATATTTTTTATTTTACAATGTAAATCCGTATTTTTTGTATGTTGAAGGTGGGGATTCATAACATTGGTTAAGCACCAATACTTTTTTCTTTATTTAGTATTACTGTTCATGCTGGTATATACAGTAACAATTTTATTAATTGTAAATTCACAAAAGTTGAAAACTAAAGTTAACACTGTACAGTGGAACCTCGGTACGCAATCTTAATTCATTCCAGAAAGCTGTTCGAGTGCCGCTCTATTTCAGAATCGAACAAGTTCTTCCCAACCAGTTTTCTGTTTGGTTGGCTGTTATCACTAATCATCATAGGCCCCATGGACCATGACTTATGTATACAAATAATACAAAAAAAAAAAAGTGAAGAAACATGAAATAGTTTACAGCGAAGTTCTGGCAGGTCTTACTTGTTTGGTCAAGTGCTGAACTTTGTTCGAGCAGGGAGCTGGTCATATACCAAGGTTCCACTGTACGATATTAATCCTTTCCTGAGAGCTCATCGTAAGCCAAAATTATCGTTAGCCGAATTAATTTTCCCCATAAGAAATAATGGAAATCAAATTAACCCTTAAACGGTCCAAACGTATATGTACGTTCACTCGCATAGTGCCCCAAATCTTTTGAGGAAAAAAAAATCTTTTCTTTTAAAAGGAAAAAAGAGCATATGGTACCCAGGCATCCCCAATTATTTTAATATGGCAGACAGTGAGTGTGCTCACCCATTCTCTCATGTCTAGGTGACTCAGGCTTATTGTGGCAATGTTGAATGAATGACAAACAAAACATATATATACGTTTGGGACGCTACGCGCGTGAACGTATATATACGTTTGGACCGTTTAAGGGTTAATCTGTTCCTGACGCCCAAAGTATGAAAATAAAAATTTTTTTACCACGAGAAATATTAATTTTAATACACACAAACTGAAGAAGACATGTGCAATTACTACTCTACTAAGAATAGAATACATGACACTTACCTTTATTGAAGATCTGGTGATGATTGATGGGATGGTAGGAGGAGAGTGTGTGGAAGTTGTTTAGAAGGGAAATCCTCTTTCATTAGGATTTGAGGTAGCAAGTCCTTTTCTGGGGTTACTTCCCTTCTTTTAATGCCACTAGGACCAGCTTGAGAGTCACTAGACCTCTGTCGCCCAACAAATCTGTCCATAGAGCTCTGTACCTCCCGTTCCTTTAAGACTTTCTTAAAATGGGCCATAACAATGTCATTGTTCAGGTTGCCAACACGGCTTGCAGTAGCTGTGTCAGGGTGATTTTCATCCGTAAATGTTTGCAGTTCAACCCACTTTGCACACATTTCCTTTATCTCTCTTTACAATTCCATACTAATTCTTGCCGCTTTTTACCACTGGGATGGCACTAGAAGCTTTCTTGGGGTCCATGGTGACTTATTTTGCAGTTACAAGCACTAAAAACACTGGGATAATGTGAAATGAACCGAATGTATGCGTAGATGCGACCACACTGGCTGGCTTGTAAACTGGCGCTGAGGCCACACGTGGGACGCGTCCCGGACAAATCACGTAAGGCGAGTTTTTTATCGTGAGGCGAGGCAAAATTTTTGCTTTCAAATGCTTCGTATGGCAGATTTAACGTAACACGATGTGTTAAGTATAAGTATTGATGAGGAATATTTACTCTGTAAATTTACTTATTTTTAACTCAATATACCAAGCCAGTTATTCATTGAATGATGTTATAATGATGGTTTTTCCTAATCACAGTTCAACTTGTTCTAAGGAAAATGTACACTTATAAATACAGTGGAACCTCGGTTTTCATATGCCCTAGTTTATATGTAAAACTATAGTTATTCTTTATAAAAAGTATTTTTTTTTTTAATATTTTTGGGTGTCTGGAACGAATTGATTGGATTTTCATTATTTCTTATGGGAAATATTAAAAAAAAAATACATTTTATAGAGAATAACTCTAGTTTTATATACAAACTAGGGTATATGAAAACCGAGGTTCCACTGTAATTTAAAGAACTTTGGGAAAGCAATATTTTCACTTTGAGCACACAGTTGGCTTTTCAGTGTTCTGTGCCATAGCTGACTTCTCCCAGTACTTAATTTTAGGTTAGATTAATATAAATTAACCAATTCAGACAGAATTTAACAAATTAAATAAATACTTGACTAGGGAAGATAGAAGATGCCTTGTAACTGAACATCTGAAAACCAGTGCTGTCTTCATTGGTAGATTTGGCATATTCATCATTCAAATCATATATAAATACATGTTTTTGTATGAGCATGGATTATGAGGTTTTTACTTGACCATTATGGACTGGAGTATGTTTATTGCTGGTCTATCCATTAAATGAATATTAGACAATGTCTAGGGTCAGTAAAACCCTTGTGGCACTTAAACAAGACATTTGAGTGTTGGAGAGAATTTTTGCACAAATAGGTTCAAATGACTCAGTTGGTTGAAAGTTAAGAGGTGGGACCATAAGCTGAAGTTCACCCCTCTGCAAACTTAGTAGGTGGTGGGTGTGCTTGCCAGTAAATTATCATAAAAATTTGTATATTTTTTAAATGATTTTCCTAAGTGTTCAGTATATGCAAACTAAGGGAATTCCATAACTGTTAATAATATAGCTGGTTTCTTCAATCAGCCTTTGTGCATCAACTTTCAAGGAACATCTTAAATTTTTAGTTCATTACTATTATTGACATTTTTTATTTTAATAGAATTACAGTAGACTAAAATTTCCCACTAATACAAATTGCATTTTCATTATATTACAATTGACTCACAAAAAAGTAATAACACAGTTGCAGACAAATCGCAGAATGGGTGGGGCTCAAATCCATGGCAAGTGTGTCCTGAAACTTGCAGGCCAGGTTGCTCTCCAATGGCTCATACAGGACTAATAAGATTCGTCCGACTAGATATATTTCTATACACCACAGGGACCATTGTGGCCACAGTTGCAGGTTTTTATAGGCAAACCCACCATAAGAGCTTTAAAAAAGACAACTCAGCCAAGAAAAAATATATATGGAGATTTCTACAGCCTGAGGAGAGCTGGCTGCTGACTTGGGCAGGGTGTGTGAGCACGTGGTTTAATGCATTGTAGGCTTTGGTGTCTTGTAAACCAACAGCACTGAAAATTCTCACACCACTGCATTTTTCCTGGTTATTATTTTCTCAAATGCATTTATCTTTAGTATATGTTTGGCATAGGTGTGGCAAATTCTTGTGTTTCGTACAGTTTGGTAAAGAAATGTTGCTTATGTTTGTTGATGTTGGCAAGTGATGGTTGTGGCTGAAATTGCCACCTTGTTTGTATAGGTGTAATACAGGACCACATCAACTCTACACACACTTGCATATCAACAAGTAAGAGCAACCACTGATACAATTTGGTAAGGAAATGTTTTTTTTTTTTTTAACCAGTGTTGGTGGTTGTAGCTAATAATGCCTGTCACACATTTGTATAGGGCCACATCAACCCTTTACACACTGTGTGTGTCAGCATACAACTCAAACCACTGATGCAATTGGGCAAGGAAATTTGCCATAATTTTACAGATGTTGGCAAGGGATGTTCTTATAGTTGAAACTGCATGCTACGGGCACTGTATGATGCTTACAGCTTTACTGTATCTTCCAAGAATGCAATGCTGCAATAAGTACCAAAGGTCTGCTTTATTGATTACTTTACAAATTGTTCCACTTTGTCTACAGTTCTGTTGCTAAACAATTACTTTTCTGTGTTGTTTTGAAATACAACTTGATCCTTCTTGACCTTTTCACTGTATCCACCAAGCTGAAAATACTGTGTCAGAATTTTGGATTAAAAAAAAATCATAAACTGGTAGAGAACCTTTTTCTAAAGATAATGACTTAAAAATTAAAAAAAAAAATTAATGTACAGCAATACTTACAGAATTATGTAAGTGGAGGTTGAAGAACATTTAATACATCAATTTTGCCCACGTTGAGGACTTCTGGGCTAATTCCAGTCTTAGACTTTATTTTGCCATTATACCTTCTGTACTATCCATTGGTCACAAGAAAGTGCACATTCAACTATCAGAATTGCTCTGTAAAGTGTCCAGGAGCAAGTAATTTGGCCAGTTTTACACTATTTTCAGCAAATGCCAATTTGAAAAAGGTCAAAACTACATTGTAGGCATTCCAGCAACTAAAGCCACCTTTCCTCTGTTTATTAATCACATCCCAAGGCCTCTCCTACATATTACTTGGCCCCTCCATTTCAAATCCATCATCATAATTTTTTTTTCATTTCTTGGCTAATAAATTGTAACCAAGAATACAGTGGACCCCCGGTTAACGATATTTTTTCACTCCAGAAGTATGTTCAGGTGCCAGTACTGATCGAATTTGTTCCCATAAGGAATATTGTGAAGTAGATTAGTCCATTTCAGACCCCCAAACATACACGTGCAAACGCACTTACATAAATACACTTACATAATTGGTCGCATTCGGAGGTGATCGTTATGCGGGGGTCCACTGTACTTGATCATGGTTTAGGTGGTCCCAATAATTGAAGCACGCTTAGTAATAACTCATAAAACAGACGGGGGAAAAGCAGGGAGGGTTTCCTTACCCTTTCACAAGAAAATTGCCAAAAATCAACCATTTTGATGCCTATTTCATGCCAGTTTAATCAAACTGGCCAAAACAATCGATGAAAATCATGACAACCACCCTAAAAAAAATGCCCGAAATCACTATTCGAATCCAAACACAAGGTCAGAGGTTAGCTATTCTTTATCATTTATGTGTGGGGCAGGATTTTTTTTTAAAATGTACATGCTGATTCTGTTATGTCTAGGCCAATATTTGGCACTCAACACATTTGAGAGCATTCCAAGGGCTGTTACCTCTTCAGTGGAAAACTGCTGTTGTCATACCTTTTCCTAAGCCTGGGCCATGACACTTCTTAACGTCAGACCCATCACTTAATAGTGCAATTTGTAGGTTGCTTGAACACTTTAATAAAATGTTTAATAGGGCACGTGGAAACCTAATATTTTCTCTCTTCATCAATTTCGTTTTTGAAAGGGTTCTACCGTCAACCCCTTAATCCACTTTTTGTACATTTACAGTGCCTTTGCTAATAATCATTTATTTATAGCATTAATTTTTTTATGTTGAAAAAGCTTATGGCACTACCTGGTGTTACATTTTTGCTCAAGCCCATTCCTGAGGCACTTCTGTGTCCAGGTAAATAAATAGTAGCTTTTCCCTTAACTTTGTCCAGGATGAAGATGTACTTCTCGGCTGTGTTCTTAGCATTACCCTCTTCCTGCTCACCATTAATGTTTACCAGGAGTGTTGCAAGAGTCAATGCCCTTGTGACCAGGCGGCTGTTTCACCCAGGCTGTTACTGATGGCCGCACACAGCTCAAAATACAGACTACATCGTGGCTGGTTGGGAACTGACTAGGTGTCTGTTGGTAAACCCCCTATGTATAATGGGAGGCTTTTGATTAGTCTTGGGCTCCTTACACTTAGTGTTCTGTGTGTAGTCTTGGCACTCCTGCTTTTCATTGGCAGTATAGTACGTATTGTATTGTCTGCTGAGCCTTTTATTTTCATAGTGATTTCTGTGTAGATTTGGGACCAGTTCCTCTAGGATTTTCCAGATGTAAATTATCTTTCTTGTCCGCATTCCAAGGAATACAGGTCAAGGGGCTTGAAACATTCCCAGTAATTAATGTGCTCAACTGAACTCATACATTTAGTAAAAGTTTTCTATGTTCTCAAGATCTGCAGTTTTGCTTACCATGAAAGGGGCTGTTAATGTACAGCAGTATTCCAACCATGAGACTTAAAAAGGATCATCAGCGGCTTGGCATCCTACGTTTTGAAGGTTTTCATTATCCATCCTTTCATTTTCTTTGCAGTTGTGATACTAACACTTATGGTCCTTGAAAGTGAGATCCTCTTAACATTTTCATTCCCAAGTCTTTCACATTAATTTTCCCTCTATTGTGTGGTTAGAATGCTTTGTACTCCATTTCAATCTACTGTTTGGTCATCTCTGTCGATGATTTTGACAGCTTGTGGAGGTGCCGACTGTTACCTTGTAGTGGCCTTTGTCCAGTTGTTGATCATACTTCCAACTGGGCCACTGCTCATGGGTTTAAATTTTCTGTTGATAAAATGTACCAGATAATTTTCACAAGATGCCATATTGTCCCTCAGAGTTCTATACCTGTATGGGTCCTGTATCCTTGAACAGAATGCAGTCAATTTTCTCAGTCTTCTGTTGGATCACCATATGTCCTGGAAGCCTCTTATAACCTCCCTGACAACTAATTATCATATCCCTCTGAACATCCTCAAAACTCTAGCCCATCTTGAGGGAGCCCTGAAATAGGTGTCAAACTGGGTAAGGGTAGGAGAATGGGCCACCTGGCCCTAATCTGTTTTATGGGTTTTTGTTGGGTTGTATTCAGTTATTGAGATGGCCTAAACCATGACCAAGCATTTTTTTATTATGGTTTATTAACAGATAAACTAGGAATAGGTTTCAAATGAAAGGCATATACAATGTATTATGTATGTAGGAGGCTGAGAGACATGATTAATTAATAAATTGAAGGTTGCTTTGTGGCCAAAATGCTAGTTTTGTTTTTAAATAGGAATGTTAAAAATACTGTAAAATTTGTCAAATTACTGACTTCTGGGTATTTAACAGGATAGTTCTGATGGTTGAATGGGCAGTTTCTTGTAAGCAATAGATAGTTATTGTAGGGAAATGCTAAACCTATAGGGATTATACAGTGCCTGTGGGGAGGATGGAAGGCATACAGGTTTAATTCAGGGAAGACCTTAGTAGGTTTAACACTTTGTTTTGATTATAATATTTCAGGGAAATGGAAGACAGATCCTATTCCCTAAACCAAGAGCCTCCTCACCAGCATCAAGGAACCTTCCTTGAAGGGACCAATAGATAGTACTACTGAAATAACCAGGAATTGGGTCATTTTGGGCATGAGAGTTGACATAAATTGCACAGAATTGCTGTTGTGTAAAGCACTCTCTGACTTTCAACATGCCTACATAATACTTTGTATTACATCAATACCATATTGCATTTTTGGTGTCATTACTTTTAGAGAAGTTTTCTACCGTTTTAAATGCTATTGTTTTTTTTTTTTCCAAAAAATGCTGACAAAGGAGCTTTCAGTTTGGGGCTGCTGAAAGCTTTAGGGCTAAATTTGTTTCAAGTTCCTTTTTTTTTTTTTCTCTCTTTTCATATGTTATTACTGTTTTTCAATTTTGATATTTCAGTCATCTCATTCTGAGTGTTTCAGGAATATGTAGGTTCAGTGCTCTCAAGTGTATCTTCCTTTGTATGAAATTATAATTAGGAGGAAGCACTAAATCCATATATATAGATCATACATTTGCTCAGAAAATGGGAAGTGATTAGTTTAGATTCAAGGAAGACCGAGTCCGTTACTTTACACTGAGTTACTCCCTTGAAGGGTATCAAGGATTGTGACCACTTTTTCACATTAAACTGCATCTGCCACTTATCCAGCCACATTAACTTCCCCAAATAATTCTGAAGCTCAGTGATATTTTCTGAGTCTATTTGTCAGCCTATCTTTGTATCAATGAATTTATGGCTGTCACTTATAATTCCATCAGCATGGTCTAATATTAATGTTATGAACAAAGGGCCCACTAATACTTGGAGAATGACACTTTTGTCTGGTCCCCATGCAGATTTCACCCCACTTATGTAAACACACTGCTGCCTGTTTATCATCTATGCATTGATCCGTGAGAGTTCCTCCAGTGCAATGTGCTTCTACTGTAAGTCTGAATTTTCCCTTCACATCCACTATATGTCCCTGACTTCCAATTTCTGATTTCCTTACCTACCCAACTCCTGTATTAGGTGATATTGATGCTCATTATGTCTATCATTGCAAGGATTGTCAAATCACACTAACATGCCTTAATAGATTGTCCTGAGTGCACGCAGGCTCTACTTCCGACGTCTAAACAAACACATTGACCTTGCTGAAAGCCTCACCTTTGACAGACGAACACAGACACAGTTTTAATGGAAACTAATCTATTGTGCCAATTTTTATTTCAGATTTACTCTTGTGCTTACCTCCGCTCAACTCGAACCTTACACATCCATACCCCTTTCTCTCTCTCAACCTTTACATGTTCCTATTTTCACACATCCCTCTCAACAGTACTGTATGGCCCTTATGGGTTTAACACTTAAATTTATTATAATTAACAGTATTTCATCTAGGACCATAAGATAAGATAAAAGCCATAAAAGCCTTATTGAAATGAGATCAGTAAATTTCTTCGGCAGGAGCAGCCTCTTGTAAATCTGGATTCAGATTTTGCTTGTCAAGGTAGTTTCTTATATCTAGATTGGTAAATATTTTTTCATACTGATTAGGCTGTAACTTGCCTCCTGATTTAATAACAGGAATTTCATTGGCAATCTACATCTATAACAACACTCATCTGTGCCCATTTTTTTTTTACCAATGCTGCCACTTATGATTCTAAATCCTCTAGTGGTCTTAGGAATGAAATAATACAAGGCCACTTACTAGAATCAGCTACCCCTTGTGGTTTAGCACTTCTTTTTGATTATATTAACTAGAATCAGCCAGTGTTGTATGCCATTCTTTCTCTCTCTCGTACATATTGTAACCACGTTCGCTTTATCATTTGTAGTCATTTTGGACTCAAAGTACATTACAGGCTATCCAGAGATTTGCTGTATAACTCCTTTTGGGTTTAGCACTTAATTTGATATTATAATTCAGAAATTTGACTACCATCGTCCTTGTATACAGCTATGCATTTTACGCCGCATCTCTACCAAGCATAAAGATATTGTTTTTTGTTGGGTCCCTGGTCATGTTGACGTACAGGGCAATGAACAGGCAGACACTGCTGCGCGGTCAGCAGTACATGACGTACCAATTTCATATAGAGGTGTTCCATTTCCGGACTATTTTGCTGTAATAGCTACCCACCTTCACACCCATTGGCAATAATGTTGGTCAATCTACTCGGTAACAAAATTCATTCTATTAAACCGAGTATAGGTTACTGGCCGTCTTCTTGTCATCAGTGTCGAGGTTGGGAGACTACTCTCTCCCGTCTTCGCACTGGCCACACTCGTCTTACTCATGGGTATCTCATGGAGAGGCACCCTGTTCCTCTGTGAGACATGTCAGGTTCCAGTATCGGTTAGCAACATTCTATTAGACTGCCCTCTCTATCAATGAGCAAGCAGAATTTACCTCCAACGTCGTCTCCGCTCTACTATCTTTCTACCTTCTCTTCTTGCTGGTGGACCCTCCTTTAATCCTGACTCTCTCATTGACTTCTTGACAACTGACTTACTCCACAAACTCTGATGACGATACCTTTCGCACTCCCCTCCGCCCTTTCTACCTCAATCTCTTGCTACCCTGTACTATCCACTGCCCCGCTGTTCTCCATACCCTACTAATTATCCCTCTCCCTTTTGCCACCTGATACCCCTGGTTTCTTCCTGCCCTGCAGCGCTGTATAGCCCTTGTGGTTTAGCGCTTCTTTTTTATTATAATAAACTTCAGTCTATTAAACCGAGTACAGTGGACCCCCGCATAGCGACCTTAATCCGTGCAAGAGGGCTGGTTGTTATGCGAAATGTTCGGTATGCGAATGAATTTTCCCCATAAGAAATAATGGAAATCAAATTAATCCGTGCAAGACACCCAAAGTATGAAAAAAAAAATTTTTACCACATGAAATGTTAATTTTAATACACACAAACTGAAAAAGGCATGCACAATTACATGACACTTACTTTTATTGAAGATCTGGTGATGATTGATGGGAGGGGAGAGTGTGTGTTAGTGTTTAGAAGGGGAATCCCCTTCCATTAATACTTGAGGTGTCGAGTCCTTTTCTGGGGTTACTTCCCTTCTTCTTTTAATGCCACTAGGACCAGCTTCAGAGTCACTGGACTTCTTTCGCACAACATATCTGTCCATAGTGGCCTGTACCTCTCGTTCCTTTATGACTTCCCTAAAGTGTTTCACAACATTGTCAGTGTACAGGTTGCCAACACGGCTTGCAATAGCTGTGTGAGGGTGATTTTCATCCATGAAGGTTTGCACTTCAAGCCACTTTGCACAGATTTCCTTAATCTTTGTAGTAGGCAACTAATTCAATTTCTCTCTCCCCTCCTCTGAACCAGTTTCCTCAGGTCTGGCCTCTTGCTGTTGAAGTTGATCTATCAGCTCATCAGTGGTTAGTTCTTCATTGTCCTCCTCCACCAACTCTTCCACATTATCCCCACTAACCTCCAACCCTAAGGACTTTCCCAATGCCACAATGGATTCCTCAACTGGCATAATCCTCTCAGGGTTAGCCTCAAACCCTTCAAAATCCCTTTTGTCTACACATTCTGGCCACAGTTTCTTCCAAGCAGAGTTCAAGGTCTTCTTAGTCACTCCCTCCCAAGCCTTACCTATAAGGGTTTTCACAATTGAGGATATTAAAGTGATCTCTCCAAAACTCTCTTAGAGTCAGTTGAGTTTCTGAGGTCACTACAAAGCACCTTTCAAACAGAGCTTTTGTGTACAGTTTTTTGAAGTTTGCAATAACCTGCTGGTCCATGGGCTGCAGGAGAGGAGTGGTATTAGGAGGCAAAAACTTCACCTTAATGAATTTCATGTCCCCATAAAGTCGCTCTGCCACGTCTGTAGGATGACCAGGGGCATTGTCTAACACCAGGAGGCACTTAAGTTCTAATTTCTTTTCAATTAGGTAATCTTTCACATTGGGGGCAAATGCATGGTGTAACCAGTCATAGAAAAAGTCCCTAGTGACCCATGCCTTACTGTTTGCCCTCCACAGCACACACAAATTCTCCTTGAGGACATTCTTTTGCCTGAATGGTCTGGGAGTTTCAGAGTGATACACTAATAAAGGCTTCACTTTGCAATCACCAGTAGCATTGGAACACATTAACAAAGTAAGCCTGTCTTTCATAGGCTTATGTCCTGGGAGTGCCTTTTCCTCCTGAGTAATGTAGGTCCTGCTTGGCATTTTCTTCCAAAACAGGCCTGTTTCATCACAATTAAACACTTGTTCAGGTTTCAGTCCTTCACTTTCTATGTACTCCTTGAATTCCTGCACATTTTTTTCAGCTGCTTTGTGGTCCGAACTGGCAGCCTCACCATGCCTTATCACACTATGTATGCCACTACACTTCTTAAATCTCTCAAACCAACCTTTGCTGGCCTTAAATTCACTCACATCATCACTAGTTGCAGGTATTTTTTTAATTAAATCCTCATGCAACTTCCTAGCCTTTTCGCTTATGATCGCTTGAGAGACGCTATCTCCTGCTAGCTGTTTTTCATTTATCCACACAAATAAGAGTCTCTCAACATCTTCCATCACTTGCGATCTCTGTTTCGAAAACACAGTTGAACCTTTGGCAAGAACAGCTTCCTTGATTGCCTTTCTGTTGCCCACAATAGTAGAGATGGTTGATTTGGGTTTCTTGTACAACCTGACCAGCTCAGAGACACGCACTCCACTTTCATACTTATCAATGATCTCTTTCTTCATTTCTATTGGAATTCTCACCCTTATTGCTGTAGGGTTGGCACTAGAAGCTTTCTTGGGGTCCATGGTCACTTATTTTCCAGATAAAGCACCGAAAACACTGTAATAATACGAAATATTCCGATTGTATGCTTGGATGTTACCGCGGAGGCTGGCTGGTAAACAATGCCACCGGCGGAACATATGAGGCTGGCTCAGGCCGCACATTGGACGCGTCTCGGACGAAGGACGGTGAGCGGGTTTTTGGGCGGTACGTGAGGCCAAATTTTTGCGATCAAAGCGTCTGGTATGCGGATTGTACGTATGCGATGCGTACGGTATGCGGGGGTCCACTGTATAGGTAACTGGCCGTCTTCTTGTCATCACTGTCGAGGTTGGGAGACTACTCTCTCCCATCTTCGCATTGGCCACACTCGTCTTACTCGTGGGTATCTCATGGAAAGGCGCCCTGTTACTCTCTCTGAGAAGTGTCAGGTTCCAGTATCGGTTAGCCACATTCTGTTAGACTGCCCTCTATCAACGAGCATGCAGAATTTACCTCCAACGTCGTCTCCGCTCTCCTACTCTTTCTTTGCCTTCCCTTCTTGCTGATGGACCCTCCTTTAATCCTGACTCTCTCATTGACTTCTTGACAACGACTGATTTACTCAAACTGATGATGATACCTTTCACACTCCCCCAGCCTTTTCTACCTCAATCTTTTTTTCTTTTTGCTGCCCTCTACCCTTTCGCTATCCACTGACCCGCTGTTCTCCGTAACCTACTACTCATCCCTCTCCCTTTTGATACCTGATACCCTCGCTTCCTTCCTGCCCTGCAGCGCTGTATAGCCCTTGTGGTTTAGCGCTTCTTTTTGATTATAATAATAATAATTAAACATGTTCAGGGCAGTGAAAAACCAAACTTAGCTGCATGTTCAGCTATTCAGGTCCTTTTTACCGCACAAATATTCCTTTCTTCATTTTTGTGTCATTAGTAACAACATTGGTCCGAGTTGAACCACAAAATTGTTTCATGCAAACCCTTGCTTTGGACTTTGGCCATTATTCCACATCTGTTGACTTTGGGAGACTGCGCTCTTGTGCTTGTGTATTGGAGACTAGATTGCTCCTGTATACTACAGGGAGAAATGACCGGCACCGCCGGTCATTTCTCCCTGCAGTATACAGGATTATATTTTTAATGGGAGCTAACCTACTGCACCAACTTTCATTTCAATTTTACTTTCTAACCTCATCCATCTGCCTTTGCACATTTTCTTTTAGCACATCCCTCTTAAATTGATTAAAATAATGCCGTTCTATTGTAATGACAGTGCTGTATGACCCTTGTGGGTTTAACACTTAATATTTTGATTATAATTACGTAGGATTATACAGCACGGGGTGGGGGGGGGGGCGACTGGAGCACAGGTCCAATTACCTAGATCAAGAGCCCCTTAATCCATCATAATGAAAAAGTTTATTTTAATCTGTGGTAAGCACTAAACCATTAGGGGTTGTACAGCACTGGGGAGGCATTCAGGTTTAATCCAAGGAAGGGGAGGATGTCTAGTTCTTGGATCATTGGCATATAGGCACTCCCTCTTGAGTTTGACTTTATAAAATTGTATGAATTAAGAATTCAGTGGAGGCAAAAACAATTCACTTGTTGCTCTTGATTACTGGGTACTTTTTCAGTCACACTGAGGGTGGCACATGCCCCTCAATGGAGGTTCCTTGATGTTGGTGAGGGGCTCTTGATCTAGGGAATTGGATGTGTTCCACTTCCCTGAATAAATTCAATCCCACCCCCACATGCACTGTATAATCATATATGTTTAGTGCTCCCCATAATTATGAGGGTGGCACATGAGAGAATGAAATAAAAGATAAACTGTAATGTATCAAGTGCTGGTTTTTGCTCAAACTTGCAACCCGTTATTGAATGTTATGATAAGACAGTTTGTGTTGGGGGTTTAAGGCATTTATTTATCAGCTCAAGGTGCAATAAGCTGTATGGTGAAAATTTTCTCAGTGGGTATCAGTTATCGTGTATTTAAAGCTAGGTTTACAAACATTGGTTCTAAATGGCACTGTGGCATGAAAGCCAAATGTACAGTTGTATAGCAAATGTAATGTTAGGTTTTCCATATGAATACTCATGTTTCCATGTACAGAAATTAAATATTGTGTTCACATTACAGCCAAAACATGCTTTTAGTAAAGTATTCATCAGCTGCAGTTTTTTTTTTTCATCCCCCTTATTATGCTTAAATATGTCTAGATATAATGGGTCATATCAAGCATTTAGGTTAATAGTGCATCACACAAAATGAGAAGTTTTAACCCTAGATTATAAAAAAAAGTGCTAAACCTACAAGGGTCATACAGTGCCTCCTGGAATGAACAAAAGGTGCCGGTTCACTGATGGACAAAGCTTAACCCTTAAACTGTCCGAACATTTGCTCGTGTAGCACTCCGAACGTAGATCTACCTTTTTTTTTTACTTTGTTTCTTATGGAGAAAGTCAAGATTGGAGTGCTACGTGTGCAAATGTAGATCTATGTTTGGACAGTTTAAGGGTTAAAGGCAGGAGGAGGAGAATTGTACTTGGTCCCCATAATCAAGCTTGGGTAACTCGGAATATATTAAAACAAAGTGCTAAACCTAAAGGGGTCATACAGCTCTGCTGGGAAGGTCAGAGACCAATATGTGGTAGGAGTGTGCAAGAAATAGTTAGCAAAAACAGTGGGAAGTGCTAAAGGGGAAATATAAACAAACTTGATAAAATCAGTGAGGGAGTCTGCATGAAAGGTGGGACTTTCATTGAGGAAATAAAATAGTGAGAGTTGGGGCAGTGAAGATGTAAAAAAAAATTGTGCTCCCACTGATAAGACAATCTATTAAGAGATGCTGAACTGTGCAATCCTCACAATATGTAGTAGTACCAAGCAATTGTTTTCATAAGACATTCAGCGCTGTATAGCCCTTGTGGCTTAGCACTTCTTTTTGATTATAATATTAATAATTCATAAGACATTCCTGGGATGTGTCCTATGTGTAGGCAGGAGAGAGTAGTCTCCCAGACATCACAGTAATAGTAAGATGACCAGAAACCCATAGTCTGACAGAATGTAATTTATTATGGACCAACAGTCTACCTTTATTGCCAGCTGTTGCAAAATTGTCCAGAGATTGTTACAGATGTTAAGGTAGGCAATGATGGCCACAGGAACTGCATACAACTTGGCTGTGAAAATACAAGCAGTCTAATAACTGTGCAAGAAAGGTATAAACTTAAGACACATCTAGATATCTTTATTATAGATGTTTTGCCATCCAGTGGCTTTATCAATACAGATTCTAGGACATAATTAGAAGACAGTAGAACTATATACAAAAGATGAGGTAATCAGTCCCTCAGCCTTGGAGTTAGTGTTTACATCATGGTGGTGGAGAATCTGGAGCAAAGGCAAGAAGACTGACGGTTATATAGGCGTCAGTGGGTAGGGACGAGGGCATAGTCACTGGTAGGCGGGATTCCCCATTGGTATTTTATACCTTTTTTGCACAACTTGTCGGACATGGCAACATCATGGAATCTTGGTTCAGAGGACATCTACAAGACCTTTTTCATGGCTACTACAATTAGAACAAAGTGTAGACTGCAATGGCATGAGATTAGAAGTGGTTAAGAGTGTGAAGTTACAGTAGGTAATTGAGCTTATGCATATGGAAGTGGGGGAGAAAAATATAAGATGCTGGATGAACATACAGAGGAGGCAATTAAGGGCAGCCAAGAGTGACTACAAAGAAAAAAGGGCCAACAATCACAGCTCTAACATCTGTTACCATCCTATGTGTAGAAGGATTGCAAAGGTCATGAGTGGACAAAATAACAGACAATGGGCATCGTACTGACGGAACATTTGCCTCTGCATATAGGCTTTCAACTTGGAACAAAAATCACCTAGACAAACACAGCTCTTAATGAAGGGAATAAAGTTAAGAAAGAGTTGTGGGAGTGGCTGCAGCTTGATTATCCCTGAACATGATACGGTCAGATTTCTCAGTATTCTGTTTGATCACCAGTTGTCCTGGAAACCTCAAATTACCTTGCTATAGCCGCTGAACCAACTTAAAACCTTTGCTCATCTTTCACGGGGGTAGATTGTTGAACTCTGACTGCATTCAGCCATAATTTTATCGAAGCTAGATTATGGTGACCAGATACTATATTCTGCGGTCTCTTTCTAAACTTCATCCCATTCATCATCAGGGATTACATTAATGTCTAGGGGCTCTTCGCTGCTGAGAGCCTCTATGCAGAAGTGAATACTCCATCCTTGAATGATCATCATGATGCTCATTGCCTCCTCTCTCACAATCCTCCTACGTACAGGATAGTAATGGATGTTAGCAGAGGTCCATCACTTGTCCGCTTCTCTTCAATTGTCCCCTTTATATGTTCATCTAACTTTTCACATCCCCTTGAGAGGTTCCAACAGTTCATGTCTGTTCTTCCCCACTGCCGTGCATGAAAACCCAAATCCCTACAGTTGCTTCTTGCTCTCATTCTCATGCCATCACAGTGTACACTGGTTCTAAATCCTCTGACAGTATCAGGTTTGTAGCAGTGTTTCCGTACAGCGTAGTGCAAGGTCATTTATTAAACAAGGCTGGCATTTTTTACAACTGAATTGTATGCCATTCTTATTACAATTATCTGTATGGCATCTATGCCTACTTCAACATTTGTAATCGTCTCAGGCTCCTTTAGTGCTTTGCAAGCTATTAAAAAATTTGATTCACCTTGTGGAGAATTAACTCCAATTTTGAAGGGGCTAATGAACTCTTCCACTTCCTTGTTCTCATGACAGCTAGCAAACACGTGTTAGAACTGGGTCTCTCAGGGTGTTCTTTGCTCTTTACCAGATTTGCTGGCCAACTGCACATACGAGGTTAAACCTAGAGTAACTGCTATTTCCCCATAGCAGTACAATTTCAAATAAAAACATTCCCTACTTAATCTACAAGGTAGGGGTATTATGACTTCCAGCCCACAGCTAAACAAGAAAACAGCCCTCTTGTGTTAAATTCTGTTGCAAAAGCTAACAATTAGTCTTGTGAAAATGAAGTCAACATTTCCTTTGTGGGATGAGGAGCTGCAATGCCCGAGAAGTCAGATTAAGTACTCAGAGCATGAATGTGTCATGGCATCTCCTGCTAAGAACAAAGACAGCAGTGAATTGCGTGGTTGTAGACTCTGGAATACTGACAGCCTACTCCACCCATCATTCTCAGGGTCACTATCCCCTACTAGAAGCTAGGGGTATTTGGGTCAGTTACAATACCCAGGTAAGTCCAGTCAAACTCATTCCTGCTAGTGTTAGCTGCAGCTAATAGGTAGATGCAGGATTTGATTGGGGGTTACCAATAGACCTCATAACCCGTGGACAATACACTCAACAACTGTGAGTAACCCATCACATTTCAAGGCAAATGTAAAATACACTCCTTTGGGACAAGTTAATCAAGTTACTCATCATTCTACAGCTCCTGTGAGGGAAAACTTCAGATCTTTCAAAGGAAACTTCTTGAATCGCAGCTGCAAGAAGTCTGAGTTGTCAACAAAGCTAAGTACCCTACTTCTTGTTGTATTTTTATGATGTTGGAAAGTGAACCTAGGTAACACGTTCTCCACATGCACTTCATCCCTTAGTTCTTCTTATACAACTTTGGTTGCACCATATTACTAGCAAAAGCAAAGAAATAGTTTTCTGTTGGTTTCCTGGTTATGTTGATGTTCAGGGCAATGAGCAGGCAGATTGCTATGCAGTCTGCAGTACATGACCTGCCGGTTTCATATAGAGGTACGTATTACATTCTCGGACTATTTTGTTGTAATCTCTACTCATCTTTGCAACTATAGGCAACAACATTGGTCCGATACGACTCATAATAAATTATATTCTATCAAACCAAGTTTAGGTTTCTGGCCTTCTTGTCATCAATGCCAAGACTGGGAAACAACACTCTCCCATCTTTGCATCGGGCACATTCGTCTCACTCATGGGTGTCTCAGAGAGAGACCCTGTTCCACTCAAAGAATTGTCTGGTTCCAATTTCAGTTTCATATATTCTATTGGACTGTCCTGTATCAATGAGCATGCAAAATTTTCCTCTGGCATTGTCACCTCTTTAACGCCCTTACTTTATCTTCCCTCCTTGCTGATGGCTCCACCTTTGACACAGACTCCTTCTGACTTATTGCCAGCAACTGATTTATTACACAAACTTTAATAATCCTTCCTTTAGCACTCCTTGCAGCCCTTTCTAACTCTCCTCTGTTATGCTCTCCACCCTTGCTAATCTATGATCCTGCACTATCTGTTACTCTGTATGACTCGTGAGTTTAACGCTTGTTTTCGATTACGTAGAATACAGCTGGCTGCTATAGATGCACTTAACCTTTTCACTGTCCAGACCCCAGAAAATATTGCTAAGTGTCCCCTTAAAGTCTGAAATGGTAGAGAATCTTTTTGAAGGTAACAATACCAAAATTATGAAATTTGATGGAAAACTTACAGAAATATGCAGGTGCAAAGTTAGCAGCCTTGGTGCAATTTACACACCAGTGATTTTCCCAACTTTGTTCCAGTTGACCCAGTTCTTAGTGACTTCGCTAGTATGCCTTCTGTTCTATCGATTGAGCACAAGAAACCACCCATTCATTTATTTCAACCTTATAAAGTGATCAGAATTTGGTAATTTGGCCAATTTCACACAAAATTAAAAAATACCAATTTAAAAATAGTTCATAATAACAATGTAGACATTCCTGGCAATAAAACATTTCCTCTGTTCATTAGTTGCCTCTCCTATGTTATACAGTGGACCCCCGGTATTCGATGGCATCGGTATTCGATAAATCCGGTATTCGATGCATTTTATCAAAAAAATTTTGCCTTGGTATCCGATCGAAAACCCGGTATTCGATGCGATTCGCACGAGACGTGTCCACGTGTGGTCTGAACTGCCCCATGTGTGCCAGTGTTTACAAGCCAGCCAGTGTGCGCGCATCTAAAGATACATTCTGTACATTCCACATTATCACTGTTTTTGGTGCTTGTTTCTGCAAAATAAGTCACCATGGGCCCCAAGAAAGCTTCTAGTGCCAACCCTTCGAGAAAAAAGGTGCTAATGACTATTGAAATGAAGAAAGAGATAATTGCAAAGTACGAAAGTGGAGTGCGTGTGTCGGAGCTGGTCAGGTTGTATAGTAAACCCCAATCAACCATCTCTACTATAGTGACCAAGAAAACGGCAATCAAGGAAGCTGTTCTTGGAAAAGATGCAACTGTGATTACGAAACAGCGACCACAAGTGTTAGAAAATATTGAGAGACTGTTATTGGTGTGGATAAATGAAAAACAGATAGCAGGAGGTAGCATCTCTCACGCGATCATTTGTGAAAAGGCTAGGCAGTTGCATGACGATTTGGTAAAGAAATTGCATGCAACTAGTGGTGATGTGAGTGAATTTAAGGCCAGCAAAGGTTGGTTTGAAAGATTTAAGAATCGTAGTGGCATACATAGTGTGATTAGGCATGGTGAGGCTGCCAGTTCGGACCAAAAAGCAGCTGAAAAATATGTGAGGGAATTCAAGGATTACACAGTGAAGAATTTAAACCTGAACAAGTGTTTAATTGCGACAAAACAGGCCTGCTTTGGAAGAAAATGCCAAGCAAGACCTACATTACTCAGGAGGAAAAGGCACTCCCAGGACATAAGCCTATGAAAGACAGGCTTACTCTGTTGATGTGTGCCAATGCTAGTGGTGATTGCAAAGTGAACCCTTTATTGGTGTATCACTCAAACTCCCAGTGTGTTCAGGAAAAACAATGTCCTCAAGGCTAATTTGTGTGTGCTGTGGAGGGCAAACAGTAAGGCACGGGTCACTAGGGACTTTTTCTATGACTGGTTACACCATGCATTTTCCCCCACTGTGAAAAATTACCTAATTGAAAAGAAATTAAACCTTAAGTGCCTCCTGGTATTAGACAATGCCCCTGGTCATCCTACAGACTTGGCAGAGCGACTTTCTGGGGACATGAGCTTCATTAAGGTCAAGTTTTTGCCTCCTAATACCACTCCTCTCCTGCAGCCCATGGACCAGTAGGTCATTTCCAACTTCATGAAACTGTACACAAAAGCTGTTTCAAAAGTGCTTTATAGTGACCACAGAAACTCAACTGGCTCTAAAAGAGTTTTGGAAGGATCACTTTAATATCCTCAATTGTATAAACCTTATAGGTATGGCTTGGGAGGGAGTGACTAAGAGGACCTTGAACTCTGCTTGGAAAAAACTGTGGCCAGAATGTGTAGACAAAAGGGATTTTGAAGGATTTGAGGCTAACCCTGAGAATCCTATGCCAGTTGAGGAATCCATTGTGGCATTGGGGAAGTCCTTGGGGTTGGAGGTTAGTGGGGAGGATGTGGAAGAGTTGGTGGAGGAGGACAATGAAGAACTAACCACTGATGAGCTGCTAGATCATCTTCAACAGCAAGAGGCCAGACCTGAGGAAACTGCTTCGGAGGAGGGGATAGAGAAATTGAAGAAGTTGCCTACTTCAAAGATTAAGGAAATGTGTGCAATGTGGCTTAAAGTGCAAACCTTTTTTGATGACAATCACCCTCACACAGCTATTGAAAGCCATGCTAGTGACTATTACACTGACAATGTTGTGAAACACTTTAGGAATGTCATAAAGGAACGGGAGGTGCAGGCCACTATGGACAGATATGTTGTGCGACAGAAGTCCAGTGACTCTCAAGCTGGTCCTAGTGGCATTAAAAGAAGAAGGGAAGTAACCCCGGAAAAGGACTTGCTATCTCAAGTCCTAATGGATGGGGATTCGCCTTCTAAACACTAACACCTCTCCCCTCCTCCCATCCCATCAATCATCACCAGATCTTCATTAAAGGTAAGTGTCAATTATTCTATTGTTATTGTAATTATTCTATTGCATTAAACTTAATATTTCATGTGGTAAAATTTTTTTTTTCATATTTTTGGGTGTCTTGCACGGATTAATTTTATTTCCATTATTTCTTATGAGGAAAATTGATTCGCTTTTCGATATTTTCGGTATTCGATGAGCTCTCAGGAACGGATTAATATCGAATACCGGGAGTCCACTGTACTCGTTTTCCATTTTGAATTCTTATTCACACAAAAACAGAAGATTTATTCTATTTCTTGGATAATAAAACAATGAGGAAACATTGATCATGGTTTACAGTATCCCAATAACTGAACCAGACCTATTAAAACCCCATAAAACAGACTGTGGGTTGTAGGGTTGGCCTTCCTGTCCTGTGGAATGTCAACAATAATTGAATATTACTGCTACTTTGAGCTCGATTCCGAGCTACTTCCAGTCCTGAAACCAATCAAAATCATCTCTTATTTCAGTAAGATGTCTTCCATTCTATGTACCTAGAAACATCCTATAAAGCCATCCAAGAAAACACCACATGGTCACTGTTTTTTCCCATCATGCACCATGGGGGCAGGGTTTTTTCATATGGTGCACACTCAATGCAGACCCATTTTCTCACATATAGGCCAAAATTTGCAGCTCAGCTTACCTGAGTGGCTGAGCTCATGACACAGAACTACATCAGGGACTCTGGTCCCAATGATGTAGTGCTATGTGACGGACAGCAAAAGGGCTAATAGATGGAGCTGTAACAGATGTGAATGCTAGGGTGTTGGGGAGAAATGCAGGATTAGATGATAAAAAATCTAATACAGTTGCTTTTTGCCAATGACATGGTGCTTTTAGGACATTCTGTAGAGAAGTGGGAAAGGTTGGTAAAGGGATTTGGGAAGGTATGTGAGAGGAAAGTAAATGTGAACACAGGAAAAAAAAAGGTGATGAGAGTAACAAATTTTGGTAATAAAAGATGTGATATAAGATTGGAAGGGAGTATGGAGCAAGTGAACACGTTCAGATATTTGAGAGACTCGTCAGCAGATGGGTCTATGAAAGATAAGCTGAACCGTAGAATTGATAAGGGGGGGGGGAGGATGTGGGTGGTGCACTGAGGGACCTGTGGAGACAGAGAACATTAAGTATAGAGGCAAATGATGATGTATCAGTATAGTGGTACCAACACACTTATATAGGTGTGAAGCATGGGTTTCAAATACTGCAGTAAGGAGGGAGTTGGAGGCAGTGTAAATGTTGTGTCTAAGGGCAATGTGTGGTAGCAAAATAGGATGACTTGGAAGATGCATAAATCTGTAGTGGAAGGAAGGAGTAGGGGGTCATCCTAGGAGAGGTTGGAGGGAGGTGGTAAAGGTTTTGTATGCGAGGGGCATGTTAGACAAGAGTGAAGGTAAGTGGTTTTTATGACTTGACATGCTAGTGGAGTGTGAGCAAGGTAACACTTACAAAGGGATTCAAGAAAATAGGTTTGCTGGGCTCGAGTCCTGGAGGTAGTAAGGAGGGATCGAGATATCAGCAGTTTGGAGGGGGCATCAGAGATGTAATGTTGGTCTTTCTCTGGCAAGATGGTGGAGTTTTTTTGGGGGGGAGGGGGGGAAGGGGTCACCCAACCTCAGTGGGAGATGGCCAATGTCAAAATGAGAATGAGAAAGAGGAAAGAAAAAGAAAAAAAAAAAACAGCTGTCCCACACCACCAAGAATGGTACCTCAACATACTATGACAGACACTGAATTGATAAAATTTGCAAGACAGACATTAACCCAAACCAACTAAACACTCTTATGCTGGATATGAAAAGCAGCCTGAATATCAACCATGGACAGAATCTCTTGACAAACCCTCTAGTTATATGTGATGTAAGGAGATATCAGAGATGTAGCTGGACTTGAGTTTTGGAAGGTAGCAGTGCAGGGCCCACAGGGTCGTACATGGATGTAGAGGTTTGTTAGTTATTCCATTATAAACTTGGCATACTCTTGCTTCTTTGGGTTGTAGGGATGATGACAGCAGATTATCAAAAGAATTGATCCTGGTAGTAGAGTTTGAGAGGCACAAGGACAGCATTTTTAAAGTGTTACGCTAGATACGGTGGGTTCATGGTCAGAGGCCAGCAGCAGATGGGTGTTCCTTGAAGTAGAACTGGTCACACCAGAACCAATCTCAGACTGGACAGGCATCTGAGACAGTCAACTGCATAGGAGTCCACAGGAAAAAGTTAACAGCAGATAAAGGGGAAAAAGCTCCCCTGAAAATTTAATAAAAAAAAAAAAAAAAAAACTGACATATTAGCCCTGAACAATGCCCACCAATGATAAGACAGGTAGGCCTGCCTCCTGGAAATTGCCACTTAAACAGAGCACCAAAGGAGCTAATAATGGTGGTGGGCAACCCACAATGAACCGTAATACGTCTTCAGTTTCCATTCCCAGACCTGTAGGTAACCTCCAATAGTATTCCAACCATCAGACATCTGCCAGATGATTCCAATGTCCCATCAAGGGTCTACCTACATGTTTCAAAATGGTTAATTTCCTTCATGTGGAGCAATACAGTGGACCCTCTGATTTCAGGATTTTCGGTCATTGCCAAATTTTTTCGTCAAAATATACAGGTCTCCCTCAACATACGCGAGGGTTAGGGGATCAAGAGCCTCGCGAATGTTTGGTGCCCCAAAATATTGTAGGGAAATATAATACAATACTGCTTCCTTAACTTGTTGAACCATGAACAATCATAAAATACACAAAAACATGTGTGTTATTAAATACCACTGCCTCCACCACTTCCTCAACCACTGCGAGTCCCTACTACCCTCCCTCCGACCCCACAACTGGCAGCCAGCCCTCCCACCACTCAGTGTGGTGTTTTGTTTGTTCATTATTTGCTATTAAACTACAGTATAAATAATGTAAACACATTCATGACTGCATATTGGAATGGCTATTTGGACAGGTATTGGACGGTGACATCATGTGTTTACTCTTGAACACAGCAAAGAATCAAACATTTCTGCTACTGCTAATAATAACAACAGTAATAATAATAATAATAATAATAATAATAATAATAATAATAATAATAAATGCAATAGAATTGAAGAAGGAAATTGTACAAAAATACGAGGGAGTGGTTGACACATCGTCAGTGTGGCTTTGTTTATGCTGGAGTGAGCATTAGTCTCTGTGCTCTTCCAAACATTTCACAATAATTCACTGTTTGGTGCTTGTAGATTGAGTGCGACTGGAGTGGTAGAGGCAGTGGTTGAGGCAGTGGTTGAGGCAGTGGGTGAGGCAGTGGTTGAGGCAGCAGTCGAGACAGTGGTTGAGGCAGCAGTTGAGGCAATGGTGGAGGCAGCAGTTGAGGCAGTGGTATTTAATAACATGTTATAATAATAATACATATTATTAACATTTATTATTATTATTAACATGTATGTTATTAAATACCACTGCCTCAACCACTGCCTCATCCGCTGTCTCACCCACTGCCTCAACTGCTGCCTCACCCACTGCCTCAACCACTGTCTCACCCACTGCCTCAACTGCTGCCTCAACCACTGCCTCTATCACTCCAGTTGCACTCAATCTACAAGCACCAAACACAATGAATTATTGTGAAATGTTTGGAAGAGCACGGAGACTAATGCTCACTCCAGCATAAACAAAGCCACACTGACAATGTGTCAACCACTCCCTCGTATTTTTGTACAATTTCCTTCTTCAATTCTATCGTATTTATTATAATAATAATAATAATTATTATTATTACTACTACTACTACTATTGTTATTATTAGCAGTAGCAGAAATGTTTGATTCTTTGCTGTGTTCAAGAGTAAACACATGATGTCACCGTCCAATACCTGTCCTAATAGCCATTCCAATATGCAGTCATAAAATGGGTTTACATTATTTATACTGTAGTTTAATAGCAAATAATGAACAAACAAAACACTCGCCACACTGGTGGGAGGGCTGGCTGCCAGTTGCGGGGGTCGGAGGGAGGGTAGTAGGGACTCGCAGGTGGCGGGAAACTTAAATGTGATTTGGCGGCTGGGAATTTGGCAGTTGGGAATTCGCGAATGTGTGAAGCCCTCGAATGTTGAGGGAGACCTGTAGTCTGTTTTCGTTAATTCCCTCTGGTTTTGTCGGTCGTATGGAACACGTCCGAGTGCCCACGCGCACACCAAGCCTCCCACACACCATTCTGAGTCAGTGTGGCACTGTTTCTCAGGGAGTAAACATTACCCTGCGAGGTCATACGAAACATTTCACAATAATCCATTGTTTTTAGCACTTGTTTATTGTGCGAGACTGCTAAATAAGCCACCATGGGCCCAAAGAAAGCTCCTATGGTAAAGGTGAGAAACATGATACAATTCAAGAACTCGTAGCAAAGTACCAATGTGGAGGAGGAAGAGAGGGAAGAATGTGCCTTCAGTGATTCTATGATGCTAAAGCAGCATGAGTCGATAAAGGCTATAGCACCAACCAGCGATAAAGTGTAGCATTAACAATACAGCAATTAAGTGATAGAAAAAGGACACGAAACTAACTACTCCATTGTTGTTGGAGGTATATAGGGCCACTGACAAGATACGCCGCTTGTGAATCTTCCACCACCCTAAACCAATGCCAGCATCTCCAAGTGCGAATATTTCTTATTTATAAATTAAAGTGTAAATACAGTATTTCTTATTTATAAATTACATACATTGTTTCAGTGTGAATAGTGGTGGTGGCCTTTGCTGCCACCACCGCTATATGTACAGCTTGTGCTATCAGTGGCCCTGATAAACCCACCACCACTCCTCACATACGTAATGACATTTTGTTCAGTCTAGAGTGTATATCATGTTTATGTTATTAATATTGTTTATGTCATATTAGATGAAGTGTGATAGATAAATAAGCCATAGAGTAGATATTAGCATAATATTTAAGCATTTTGTCATGTCTCCAAACAAACTCTCCTCCCTCCATATGCCAACAAGACTCTTCAATAAAGGTACGAGTGATTTAAATGCTCATTTATCCATTTCATTAGTGCTTTATATTTATTACACATTGTTTTCTGTATGTAAAACTATATTCTCTATAAAATGTATTTTTTGTTAATACTTTTGGGTGTCTGAAACCGATTAATTGGATTTACATTATTTCTTACGAGGAAAATTATTTCGGTTTTCGTGATTTTCGGGTTTCATCAGACTCTGGAACAGATTAATCACAAAAACCAAGGGTCCACTATACAACCACCCTAGCAATAGCACCAAAATGAACACAAACAGCAGGGCTGAACCCTTCTTTCTGCAAGAACAATTTTATTAACCCTTTTAGGGTTTTCAACGTACAGTGGACCCCTGGTTCGCGATGCTATCGGTATCCGATAAATCCGTTAACCGATGCATTATATTGCCAAAAATTTGCCTCAGTTCCCGTTACAAAACCCGGTATGCGATGCGATTCGTACGAGATGTGTCCACGTGTGGCCTGAACTGCCCCGTGTGTGCGCCAGTGTTTACAAGCCAGCCAGTGTGCGCGCATCTAAGGATACATTCCATATTATCACTGTTTTTGGTGCTTGTTTCTGCAAAATAAGTCACCATGGGCCCCAAGAAAGCTTCTAGTGCCAACCCTTTGAGACCAAGGGTGCTAATGACTATTGAAATGAAGAAAGAGATAATTGCAAAGTACGAAAGTGGAGTGTGTGTGTCGGAGCTGGTCAGGTTGTATAGTAAACCCCAATCAACCATCTCTACTATAGTGAGCAGGAAAACGGCAATCAAGGAAGCTGTTCTTGCAAAAGGTGCAACTGTGATTACGAAACAGCGACCGCAAGTGTTAGAAAATGTTGAGAGATTGTTATTGGTGTGGATAAATGAAAAACAGATAGCAGGAGATAGCATCTCTCAAGCAATCATTTGTGAAAAGGCTAGGCAGTTGCATGAGGATTTGGTAAAGAAATTGCCTGCAACTAGTGGTGATGCGAGTGAATTTAAGGCCAGCAAAGGTTGGTTTGAAAGATTTAAGAATCGAAGTGGCATATAGTGTGACTAGGCATGGTGAGGCTGCCAGTTCAGACCACAAAGCGGCTGAAAAATATGTGCATGAATTCAAGGAGTACATAGAGGCTGAAGGATTGAAACCTGAACAAGTGTTTAATTGTGACGAAACAGGCCTGTTTTGGAAGAAATTGCCAAGCAGGACCTACATTACTCAGGAAAAGGCACTCCCAGGACATAAGCCTATGAAAGACAGGCTTACTCTTCTCACGTGTGCCAATGCTAGTGGTGATTGCAAAGTGAAGCCTTTATTGGTGCATCACTCAGAAACTTCCAGAGCATTCAGGCAAAAGAATATCCTCAAGGCTAATTTGTGTGTGCTGTGGAGGGCAAACAGTAAGGCATGGGTCACTAGGGACTTTTTCTATGACTGGTTACACCATGCATTTTCCCCCAATGTGAAAAATTACCTAATTGAAAAGAAATTAGACCTTAAGTGCCTCCTGGTATTAGACAATGCCCCTGGTCATCCTACAGACTTGGCAGAGCGACTTTCTGGGGACATGAGCTTCATTAAGGTCAGGTTTTTGCCTTCTAATACCACTCCTCTCCTGCAGCCCATGGACCAGTAGGTCATTTCCAACTTCATGAAACTGTACACAAAAGCTATGTTTGAAAGGTGCTTTGAAGTGACCACAGATACTCTGTTGACTCTAAAGGAGTTTTGGAAGGATCACTTTAATATCCTCATTTGTGTAAACCTTATAGGTAAGGCTTGGGAGGGAGAGACTAAGAGGACCTTGAACTCTGCCTGGAAAAAACTGTGGCAAGAATGTGTAGGCAAAAGGGATTTCAAACGGTTTGAGGCTAACCCTGAGAAGCCTATGCCAGTTGAGGAATCCATTGTGGAAGTCCTTGGGGTTGGAGGTCAGTGGGGAGGATGTGGAAGAGTTGATGGAGGAGGACAATGACGAACTAACCACTGATGAGCTGCTAGATCATCTTCAACAGCAAGAGGCCAGACCTGAGGAAACTGCTCTGTAGGAGGGGATAGAGAAATTGAAGAAGTTGTCTACTTCAAAGATTAAGGAAATGTGTGCAATGTGGCTTAAAGTGCAAACCTTTTTTTGATGAAAATCACCCTCAGACAGCTACTGCAAGCCGTGTTGGCAACCTGTACAATGACACTGTTGTGAACCACTTTAGGAAAGTCATAAAGGAATGAGAAGTACAGGCCTCTATGGATAGATATGTTGTGCGACAGAAGTCCAGTGACTCTCAACCTGGTCCTAGTGGCATTAAAAGAAGGGAAGTAACCCTGGAAAAGGACTTGCTACCTCAAGTCCTAATGGAGGGGGATTCCCCTTCTAAACAATAGGTTCAACACTCTCCCCTCCTATCCCATCAATCACCACCAGATCTTCATTAAAGGTAAGTGTCAATTATTCTATTGCATTAAACTTAATATTTCATATGGTAAAGTTTTTTTTTCATACTTTTGGGTGTCTTGCACGGATTAATTTCATTTCCATTATTTCTTATGGGGAAAATTGATTCGCTTTCCGATAATTTTGGTTTACGATGAGCTCTCGGGAACGGATTAATATCGCGAATCGGGGGTCCACTGTACTAGTACGGCTTACGCACCAGGCTTGACGTACTAGAACACCTAAATTCTAGCGCCTTCAAATCTAGTGAAAGCTGGTAGGCCTACATATGAAAGAATGGGTCTATGTGGTCAATGTGCGCAGTATAAAAAAAAAAATCCTGCAGCACACAGTGCGTAATGAGAAAAAAAAACTTTGACCATGATTTTGGATTAAAACAGCGACTTTGCACTGTATTTTCGTATGGTATTTATGGTTGTATCCTAGTTTTCCTGGTCTCATTTTATAGAATGGAAGACATATTACAGAAATTGAGATGATTTTGATTGGTTTCACAATGAAAAGTACCTTGAAATTGAGCTCAAAGTAGCAGAAATGTTTGATTTTTACCAAAATAAACAAATCATGCCAAGCATCCAATACACGTCAACTGGTGAGTCTATTCTTTCACAAGTGTGCTGATATTATTTATACCATTTCTACACTAATGCAGTAGTCTGCATAAGAGTAAATCTTCTATTTTTTGCAAGAATAAAAATTCAAAGTGAAAAGCAAAAGAAATATAAGAGGGGCCTGGGGACGTGACTAACAGAGTACTTGTTATTTTAGTGCCAGGAATGTCTGTCTTGTTTATTCTGGACCTTATTTGGAAACTGGCATCTTCTGAAATTTGTGTGAAATTGGCAAAATTGCCAATTTCTAACGACTTTATTGGATAGTTGAAATTGGTGATTTCTTGTACTTGTTCGATAGAAAAAATGGAGTTCTAGCGAAATAAATATGATTTTTGTCGACTAGTACAGAGGAATTGGCCGAAAATAGGGCTCAAAGTGGGTGAAGTCGCTGATGCGTAAACATCGGCGAGACCGCTAACTTCATGAGAGCATAATTCCACAAGTTTTCAATCAAATTTCACACTTGGTGTCATTATGATCAGGAAAAGATTATCATTTCATAAGAAAAAAAAAATTTTCCAAAAAATTTTCGACCGAGAACAAATTTAGGAGAGTGCCTCTCGACCCTGAAATGGTTAAAATAAGAAATATCCCTGCTACTTGAGCCAAAGAGATGAGGGAAGGATGGATCTCGTTACAAGATCAAGAATCTTTCACCAACATCAAAGCACCTCCTTAAAGGGCCAGGATAATGAATCTTATTCCTTCACAGAAGGTGCCTTGATACCAACAAGGGGCTCTTGACTCAAGGAATTGAACCTGTCCTCCCATTTCCCTCCAGCACTGCATGACCAATGCTGCTTAGTGCTAACTACCCCCTTCCCTCAACCATCCTCATGAATGTGAAGATCATGACAGTCATCAGATTTGTTGCAGCTGTTTCTAACAATAGTCTTTAGCAAGTGGCAAAGTACAAAAGTCAAAATATGGATGAGTTTTATTGATAACATTACAGTATATACACAAAGCTTAATTTTTATTTCACATAGGATATCATGTCCTATAACTGAAAGATCTGTTTTCTACATTTCATAGGGAGACACCAAACCAGGGATGAATTTCATCAACAAGTCACTCATTCTACACAATTTTTACACAAGTATACTTTTAACTAGACCAATAGTTATTTTGTGTGCATGTGGTATATTTTGAAAGAGTAAAGAATAAAAACTACATTTATAAATGAGCATTTTGTACCACTAGTATTTTGCAGGACACTTAATACACTACAGCCACCAATTTCCTATAAAAAAAAAATAATGTTACCTGTTGTTGATCCCATAAAATTCAACTGTCCTATAAAAAATCAGAAGATCCAATGTTTGAAGTTTAAATACACTGATCCCAAATTAATGCAAACTTAACACATGGCATGTATTTTTACAGTAAGAATTTCCTTGTGGAACATAAAACTATTTAAAAAAATTAGTTCAACAATAAACTTGTTAAAGCATGCAATTATGCCACAGTTTGTTGTTGCTAATAAACTGCCACAAAATGATTTATTAACATACTGTTT
The DNA here is from genome assembly GCF_026875155.1 of Cherax quadricarinatus. Taxonomy (NCBI): domain Eukaryota; kingdom Metazoa; phylum Arthropoda; class Malacostraca; order Decapoda; family Parastacidae; genus Cherax; species Cherax quadricarinatus. The sequence continues at coordinate 18,346,029 of NC_069457.1, forward strand.
TTGTAAATTGATACAACACCAAATTCAGCAACACAATTCCTCTTAACTTGTTTTATGAATCACAAAACCTGGGATATAAAAATCCTCAGTAGTCACTTGAAAGTCTTTCATGCACTGTATGTTCTATTATCACTTTTTTTTTTTAATTTTTCACAAATTTTTAACAATGTATATGGAGAAATATACACATCCTCAAATAAACCACTGACCAAGAGATTTTTCCATAGCACTTGTGATAGCAAATGTTGGAGTATACTAGTCAACCACCTGGATGAATTTACATGCACACATGTCAAGGCAAAGCCTACACTGCACAAACCATTATTATGAACTCTTTAATCTTTCAGATCACAACAAAAAATATTGGTAATGAAAAGAAATGGCATATGCCACTACTCTTAAATAGTGCCCTACATAATACTGGCTTTAGAATCCAAAATTATGAAAAGCAATACCACTGACTGCAAGGAAAAAAAGCACCAAATTATGCAAATATACAAGCTTCAAACAAAGTTGTCATCACAATATATATAAATTCTAGCAATTAAAAATGATTTCCATACTTTTTGAATGTATTCTTCAGGAGTCAGTAACCAGTTTCAATTCTGAGTTTAGAGAACACTGGAGTAAAATGTATTTAACCATGTTTTGCTGTACTACTGTTCAATATCTTGTCAAACACACTAGAAAAGGCCAAATTAAGTGTGTCATTGTAGGCAAAAATTGTAAAGTATAATGCATATATCCCCATTGAAACCCAGATTAATTTTAGAATCCAAACTTACAGGCAGTCTTGAGTTCTGCAGCTGGAATTTGCATAGAAGCAAAAGCCTTGCATACAGCCCTATAAATTGATTATGATACACAACACATGTACTGTCAGGGAAGTGAGAAAATTCACAACACACATCTATCACCTCAAAAATATCTTACCAGAAATAATGAACATTTTATGAAGCATACAAGATAAGGCTCTCACAACTTGCAGAGGCATAAAACAAAATATATTGAACTATATTGGCTGCAGCACTGTAATAGTCAAGTAGTAAAGACAAGCCTTAATGAGGGTAGCCAACATCCTACTTGGCCATGTAAGATGGAGCTTTCGGGCTCTCCTCTGTCTGCTACCTACCCTAGAGCACAACACCTGACAGCTTCATCATGTGGACAACAGTTGACATCACATATACCTTTGTGTAGAAAAAAAGCCAATTTGAGTAAAGCTAACTACAGTATATCTGACTGACAACTAGTAACTGGATATAAATTTACCTTTCAAGATGCTTGGGCTATGTTCACATCCTAAGAGTCCTCTATTTGTTTTGGTGCACCAATATCAAATATTATTGAAGAAAAACAACCCCTGAATAGCAAAGTTAAAATATTGGGGCAGGCAAGTAATATGGATTGGTGAAGAGAGGGCAGGTGTGGTGTAGAGCAGGGGTGTTTGACAGTGACAGTCCCTAGCCCAATATTGAGGGCTAGTAGGCCAGCCCTCATTACACAACACCTCCAATCCCTAGGTATCCTTCTTCATGTCTTCACCTTCATCTTCATCCTGAAAACATTATATGTTTAGACTGATTTTACATTGTAACAATAAATGTAAACTCAATTTAACAAAAAGATTGCCGCTTTGCAAACCAAACCTTCAATATGGTAAAAGACATGAGCACTCTGGATATTTATTATGGATATGGTTTGGTCCTGAATTTTCTTCACACATGCATGGGGATGATATGGAAGCTTATACAGCAAAAGTATGTGTGAAGTAAGCTGAATTTCACAGTAAGAATGAGATTACCATCATGGTAAGGCTGAGATCAACAGTCACTTAAGCTAAAAATTTGGGTAGATTTAAAAAACAGTTAAGCCAAATAAGCAACCAGACGTGAAGCCAGTACTGGAGAAACCAGGGGCAGGTACAGCAGGGGACATACCAGGTACAGGTCCTCCATCACAAATCCAGCATCATTGGGACCTGTAGTGTGCCGGATTACTGAGTTTGCCAGATTACAGAGTGGTTAGGTTAGAATACACTTAATAAAATTAACCAACTTGACTTACACAAAGTTCATTGAACATCGGCAAAAATCGAACATTTCCGCTACTTTGAGCTCAATTTCAAGGTACTTTTCGTCATGAAAGCAATCAAAACCATGTCTATTTCTGTAATATATCTTTCATTCTATCAAATGAGACCGAAAAAAACAAGAATATAACCATAAAAACCATGCGAAAATATACTGCAAAGAGGCGACTAATGGCTGAGAAGTGAATTCGATTATTTATCATCTGTCTTTTTTATTTTTGTTGTACATTAAGAAGCATCTTTCCATCATACATTGCCCAAGTTTCAATAAGACAGCCCAACAAATAACCGAGAGAAAAAATATTTACCAAAAATTATACGTATATGGCAAGCCCAAGCCAGGTACTGGAAATAAGTCACTTTGTCTGGCTTTTTTTTGGGTTATCCTAGGTTCTCTATACATACACTGCTATGTATGATAATCTATTATATTTTTTATTTTTTTTTATTATCACACTGGCCGATTCCCACCAAGGCAGGGTGGCCCGAAAAAGAAAAACTTTCACCATCATTCACTCCATCACTGTCTTGCCAGAAGGGTGCTTTACACTACAGTTTTTAAACTGCAACATTAACACCCCTCCTTCAGAGTGCAGGCACTGTACTTCCCATCTCCAGGACTCAAGTCCGGCCTGCCGGTTTCCCTGAATCCCTTCATAAATGTTACTTTGCTCACACTCCAACAGCACGTCAAGTATTAAAAACCATTTGTCTCCATTCACTCCTATCAAACACGCTCACGCATGCCTGCTGGAAGTCCAAGTCCCTCGCACACAAAACCTCCTTTACCCCCTCCCTCCAACCTTTCCCAGGCCGACCCCTACCCCGCCTTCCTTCCACTACAGACTGATACACTCTTGAAGTCATTCTGTTTCGCTCCATTCTCTCTACATGTCCGAACCACCTCAACAACCCTTCCTCAGCCCTCTGGACAACAGTTTTGGTAATCCCGCACCTCCTAACTTCCAAACTACGAATTCTCTGCATTATATTCACACCACACATTGCCCTCAGACATGACATCTCCACTGCCTCCAGCTTTCTCCTCGCTGCAACATTCATCACCCACGCTTCACACCCATATAAGAGCGTTGGTAAAACTATACTCTCATACATTCCCCTCTTTGCCTCCAAGGACAAAGTTCTTTGTCTCCACAGACTCCTAAGTGCACCACTCACTCTTTTTCCCTCATCAATTCTATGATTCACCTCATCTTTCATAGACCCATCCGCTGACACGTCCACTCCCAAATATCTGAATACGTTCACCTCCTCCATACTCTCTCCCTCCAATCTGATATCCAATCTTTCATCACCTAATCTTTTTATCCTCATATTCTTACTCTTTCCTGTATTCACTTTTAATTTTCTTCTTTTGCACACCCTACCAAATTCATCCACCAATCTCTGCAACATCTCTTCAGAATCTCCCAAGAGCACAGTGTCATCAGCAAAGAGCAGCTGTGACAACTCCCATTTTGTATGATAATCTATGTAACTGTATTTGTGTATACCTGAATAAACTTATTTATTTCTATTCTGTCGACTGAGTACAAGAAACCGCCCATTCACTTATTTGAACTACCCAATATAGTGGTCAGAAATTGGCAATTAGGCCAATTTAAACAGATGCCAACTTCAAAATAGGGTCCAGAATAAACAATGCAGACATTCCTGGCACTAAAATAACATTTTCTCTGTTCATTAGTCATGGCTCCAGGCCCCTCATATATTACTCTTGCTTTCCATTTGGAATTTTTATTCACAAAAAATAGAAGATTTACTGTTATGCAGACTGCTGCATTATTGTAATAATTGTATAAATAATGTCAACCCATTCTTGACTCCGTATTGGAATTTGGACTGGCAGGCGGACAGGTATTGGACGGTGACATCATTTGTTTACTCTTGAGCTTCGCTAAAGAATAGAACATTTTCGCTACTTTGAGCGCAATTTCAAGGTAGTTTTCGTCATAAAAGCAATCAAAATCATATCTATTTCTGTAATATATCTTTCATTCTATCAAATGAGACCGAAAAAAACGAGAATATAACCATAACAACCATACAAAAATATACCGCTAAGCGGACGCTAATGGCTGAGAAGCGAACTCCGCTATTTATGGTCTGATTTTTAATTTTTGGTGTACGTTAAGAAGTCTTTCCATCATACATTGCCCAAGTTTCAATAAGATAACCCAACAAACAATTGAGAAAATAATAATAATAATAATAATAATAATAATAATAATTTTATTTACTACACTTACATGTACAATGTATACAGGCCTAGCTGACATCAGTGACATACATGTACTACTATATAGAAAGCCGCTTGTTATGCAGAGTATTTCAAGCAAATTAGGTCAGTGTCCCAGGATAACACCCACACCAGTCGACTAACACCCAGGTATCCATTTACTGATGGGTGAACATAGACAACAGGTGTAAAGAAACATGCCCAATGTTTCTACCCTGGCTGAGAATTGAATATTTACCAAAAATCATATATGGCTAACCCAAGCCAGGTACTAGAAATAAGCCACGTTGTCTGACTTTTTTGGGTTATCCTAGGTTCTCTACACACATGCTGCTGTGTGTGATAATCTATATAAAGAAAATAACTGTTTCAGGTTTATGGTGCAGTACGAGTGTATATCACAGTTAGCCCTGTGCTATACTCCGTTTTCTCTAATACAAGCCCCCAAGACAGGGAGAGGAGAATGGTATTTGTATACCATATCCTCTTCATACCTCCGTCGAACTGCTCTGTATTATGCCAATTATTCATTCTGGAGTATTTAACATGTTTTATGTTATTTATATTGTTTATTATGTCATATTAGATCAACTGTGATAGGCAATAAGCTGTAGTGTTGATATTAGCGTAATAATAAAGCATATTCTCCTGCTTCATGAGACTGAGTTCATGGCAACCAACAGTGGCTTCAAAGCCACCTTATCTTTAATGGACAATGTACTGTGTAGGTGCTTTACACAACGAGAAGCATTTCTTTTATTCATTGGAACCATGGCTAGGGCTAAAAGCAAGCAGGTTATAACAAATAGAGAGAAAGAAATTAGAATGACTTATGCAGCAAGTAGCGCCACCAAACAGTACCAGCAGGTTGGTGTGGCGACCCTGGAAATTTGAAATTATGCTAGCCAAAATTAGTGCCGAATAACTGAAGGAACCGAATAACTGATTGCCGGATTTGTGATGGCGGATCTGTAATACATCACCAGTGGTAATGAAACAAAGCGAGATAAAACATCCCAAATGGTAATTCCTGCTCCATATTTGCAAATATTCAGGGTTTGAAATCAAATAAAAATGACAAAGTTCATTATGTCATTGGGCTCCTAACAGAAGTGAATGCCATGTTTGGAGCCTTTACAGAAACACATACAAGGGATGTTTTGGACGGAGAGATAAAGATAGAAAACTACAATGTGTATAGATGTGATAGAATCAATAGGTCACAGGGAGGAGTAGGAATCTATGTAAAGGATACTTTCTGTTGCACACAAGTGCTGAACTCTACGAATGATATAGTAGAAATTCTAGGCATTAAAGCTGAAAATAGGAATTTGGTAATTCTCTTAGTATACAAACCACCATCAGCAACTGTTGAGGAATTCACAGATCAGCTAAGGAAGATAGATAGCTATCTGGATAGGCTAGAAAATCCCACACCAAATATTTTACTCCTTGGAGACTTTAAGGTTCGTGGAAACGATAATGGGTCGACTCTTATTTGTCGACCGATTACGTTCAATTGTGGTGTACTAACAGAAGCTTATATCGACCAGGATTTGACGAAGTGCCAGAAAGATTGGCTGAAAAGCAAATGGAAAAAAAAAAATTATGAAAAATTACATTTGGCAGGGCGTAGGGCCAAAGTGGTACTTGGAAAAGTGGTTACTACATTTACTGCTGATAGAACACTTCTAATTCCATCCTCCCTAGTTCCTAAGTTGGTAATAAACCTTATCTTCATTCTAAAAAAAAAAAAAATACAGTTTCTAAGTTTCATGACATTTAGGAAGATATTGCCCTTGTTTACCCACACAAATTGAAAATATTTGGGATATGTCAAAAATCGGAACAAGATCGTGTAGAGCAATCATTCTTCTATGTTTGTGAAAATCAGGTCAATTTGTTCATAAATATTGGCTCTACGGCCCCAAATAGGTAAATAACTTACTTCCGAGATAATGGCCAATACGCGCGGCTACCCAGGTACGCAGGGAAACTTTTCCACGAAAAAAAATTTGCTTTATTTACACAGTTTCCGTAACCTACGAGTGTTTATTACAGTTAACCATCCGTTTTCTCTCATTATAGTGACTAGAGACTGGATATATAGCTTTGAGAAAGGATTACTCGATAAATTTCTTTCCTCTCAGGCGTCATATTATGAATAACAAAAAAAAGGCACAATACCGTGACTGGAATGATACACAAATAACCCGCACATAGAAGAGAGGAGCTTATTACGATAGGGGTGGTGGTCGTGGTGGTACTAGTAGTAGTAGTACTAGTACTAGTAGTAGTACTAGTACTAGTACTAGTAGTACTAGTACTAGTAGTAGTACTAGTAGTACTAGTACTAGTAGTAGTAGTACTAGTAGTACTATTAGGACTAGTACTAGTAGTACTAGTACTAGTAGTAGTACTAGTAGCAGTACTAGTGGCAGAGATGGAAGGAAGTAGTAATGGGGAAGTAAGGAGGAGGAGCCAGTCAAATACAAAGAAAGGGGAGTACTGCAAGGGAGCTAGGTACCCACAGAGAGAGATAGCAAGAACACAGAGGTGGGGGGGAGGGGAAATAATAAAATAAATAATGAAGGAACAGAAACACAAGAAAGAAGAAAGACAACCCAGAAGAGAAAAAAGGAAAGAGGGAAGGGGGTGAGGGAGAAGAAACGAGGAGGAATCAGGTTAAGTCACGGGTGTTCTGAAGTTTGGAGCAATTTACAATGTAGTGGGAGAGGAAGGCATCTACAGAGACGAAGCCAGGACTAAGATTCATAAAAGGAAAGTTGTGTATTAGGAAAGATTCAACCAGACGGCGACTGTTAAAGTTGGAAGTAGGGAAGACAGTTTTAGCAGAAGACCAAATCAATAGGATGGCTATGATCTCTGATGTGACAGAAAAGAGCACTGTTAGTGTCGGCAAGCCTAACACTATTTTTGTGCTCCCTAAGTCTGTCAGAAAGAGATCGGCCAGTTTCTCCGAAGTACTGAAGAGGACAGGAGGAGCAAGAGATAGGAACATCTGTAGAGGAAGGAGAGGTATGAACGAGATTAGCGCGAAGAGTGTTAGTCTGGCAGAAAGTAAGCTTGATGTCTAAGGGATGGAGAGAATTGTTGAGATTAGAAAGACCGGAAATGTAGGGAAGGCAGAGGACAGAAGAGTTCCCAGGAGTAGAGTTTGGGAGAAAAGAAATTATGTTTAGCACGTGAGAGGGCAGAGTCTATGAAATGGGAAGGGTAGCCAAGACGGGAAAGCGAACTATGAAGAGTGGAAATTTCTGCTGGAAGGAACTGAGGATCACAGATGCGGAGGGCATGGAGAAAGAGAGAGATAAGAACACTTTTCTTGACAGGGTAAGCATGATAGGAAAAGTAGTGAATGTACATGCCACTGTGCATAGGTTTGCGGTAAACGGAAAAGGAAAAACCTGCATCTGAGCAGTGGACATGGACATCAAGGAAAGGAAGCAAGGAATTAGATTCCCATTCAGCTTTAAACTTAATGGAAGGGGCAAGATTATTAAGAGCTTCAAGAAAAGGTTGGAAGAGACTGGGGTCTTGAGGCCACAGGGCAAAGATGTCATCCACATAGCGGAGCCAGAGTGAAGGGCGCACATCGATGGTAGGAAGAACAGTCCCTAAGTATTCCATGTAAAGATTAGCAAGGACAGGAGAGAGAGGAGAGCCCATAGCGACACCGAAGGTTTGAAAATAATATTTCCCTTGGAAGGAAAAGGAATTAGAGTCCACACAGAGGGGGATAAAATCAAGAAAGACATCAACAGGTATAGGGAGATGAAGAAACCCTTCATGAACCTTCTAAGAAAATCAAGGACATCATCAAGAGGGACACTGGTGAAGAGGGACTCAACGTCAAGACTAAGCATCTTACAGGTCGGGAGAGAGCAAACCCGTTCAATGAAGTCTTGAGAGTGACGGAGGTGGGCAGTACCAAGAAAGGGAGTGAGGGTTTTGGCCAGCCAAGAAGCAAGAGAATATGAGACAGAACCTCTAGAGGATATGATAGGACGTAGAGGAATATCAGGTTTACGAGTTTTGGGAAGGCCATAGAAATAGGGAAGAGAGGGATAAATGACATGAAACCGTTGAACAAGGTCAAAGTCAGGTCAGAAGTCGGAGTCCTTAGTTTCTTGTTGAAAGTTCTCTTGATGCAATCAAGAGGGTTGGAAACGAGAGGAGTGTAGGTACATGAGTCAGAGAGCAAGACATCAGCTTTACAGAGGTAATCCTCGCGATCGAGGATAACTACCGAATTACCTTTGTCAGAAGATAGTATGACAATGTTAGTGTTAGATTTAAGAGAAGAAAGGGCAAGTTGGTAACAGTGCGGAAGGTGGTGGTTCTTAGAAAACAAACTATCAAGAGCAAGAAGGAGAGCACCACGAAAAGTGGACAAGTCAGGAAGATTATGGGAGCGAGACTGACGAAAAGAATCAAGAGAGCTAATCAGGGCAATACTAGAGCGAGGGGTAGGCAAAGTAGCAAAGGAAAGGCCAAAACTAAGAAGTTCAAGCTCATACTGAGAGAGCGAGACAGAAGACAAGTTAGTAACACAGTCAGCGAGGGAGAATTTAGACCAAGGGCTAGATGAGATGAGATGTAGTTTAGAAGAATGAATTTGCGTATTCAAGCGAGCAGTGTCAAAGGCAATGGTAGAGAGAAGGTTACAGAGATCTTGTGGTAGAGCCACAATGAGAGCACACTGATGCTGACGGAAAGTAAAGAAGGCATCTTCAACCTGAGATTTAGTAGAAAGAATGAGCTGTTGAAGTAGGAGACAGGCATGATCAGGAAAGGGAGTACCCAGTGGGTTGGGTTTCAGGAAATGGGAGAAGGAAGGTGGCAGAACTTGTTCAGCAAGACAGTCACATAGGAAGCGAAGCTGATTCTTACGACGCCGGGTAGCAATAAGAGCAGCCTCATAAGATCAAAAGAGGGGTTTAAAAGAGGGAAGAAAATTAAAAAAAGTTGTAAAATGCTCCAAACTTAAGGGTAGTTCGACCAAATTGCGGCCTACTTTTTTATTTTTCAACCAATTTTTTTATTTTTGGTGTACATTTAGAGGTTCATATGTAGAAGAATGTGAGAAAGTTTCAGTATGATTGGCCAACAAACAACAGAGAAAAAAAATATTTAATGATTTTTCATATATGGCAACAAGTTATGACAAAATGGCACTTCGAGTGGCACTTCTGACAATCCCAACCGTTAGAATACATCCGACACGACTTTTGGAGGAACATGTTTCATCTAATATATCTTATTATCATGGAAAAAAAAAAATACATTTGATAGACTTTTTGGCATTCACCAAAATATCTGCCTTTTACCTCCCACAAAATCAAAAATATTTGATATATTCCAAAAAAAGAAGCCGCAAATAGTCAAACACACTTTGTTTTATATTGTCAGTTAAAATCATTTCAATATAATCATTAATAATGGTGTAATTTAGTGAAATAAGTGAAAAAGTTACTTCCGAGATATAGGCCTGGAATGCCGGCCGGCCCACCGTCTCCAAAAAAATTTTTTTTTTTCGTGAAAATCGCGCTTGTTTCAGTGATTTTCCAAGTAAATTGATGTTCTAGTGCAATTATCCTCTTCAAAATACCGTTTTCTATCACTCACAGACCAAACATTACAACATGGAAACCAGGAGTAACTCTTATATCGAAATACTGCTGGTGGACTCTCGCCATATTATGGCCTATTTTATTCAGTCTAGAGTATATAACATGTTTGTTTGTTATTTATAGTGTTTATTATATCATATTAGATCAATTCTGATAAATAAATAAGCCGTATAGTTGATATATAAGCTGATATAAACGTAATAATGAAGTGATTTCACCTGGCACCATCTGGAGGGGAAATACTGCCTAGTGTACCCAGGTGCTTCCTGATAGGCTAGACGTCTATTGATAAGCTCCACTTACTCTTATATGATGCCAAATAATCAATTATTATATTAGAAAGAAATAATGCAAAGAAAAAGCAATAAAAAACAAGGAAAAAATTCCAAAAAATACATGGGTTGAGAACAGACGCGCTACCTACATCGCCGTTACCATACCTGATATAAATGACTATAATTTCTTGTAGAAACATCTTAGAACATTGATTCTTGTACCATTGTGTTGCCAAAGAGTTAAGCTATTTTTCGGTATATATAACTCATTTCCATGATTTTTCGATTTTTGGTTGAGCGCGTGCGGAAAATTGCCCACATGCTCCCTTAAGAATACCCATGACTAAACCTGATTCCTCCTTTTTTCTTCTTCTCCCTTTTCCCCTTTCCTCTTTCCTTTTTTCTCTTCTGGGTTGTCTTTCTTCTGTCTTGTGTTTCTGTTCCTTCATTATTTATTTCATTATTTCCCCTCCCCCCCCACCTCTGTGTTCTTGCTCTCCGTCTGTGGGCACCTAGCTCCCTTGCAGTGCTCCCCTTTCTTTGTATTTCACTGGCAGCTCCTCCTTACTTCCCCATTACTACTTCCTTCCATCTCCACCACTACTACTACTACTACCACCACTACCTCTTCCTGCCTATATATACCCGTCCTGCTCTACTTCTCGTTAGTGTGACTTTGTAAACGGTCCAAGTTGGACCGAAAGGGCGGCGTAAGCTCCTTTCTATGTGCAGGTTATTTGTGTCATTATGCTATGTATTATTTGTTCTAGCGTACTTTTTATGTTTCTATGCTATTATTATATTGCCCTATGTCATATCAGATCAATTGTGATAGGTAAGTAAGCCTTATAATTGATATTAGCATGAGTATAGAATATTTTGTTGGCTAGTGTATGTCCACCATCTCAGCACTATTCCCAGGGGATGTTCCTGAATGGTTCCTAGACCATATTAGCTCTGCCCACTCCACCATGATCTCAAATGGTGAAACTGTATTATATTAGACATAAAGATATGAGAAAATGATATAAAAAAACACGGAAAAAAAATTCCACGTCAGCGCACATGTTACGCAAGGCGCTGTCACTATGCATGTTATAAATGACTATAATTCCTTGTAGAATCATCGTATAATGATAATTATACCAGAGTGTTGCCGGAAAGTTCAGCTATTTTTTGGTATGAATAACCCAATTTTCGTATTTTTTTTTTTATTTTTTTTTTTTTTTGCACACCGCACGTGCACTAGGGGCCTCATGTAAAATGGAAGATAGCGCAAAGTAATGTTATACCAGAAATATCTCCGGGAAGCACCCTGGCTCAACAGGCACATACCAGTGAACTAATGAAGCTTTGTGAATAGTAGTCTTTAAACCAACAGGTAACTCACACTAGAAATGAAAATACCCTGGATCTGATATTCAGAGGCAACGAGGAACTGATCAGAGACATAACAATATACTCTGATCATAACATCATAGAGGTTCAAACAAGTATTAACTCAGGGTTAAGAAACTATCACTAATGTTAGAGACGGGATGTTCAGCAAGTTTAATTTTAACAATCATAGAATTGACTGGGAAAAAATAAATCAAGAGTTATCAGTCATACCCTGGAAATCAAACATGAGCGACCTAAATCCCCACCAGTGCCTAGAGAAGCTGAATATAGAAGCATACAAGGTATGTATGAAACACGTACTATTAAGGAAACGCAGATCAGATATAGAGAGCATAGGAGATGGTACAGAAGAAAACGAGTTACTGAATTGCTTAAAAACACAAATATGCTACAAGAGAGGAAAGATAGACTTAGCCGAGAGATCACTGAATTAGAGCATAAACTTATGTCCTACCTGACAGAAGTACAAAGGGAACAAAGGGCCATACAGGATATTGCAAGAAACCCAAAATATTTCTATTCCTATGCAAAATCCAAGCTAAGAACTACCTGTAGAATTGGACCACTACTGAGAGGAGACTCGTATACCGATGAACAGGAAATGAGTGAAATCCTAAAAGAACAGTATGAGTCTGTGTTCAGCAACCCACTAAATGACAGCAAGGTAGAAAATGCAGAAATATTTTTTACTCCAGAAGTCCACGCAGACCAACTAACTGACATTAGTCCAAATCCCACAGTTTTCGAAAAAGAAATGGAAAACATGCCCACTCACTCAGCATCTGGACCAGATTCATGGAATGCTCTGTTTATAAAGAAGTAGAAAGTACCACTAGCATGAGCCCTCAGTATTCTTTGGAGAAAGAGCCTAGATCTAGGTGAAATACCGGAGGCCTTAAAGAGTGCAGACATAGCTCCTCTGCATAAGGGAGGTAGTAAAGCACTACCTAAAAATTACAGACCAGTAGCCCTAACCTCACACATCATAAAAATCTTCGAAAGAGCGATGAGACAGCAGATTACAAATTTCATGGAGCAGCACAACCAACATAACCTGAACCAGCATGGTTTTAGAGCAGGACGATCATACCTGAACCATTATGACAGAATTACGTCACAACCAAAACGCAGATGTGATTAACAGATTTTGCAAAGGCTTTTGACAAATGCGATCATGGAGTGATAGCACACAAAATGAAGGCCATGAGCATTACAGGGAAGGTAGGCAGATGGATTTTCAGTTTCCTAACACACACAACACAAAGTTGTAGTGAACAGGGCAAGATCCAGCATCAGCGAAGTCAAAAGCTCAGTGCCCCAAGGCACTGTCCTGGCACCTCTGCTGTTTCTCATCCTTATAGCAGACATAGACAAATCACCCAACACCCTTTTGTACAATCATTTGCAGACACTAAAATAAGCATGAAAGTCACTACGGTAGAGGACACTGAAAAAATACAGGAAGACAAACAGGGTTTTCCAGTGGGCAGTGGAGAACAATGTGACATTCAATGGCGATATGTTCCAACTGCTTAGGTATGGAAAGAATGAAGAACTCAAAAGGAACACTATATACAAAACTCAAAAGGGTCACCAAACAGAACTTAAGGAACATGTAAAAGACCTGGGAATAATTATGTCAGCAGACCTTTCTTTTAACCCTTTGAGGGTCGACAGGCCCTCTCCGAGACTTGTTCTCAGGGTCGTCCAAATTTCAAAAAAAAAAAAAAAAAAAAAAAAAAAAAAAAAAAAAAAAAAAAAAAAAGACATGAAAAAATAGAGAATCTTTTCCCGATCATAATGACACCAAAAGTATAAAATTTGATGGAAAACTTACGGAATTATGTTCTCACGAAGTTAGCGGTCTCGGCGATGTTTACGCATCGGCGATTTTGCCCACTTTCAGCCCTATTTTCGGCCAACTCCACTGTACTAGTCGACAAAAAACATGAATATTTCGCTAGAACTCCATTTTCTTCTATCGAATGAGTGCAAGAAACCACCCATTTACCAATTTCAACTATCCAGTATAGTGGTCAGAATTTAGCAATTTTGCCAATTTCACACAAATTTCAAAAGATGCCAATTTCTGAATAGGGTCCAGAATAAACAAGATATTCCTGGCACTAAAATGACATCTCCTCTGTTCATTAGTCATGTCCCAAGGCCCCTCTTACATTCTTTTGCTTCCCACTTTGAATTTTTATTCTCACAAAAAATAGAAGATTTACTGTTATGCAGACTACTGCATTAGTGTAAAAAATGATATAAATAATATTGGCGCACTTGCAAGAGAATATTAGACTCACCAATTGACGTGTATTGGACGCTTGGCATTATTTGTTTACTTTTGAACTTTGGTAAAAACCGAACATTTCTGCTACTTTGAGCTCAATTTCAAGGTACTTTTCTTTGTAAAACCAGTCAAAATCATCTCAATTTCTGTAATATGTCTTCCATTCTATAAAATGAGACCAAGAAAACTAGAATACAACAATAAATACCATACAAAAATACAGTGCAAAGTCGCTGTTTTATTCCAAAAAAACAGTCAGTTTCTTTTCTCTCATTATGCACTGTGTGCTGCAGGATTTTTTCATACTGTGCACACTGACCACAGACCCATTCTTTCATATGTAGGCCTACCAGCTTTCTCCCACTAGATTTGAGGGCACTAGAATTCAGGCGTACAAGTACGTCAAAAACCCTGGGTCGTAAGCCGTACTAGTACGGCCGAAACCCCCAAAGGGTTAAGACCATAAGACAAAGATCACGTCAGCCAGGAAGATGACGGGGTGGGTACTGAGAACTTTCAAAACAAGAGAAATAATGCCAATGGTGACATTCTTCAAATCGCTAGTGCTCCCTCACTTAGAATATTGCTCAGTGCTGACAGCCCCGTTCAAAGAAGGTGAAACAAATACAGAGATTGTGTACGGCTCACATTGAGCCAGTAAAGCACCTAAACTACTGGGAATGCCTGCAAGTCTTGAACATGTACCCATTGGTGCAGAGGAGAGAGAGAGATACATGATAATATATACCTGGAAAATACACAAGGGCCTGGTTCCAAATCTGCACACTGCCATAACATACTCGAGTGAGAGAGATGGGAGGAAGTGTAAAATAAACCCAGTGAGGAACAGGGGTGCAGTAGGGACAATAAGGGAACACTGTCAACATCTGGCGTTCCAGACTATTTCAACATTTTACCAGAAGATATCAGAAACATGGCTGGAACAAGCATAGAAGCCTTCAAGAGGAAACTGGACAAGTATCTTCACCAGGTGCCAGATCAACCAGGCTGTGATGGATGTGAAGCAGTGGGCCTACAGCAGCAACAGCCTGGTTGACCAGGCAAGCACCAGATGAGCTTGGCCCATGGCTGGGAGCAGAGAGTAGACAAACTCTCGAAACTCTTCAAAGGTACACCAAAGGCATGTATATTATACGAGTGAGAAGGGTTGGACTCGATAACCATAATATGAGCTGTTGGAGTGTGAGTAGGGTAATATTTTGTGAAGGGATTTAGGGATACCGGTTAGCCGGACTTAAGTCCTGGAAATGGGAAGTACAATGCCTGCACTTTAAAGGAAGGGTTTGGGATATTGACAATTTGAAGTGACTATCTAAACTGTCATATCCGGACGCCTCTGCAAAGAACAAGTCGGCCGTCTCCCACCAAGGCAGGGTGACCCAAAAAAGAAAATCCCCAAAAAGAAAATACTTTCATCATCATTCAACACTTTTACCTCACTCACACAATCACTGTTTTTGCAGAGGTGCCCAGAATACAACAGTTTAGACGCATATACGTACAGTAGGGCCCCGCTTTATGGAATTTTGCTTTATGGCGTTCCACTAATACGGTCATTTCAAATTATGACCAACACTTGCTATACAGCTCCCCCCACCTGACTTTCTAATATGGTCACCGCGCCCCACCCGGTTTGTTTACATTCTCTGAGATCCAAGCACTAAGTCTCTCCATTATGTCTGGAAACAACAAAATTTCAAGTGTTTTTAAAAGTTATTTCATATTTTATATATACAGTTCTCTGATAATTATACTTATGTATACCTGTACCTAAATAAACTTACATACTGTGCTGGCATGCAGGTACACATTAAAATCAATAAGTGTGTTATGTCTCGAGACGTCATATTAGTAATGATAATAACCGAGTCATTAAATGTCGTATATTACGTTAATATACATATTTTCGTTAATCCATCTATGATATTTTTTCAAAATTATATAATAAACACGATGCATAACATATAAAGATGATAAATACACCCCACAGTAGAATAAACAAATATGAGATGTGGTAGCAGACGACTTGCACAAATGACGCCATATTAGAAATAATAATAATAATCACCGAGTCATTAAATGTCGTACATTACGTTAATACAGTGGACCCTCGACATTCGATACTAATCCGTTCCCGAGAGCTACCGAATGTCGAAAATATCGTAAGTCAAATTAATTTTCCCCATGAGAAATAATGGAAATCAAATTAATCCGTGCAAGACACCCAAAAGAATGAAAAAATAAAATTTTACCACATGAAATATTAAGTTTAAAGCAATAGAATAATTACAATAACAACAATAACAATAGAATAATTGACACTTACCCTTAATGAAGATCTGGTGATGATTGATGGGATGGGAGGAGGAGAGTGTATCGAAGTTGTTACTGTTTAGAAGGGGAATCCCCTTCCATTAGGATTTGAGTAGCAAGTCCTTTTCCAGGGTTACTTCTCTTCTTTTAATGCCACTAGGACCAGCTTGAGAGTCAATGGACCTCCATCACTGTTCCTTTAAGATTTGTCTAAAATGGGCCATAACATTGTCATTGTAATAGTCACCAGCACGGCTTGCAATAGCTGTGTTAGGGTGATTTTCATCCATAAAGGTTTGCAGTTCAACCCACTTTGCACACATTTCCTTAATTTTTGAAGTAGGCACAATGGAGTCCACAACTGGCATAGGCTTCTCAGGGTTAGCCCCAAACCCTTCAAAAACTTTCTTAATTTCCATACTAATTCTCATCCTTTTTACCACAGGGTTGGCACTAGAAACTTTCTTGGGGGCCCATGGTGACTTATTTTGCAGAAACAAGCACCAAAAACAGTGATAATATGGAATGTACCGAATGTATCCTTAGATGCACGCACTCTGGCTGGCTTGTAAACACTGGCACACACGGGGCAGTTCAGGCCACAAGTGGACACGTCTCGTACGAATCGTATCGAATGTCGGGTTTTCCATCGAATGTTGAGGCGAAATTTTTGCATTAAAATGCATCGAATGTCGGATTTATCGAATGTCGGGGTCCACTGTATACACATTTCCATTAATCCATGATATTTTTTTCAAAATTATATAATAAACACGATACATAACATATAAAAATGATAAATACACCCCACAATAGAATAAACAAACAAATATGAGATGTCGTAGCCAGATAACTTGTACAAGTGACGGCAAGAATAACACTTTCTCCAGTCTAACATAAGAGAAAATGTGTTACTGGGGGTAACTGTAGAAAATTATTCCTTTTGTATGTATGTATGTAAGTTTACTCAGGTATACACAAATACAGTTACACAGATTATCATACATAACAGCATATGTGTAGAGAACCTAGGATAACCCAAAAAAGTCAGAGTGACTTATTTCCACTGCCTTCACTCAGAGCATCATATCTTCTAAAAATGGTGTTACATGAGAATGGAAGTGTTCTTCTTTATTTATTCTACCGTATCAATGTAGAGACAACTTGTACACAATGTAACTTGTACACAAACCAGACGTGTACACTTTGTTTACAAAACTTACATTCGCCTGGTTTGTTTACATAACTCTGCGCCTGTCCTCCCTCATGTACTCATTCTCTCTCTCTCTCTCTCTCTCATTTATTCATTTTATCTCGTTTACTCACTCCTGACCCTACATTAAGACTACAAATATTTTAAGGTAAATAATGAGTGAACTGTATATGCATTTTATCGCTCTGGGATGCTTAACCCGTAAACGGTCCAAGCAGATCTACGTTCACATGTGTAGTGCTACAAAAGTAGATCTACGTTTTGTTTACATATTTTCAAACAAAAAAAAAAAGTAGATCAAAGCTTTTTTACACATTTTCAAATGTAAAAAACAAAAAGATCAATTTTTTTACATACTTTCAAATGTTGAAAAAACATATGTATACGTTTGGACCATTTACGGGTTAAATATCATAGAATATATGTGTGGTTGGAATGGCCTGGTATGGTAGCCCGGCTGGCTACCATACTTACCACACTTGATTTCTTACAATAAACACTACTCATCTCACCCTAGATTAAAACTACAAATATTGTAAGGTAAGTAATGAGTAAACTGTATATGCATTTTATCGCTCTGGGATGCTTAAATGTAATAGAATATTGTGTGTGGGTGGGGTGGACTGGTATGGCAGCCCGGCTGACTACCATATATACCACACTTGATTTCTTACAATAAATACTACTCATCTCACCCTAGATTAAGACTATAAATATTTTAAGGTAAGTAATGAGTGCACTGTGTGTGCATTGTACTTTTTTATTGTTTTTTTATGCTTAGTTCTATTGCTAACTTAATATATGTTAGTGTAAACTTGTTATCTAGTATTTGTATGCATTTATAAGGGGGGGAAAAAAAGGGTGTTCCACTTTACAGCGATTTCCGCTTTATGGCGGTAGCCTGGAACCTAACCTGCCGTGTAAGTGGGGCCCTACTGTATAAAGATACACATATCCCTCTAAACTGCCAATATCCCAAACCCCTCCTTTAAAGTGCAGGCATTGTACTTCCCATTTCCAGGATTCAAGTCTGGCTATATAAAAATAACCAGTTTCCCTGAATCCCTTCACTAAATATTATCCTGCTCACACTCCAACAGCTTGTCAGGTCCCAAATACCATTCATCTCCATTCACTCCTATCTAACATCCTCACGCATGCTTGCTGGAAGTCCAAGATCACCTTACTCTTTTCTATGTTCACTTTCTACTTTCTACCTTTACACACTCCCAAACTCGTCTGCTAACCTTTGCAACTTTTCCTTAGAATCTCCCATAAACACAGTATCATCAGCAAAAAGTAACTGTCAATTCCCATTTTGTATTAGATTCCCTATAATTTAATCCCACCCCTCTCCCCAACACCCTAGCATTTACTTCTTTTACAACCCCATTTATAAATACATCAAACAACCATGGTGACATTACACATCCCTGTCTAAGACCCACCTTTACCGGGAAGTAATCTTCGTCTCTTCTGCACACCCTAACCTGAGCCTATCCTCATTAAACTTCTTTACAGCATTTAGTAACTTACCACCTATTCCATATACTTGCAACATCTGCCACATTGCTCCCCTATCCACTCTATCATATGCCTTTTCTAAATCCATAAATGCAATGAAAACTTCCCTACCTTTATCTAAATACTGTTCACATATATGCTTCAATATAAACACTTGATCTACACATCCCCTACCCATTCTAAAACCTCCTTGCTCATCAGCAATCCTACATACTGTCTTGCCTCTAATTCTTTCAATAACAACCCTACCATACACCTTTCCTGGTATACTCGATAAACTTATTCCTCTATAATTTTTACAATCTCTTTTGTCCCTCTTCCCTTTATATAAAGGAATTATACATGCTATCTGCCAATCCCTAGGTACCTTCCCCTCTGTCATACATTTACTAAAAAAAATACCAACCACTCCAACACTATATCACCCCCTGCTTTTAACATTTCTGTCCTGATCCCATCAGTTCCAGCTGCTTTACCCCCTTTCATTCTACGTAATGCCTAACACACCTCCCCTACACTCACATCCTGCTCTTTTTCACTCCTAAAAGATGGTATACCTCCCTGGCCAGTGCATGAAATTACCGCCTCCCTTTCTTCGTCGACACTTAAAAGTTCCTCAAAATACTCCTGCCATCTACCCAATACCTTCATCTCCATCTACTAACTCCCCTACTCTGTTCTTAACTGACAAATCCATTTGTTCCCTAGGCTTTCTTAACTTGTTTATCTCACTCCAAATTTTTTTCTTATTTTCATCAAAATTTCTTGACAGTGCCTCTCCCACTATCATCTGCTCTCCTTTTACACTCTTACCACTCTCTTCACCTTTCTTTTACTCTCCATATACTCTGCTCTTCTTATAACATTTCTGCTTTGTAAAAAACCTCTCATAAGCTACCTTTTTCTCTTTCATCACACCCTTTATTTCATCATTCCGCTAATCACTCCTCTTTCCTCCTGCACCCACCCTCCTACAGCCACAAACCTCTGCCCCACATTCTAGTACTGCACTTTTAAAACTATTCCAACCCTCTTCAACCCCTCCCACTACTCATACTTGCACTAGCCCACCTTTCTGCCAATAGTTGCTTATATCTCACCCGAACTTCTTCCTCCCTTAGTTTATACTTTCACACCAGCCATATCCCACAGTGGCAGGGTGACT
The DNA here is from genome assembly GCF_026875155.1 of Cherax quadricarinatus. Taxonomy (NCBI): domain Eukaryota; kingdom Metazoa; phylum Arthropoda; class Malacostraca; order Decapoda; family Parastacidae; genus Cherax; species Cherax quadricarinatus. The sequence goes on from NC_069457.1 coordinate 18,366,243, forward strand.
TGAAACAAAAAACTAAAGTTCAGCTTTTCCACTTCATATGCCTTTACTAAATCCATAAAAGCAAAAAATACTTTTTTACATGTACAGTATCTAAATTTTATTAACATATATGTTTTAATGTTCTGCACATCCCCTAAGGTTCCCAAATCAGCACAGTGTTTTGCAGTGTTATCAAAATATGCATCTTTATATACACAAATTCAAGAGAAACACTGAGAAATTATCAGTACTTACTTAATGGGTATCAAAACAAAATTAAAGTACATACATGTAAGCACTGCAAGGGGCACTCACTTGAAAATTGAGCCAGCTTTGCTCTACAATAGCAGCTACACGTTTTTCATATTCACGACGATTCTCCTGATAAAGCTGTGCCGCCAAACTGTTTGCTGGAGAATTAGGGTTGGGTTCATCCAACAACGACTGCAAGAAATATTAAAAATAAAGTTATATCACACATTATTGATTGGCGGAGAGCGTGTATAGTTCCTTTATATAAAGGGAAAGGGGACAAGAGAGATTGTAAAAATTATAGAGGAATAAGTTTACTGAGTATACCAGGAAAAGTATACGGTAGAGTTATAATTGAAAGAATTAGAGGTAAGACAGAATGTAGAATTGCGGATGAGCAAGGAGGCTTCAGAGTGGGTAGGGGATGTGTAGATCAAGTGTTTACATTGAAACATATATGTGAACAGTATTTAGATAAAGGTAGGGAAGTTTTTATTGCATTTATGGATTTAGAAAAGGCATATGATAGAGTGGATAGAGGAGCAATGTGGCAGATGTTGCAAGTTTATGGAATAGGTGGTAAGTTACTAAATGCTGTAAAGAGCTTTTATGAGGATAGTGAGGCTCAGGTTAGGGTGTGTAGAAGAGAGGGAGACTACTTCCCAGTAAAAGTAGGTCTTAGACAGGGATGTGTAATGTCACCATGGTTGTTTAATATATTTATAGATGGGGTTGTAAAAGAAGTAAATGCTAGGGTGTTCAGGAGAGGGGTGGGATTAAATTATGGGGAATCAAATTCAAAATGGGAATTGACACAGTTACTTTTTGCTGACGATACTGTGCTTATGGGAGATTCTAAAGAAAAATTGCAAAGGTTAGTGGATGAGTTTGAGAATGTGTGTAAAGGTAGAAAGTTGAAAGTGAACATAGAAAAGAGTAAGGTGATGAGGGTATCAAATGATTTAGATAAAGAAAAATTGGATATCAAATTGGGGAGAAGTATGGAAGAAGTGAATGTTTTCAGATACTTGGGAGTTGACGTGTCGGCGGATGGATTTATGAAGGATGAGGTTAATCATAGAATTGATGAGGGAAAAAAGGCGAGTGGTGCGTTGAGGTATATGTGGAGTCAAAAAACGTTATCTATGGAGGCAAAGAAGGGAATGTATGAAAGTATAGTAGTACCAACACTCTTATATGGATGTGAAGCTTGGGTGGTAAATGCAGCAGCGAGGAGACGGTTGGAGGCAGTGGAGATGTCCTGTCTAAGGGCAATGTGTGGTGTAAATATTATGCAGAAAATTCGGAGTGTGGAAATTAGGAGAAGGTGTGGAGTTAATAAAAGCATTAGTCAGAGGGCAGAAGAGGGGTTGTTGAGGTGGTTTGGTCATTTAGAGAGAATGGATCAAAGTAGAATGACATGGAAAGCATATAAATCTATAGGGGAAGGAAAGAGGGGTAGGGGTCGTCCTCGAAAGGGTTGGAAAGAGGGGGTAAAGGAGGTTTTGTGGGCGAGGGGCTTGGACTTCCAGCAAGCGTGCATGAGCGTGTTAGATAGGAGTGAATGGAGACGAATGATACTTGGGACCTGACGATCTGTTGGAGTGTGAGCAGGGTAATATTTAGTGAAGGGATTCAGGGAAACCGGTTATTTTCTTATAGTCGGACTTGAGTCCTGGAAATGGGAAGTACAATGCCTGCACTTTAAAGGAGGGGTTTGGGATATTGGCAGTTTGGAGGGATATGTTGTGTATCTTTATACGTATATGCTTCTAAACTGTTGTATTCTGAGCACCTCTGCAAAAGCAGTGATAATGTGTGAGTGTGGTGAAAGTGCTGAATGATGATGAAAGAATTTTCTTTTTGGGGATTTTCTTTCTTTTTTGGGTCACCCTGCCTCGGTGGGAGACGCCCAACTTGTTGAAAGAAAAAAAAAACAATTCTGAGATATAATGGAATAAGAGACTGAAGTACATTATTCTGATCATAATAACAGTATTCATCATCAATATCAACATCAAAACAAATTTCATAGTAGGTGGTAAAAACTTCTAATTTTCTTAGGACATTTATTTAGATGTGTATCAATGTTTTGGTGACAAGTCAATCACCATCATGATTCATTTCTGGAATATGACAATGTACAAATTACAAGTCACTGAAAATATAAAACATTAGCTAAACACAAGAAAAAAAAAAATACCAACAATGCTTTGCTAACATTGGATTGTATTTTCAATGATGTCTTATGGTTTGTACATGGTAATGAAATGAATCCCAATGATGGAACCTGATTTGTTACTGAAACGTTGTAAGTCACTTAACTCTTTCAGGGTTTCTGACATACTAGTACGGCTTACGCGCCAGGGTTATTGACGTACTAGTATGCGTAAATTCTAGCTCCTTCAAATCTAGCGAGAGAAAGCTGGTAGGCCTATACATGAAAGAATGGGTCTGTGGTCAGTGTGCACAGTATAAAAAAATTCCTGCAGCACAGTGCATAATGAGAAAAAAAAAAAAACTCTGACCATGTTTTTGGTTTAAAACAGAGACTTTGCACTGTATTTTCATGTGGTATTTATGGTTGTACAGTGGTCCCTCGTTTTTCGTAGTTAATCCATTCCTGGAGTTGCTATTATCGAAATATACGATTTGCGAATCAATTTTCCCCATAAGAAATAATGTAAATACAATTGATCCGTTCCTGACACCCAGAAGTATTAAAACAAAAAATTTTTTTACATGAAATATAGATGTAGTACATAAACAATACAATGGGAAATGATGAATGAAACATTAACAGCATAACACTTACCTTTATTGGAGATTCTTCTTAGTGTATGAGAGACTGGAAGAGGAGAGAGATTGGATTGTTTACAGTTTGGAAGGGGAATCCCCTTCCATCAACACCTCATGTACCAATTGCTTTTCTGGGGTTGCTTCTCTTCTCTGTTTCTTAATGCCACTAGGACCACCTTGAGAGTCACTTGAGTCCTGTCTCGCAAAATAACTGTGGAGAGAGCTCTGTTTCTGGCGTCTCTTTAACACTTCCCTCAAATGGCCCAAGACTTTGTCACTGTACATGTTGCCAACATGGCTTGCAACAACCTTGTCAGGGTGATGTTTCTCCATAAAGTTTTCCATCTTACCCCACATAGCAAAAATCTCTAATTTCTGAAGAAGGCACCTTCTTCCATCTCTCTCTTCCTCCTCCTCTGCAGCAAGATTCTGAGCTGCGATCTGTTGCTGTTCTTAAATTCAATCATATTTCTCACCTTCTTTACCACACACTTGGCACTGGGAGCTTTCTTTGGAGCCAGGGTAGCTTATTTAGTACTTGCAAGTACTAAAATGAGTGGAATATTATGAAATATTTCGTAGGAGCACGCGAGGGGACCTTCGCTCACTGGTAAACAATGCCAGACTGGCTGGGTAGGGAGGCCAGACTGGCTGGGTAGGGAGGCCAGACTGGCTGGGTAGGGAGGCCGCCCCGGCTCACACTGTGTGTACGCGTCCCGGACGAACTACTACTTGCGAGTCAACCTATGATTAGCGAGCCCATGCTTATACGAAAATATCCCTATGATTTTCGAAATCTATGATTCCCGAGAACTACGAAAAGCGAGGGACCACTGTATTTAGTTTTTCTGGTCTCATTTTATAGAATGGAAGACATATTACAGAAACTGAGATGATTTTGATTGGTTTCACAATTAAAAGTACATTGAAATTGAGCTCAAGGTAGCAGAAATGTTCAATTTTTGCCAAAGTTCAAAAGTAAACAAATATGCCAAGCGTCCATTACACGTCAACTGGCGAGTCTAATATTCTCTCACAAGTGCACTGATATTATTTATACCATTTCTACACCTTTTCTACACTAATGCAGTAGTTGCATAACAGTAAATCTTCTATTTTTTTGTGAGAATAAAAATTCAAAGTGGAAAGCAAAAGAGATGTAAGAGGGGCCTGGGGATGTGACTAATGAACAGAGAAAATGTTATTTTAGTGCCAGGAATGTCTGTCTTGTTTATTCTGGACCCTATTTGGAAACTGGCATCTTCTGAAATTTGTGTGAAATTGGCAAAATTGCCAATTTCTGACCACTTTAATGGATAGTTGAAATCGGTAAATGGGTGGTTTCTTGTACTCATTCGACAGAAAAAAAATGGCTGGAGGCAGTGGAGATGTCATGTCTGAAGGCAATGTGTGGCGTGAATATAATGCAGAGAATTCGTAGTTTGGAAGTTAGGAGGAGGTGCGGGATTACCAAAACTGTTGTCCAGAGGGCTGAGGAAGGGTTGTTGAGGTGGTTTGGACATGTAGAGAGAATGGAGCGAAACAGAATGACTTCAAGAGTGTATCAGTCTGTAGTGGAAGGAAGGCGGGGTAGGGGTCGGCCTAGGAAAGGTTGGAGAGAGGGGGCAAAGGAGGTTTTGTGTGCGAGGGGCTTGGACTTCCAGCAGGCATGCGTGAGCGTGTTTGAAAGGAGTGAATGGAGACAAATGGTTTTTAATACTTGACGTGCTGTTGGAGTGTGAGCAAAGTAACATTTATGAAGGGGTTCAGGGAAACCGGCAGGCCAGACTTGAGTCCTGGAGATGGGAAGTACAGTGCCTGCACTCTGAAGGAGGGATGTTAATGTTGCAGTTTAAAAACTGTAGTGTAAAGCACCCTTCTGGCAAGACAGTGATGGAGTGAATGATGGTGAAAGTTTTTCTTTTTCGGGCCACCCTGCCTTGGTGGGAATCGGCCAGTGTGATAATAAAAAAAAAAAAATTCTAGCAAAATGGTTATAAGTTTTGTCGACTAGTACACTGGAATTGGCCGAAAATAGGGCTAAAAGTGGGCAAAATCGCCAATGCGTAAACATCGAGACCGCTAACTTCGCGAGAACATAATTCCATAAGTTTTCCATTAAATTTCATACTTTTGGTGTCATTATGATAAGGAAAAGATTCTCTGTCATTTCATATTTTTTTTTTTTTCCAAAAAATTTTCGACCCTGAGAACAAGTTTAGGAGGGCCTCTTGACTGAGAGGGATAATAACTGCCCCAAGAATGACAGAAGGGATCATACAGCACCTGATTTCTAAGGAATTGGAGGAAATCAGGTTAGATCCAAGGAAATGAAAAACAGATCCAATTCCTAGAATCACAAGCCTCTAACCAGAAGACATGGGAAAATGGTTGGCCAAGCTTTTCAGTAAGTATTCCTCAGGATCCTTTAACAGACCATTCTTTTTTTATAGTACATATTGGTGGAGAGCATGTATAGTCCCTTTATATAAAGGGAAAGGGGACAAGAGAGATTGTAAAAATTATAGAGGAATAAGTTTACTGAGTATACCAGGAAAAGTATACGGTAGGGTTATAATTGAAAGAATTAGAGGTAGGACAGAATGTAGGATTGCGGATGAGCAGGGAGGCTTCAGAGTGGGTAGGGGATGTGTAGATCAAGTGTTTACATTGAAGCATATATGTGAACAGTATTTAGATAAAGGTAGGGAAGTTTTTATTGCATTTATGGATTTAGAAAAGGCATATGATAGAGTGGATAGAGGAGCAATGTGGCAGATGTTGCAAGTATATGGAATAGGTGGTAAGTTATTAAATGCTGTAAAGAGTTTTTATGAGGATAGTGAGGCTCCGGTTAGGGTGTGTAGAAGAGAGGGAGACTACTTCCCGGTAAAAGTAGGTCTTAGACAGGGATGTGTAATGTCACCATGGTTGTTTAATATATTTATAGATGGGGTTGTAAAAGAAGTAAATGCTAGGGTGTTCGGGAGAGGGGTGGGATTAAATTATGAGGAATCAAATTCAAAATGGGAACTGACAGTTACTTTTTGCTGATGATACTGTGCTTATGGGAGATTCTAAAGAAAAATTGCAAAGGTTAGTGGAAGAGTTTGAGAATGTGTGTAAAGGTAGAAAGTTGAAAGTGAACATAGAAAAGAGTAAGGTGATGAGGGTATCAAATGATTTAGATAAAGAAAAACTGGATATCAAATTGGGGAGGAGGAGTATGGAAGAAGTGAATGTTTTCAGATACTTGGGAGTTGACGTGTCGGCGGATGGATTTATGAAGGATGAGGTTAATCATAGAATTGATGAGGGAAAAAAGGCGAGTGGTGCGTTGAGGTATATGTGGAGGTATATATGGAGGCAAAGAAGGGAATGTATGAAAGTATAGTAGTACCAACACTCTTATATGGATGTGAAGCTTGGGTGGTAAATGCAGCAGCGAGGAGACAGTTGGAGGCAGTGGAGATGTCCTGTCTAAGGGCAATGTGTGGTGTAAATATTATGCAGAAAATTCGGAGTGTGGAAATTAGGAGAAGGTGTGGAGTTAATAAAAGCATTAGTCAGAGAGCAGAAGAGGGGTTGTTGAGGTGGTTTGGTCATTTAGAGAGAATGGATCAAAGTAGAATGACATGGAAAGCATATAAATCTATAGGGGAAGGAAGGAGGGGTAGGGGTCGTCCTCGAAAGGGTTGGAAAGAGGGGGTAAAGGAGGTTTTGTGGGCGAGGGGCTTGGATTTCCAGCAAGCGTGCATGAGCGTGTTAGATAGGAGTGAATGGAGGCGAATGATACTTGGGACCTGACAATCTGTTGGAGTGTGAGCAGGGTAATATTTAGTGAAGGGATTCAGGGAAACCGGCTATGTTCATATAGTCGGACTTGAGTCCTGGAAATGGGAAGTACAATGCCTGCACTTTAAAGGAGGGGTTTGGGATATTGGCAGTTTGGAGGGATATGTTGTGTATCTTTATATGTGTATGCTTCTAAACTGTTGTATTCTGAGCACCTCTACAAAAACAGTGATAATGTGCGAGTGTGGTGAAAGTGTTGAATGATGATGAAAGTATTTTCTTTTTGGGGATTTTCTTTCTTTTTTGGGTCACCCTGCCTCGGTGGGAGACGGCCAACTTGTTGGAAAAAAAAAAAAATATACATGTACAAAAATCCTAATACACACAGTGTATCAAGGACACAGCTAACCTCTGACCCAGTGCTTGGGATTTTATGATAGCTTCGGGACATTCTCTAGGGTGGTTTTTGTGGTTCTTGTCAGTCGTTTCCTAGTGCCAATAAAGGACACACTAGCGAAATAAACAAGATCCGGGTCAGTTTAAGACCTGAAGTGGTCTGAAATAGGTATCAAACTGGCAAGAAATGGTCAATGTTGAGCTAGAATCCTGGAAAAGCATGTTGGGGGCCCTATCCTGTGGTCTGTTATGGGTTCTTACTAGGTCTACTTCAATTGTTGGAAAAATCAGAAAAAATTGTGTGACTGAATTCAAAATCGAGGGAAAGTTTTACATAAGACACCTGAGGAAGTGATTAATTTGGACTCTGCTATGACCAATGGAGAGGGTGAAAGGCATAATAGCAAAATACCTATGAATTTTGTCAGTTTAAGAATTGCAATAGGCCACATATAGGCCTCAAAGTGGGCAAAATCAGATGAATAAAATGCCTGACCAAATTCACACCTGCATAATTCCACAAGTTTTACATTTTTTTTAATTATCAGGAACTAATGCAAAGAAGTTATCCAATTCGCTCTTGACGAGAGTTAGGGATCTGTTAGTGATTGTGTTGATCCTTTTACATCAATTATGTTATATGTTAGTGTACTCACTGTACTGATGCATCATCCACTAAGCTTCTTGCTTTTGCAAGGTGTAATTTCTATGTGCAGCAAGTTTAGGACCAATACCTTGTAGGTTTTAGATCAGCACTATCAAACTAAACCAAACTACATCATTTTTTTTTAACACATTGTTTTCCACATTGACAGGGTGACACGAAAAAGAAAAAACACTTTCGTCACTCACTCCATCACTGTCTTGCCAGAGGCGCGCCGATACTACAGTAGATACTGCAGTAGACCTACTGGCCCATGCTAAGCAGGTCTTACTCAAATCCAACCTCTCATATATTTGTCAACTCTTAAAGGTTAGACAGAAAGAGCTGAATGAACTGCACACATTTTCAGATTATGAAAGCATTTAATATGGTACCATACAAGCTACTTAGCAGTGGAGAAGTAAACTGAGGGAACAGGAACAGTATTAACATTAAGGGAAGACTTGAAGAGTAAAGAACAAAGTTATTGTAAAGGATAAAGTACAGCATTAGGATTAGAGTGGAGCTAGTCTCATAGACATAACATTAGTGGTAGGCCTTACTGTGTTCCTAGTATACTCAACTTCTTTCAAGAAACTGACCATATCTCACCAAGGCAGGGTGGGCAAATAACAGATGTATGAACTATACATCCAAATTAGCATATAAAGTTGTATTTATGAGCTTTTTAGAGCACACATGAAAAATATTAAAATATTACAACTAATTGTTTGCAACACAACAGAATAAAACTATGCAAGAAAATATCTTCACAGCAAAGACAATTCATAAGGCAAAACCTAAATGTACGTGCTCAAAAAACAAAGATAATTTTTACACTGATATTTCAGTTTTCTTTGGAAAGCAGTTTAACATCAATAAAAGTGAAGTGAATGATGATGAAAGTATTTTCTTTTTGGGTCACCCTGCCACGGTGGGAGACAGCCGACTTGTTATAAAAAAAAAAAGTGAAGGTAATAAGCTGGAAAACGGGGAGAAATCAGTGTGTGTGTATCATCTAGGAAAAAAAAAATGGTTAACCCTTTGAGGGTCGACAGGCCCTCTCCGAGACTCGTTCTCAGGGTCGGCCAAATTTAAAAAAAAAAAAAAATCTTATGAAAAGATAGAAAATCTTTTCCCGATCATAATGACACCAAAAATATGAAATTTGATGGAAAACTTAAGGAATTATGCTCTCGCGAAGTTAGCGGTCTCGGCGATGTTTACGGATCGGTGATTTTGCCCACTTTGAGCCCCATTTTCGGCCAGTTCCACTGTACTAGTCGACAAAAAACATGAATATTTCGCTAGAACTCCATTTTTTCTATTGAATGAGTGCAAGAAACCACCCATTTACCAATTTTAACTATCCAGTACAGTGGTCAGAATTTAGCAATTTTGCCAATTTCACACAAATTTCAAAAGATGCCAATTTCTGAATAGGGTCCAGAACAAACAAGAAATACATTCCTGGCACTAAAACGACATTTCCTCTGTTTATTAGTCACGTCTCAAGGCCCCTCTTACATTCTTTTGCTTTCCACTTTGAATTTTTATTCTCACAAAAAATAGAAGATTTACTGTTATGCAGACTACTGCATTAGTGTAAAAAATGGTATGAATCATATTGGCGCACTTGCAAAAGAACATTAGACTCACCAGTTGATGTGTATTGGACGTTTGGCATGATTTGTTTACTTTTGAACTTTGGTAAAAATCGAACATTTCTGCTACTTTGAGCTCAATTTCAAGGTACTTTTCATTGTAAAACCAGTCAAAATCATCTCAATTTCTATGATATGCCTTCCATTCTATAAAATGAGACTAAGAAAACTAGAATACAACAATAAATACCACACGAAAATACAGTGCAAAGTCGCTGTTTTATTCCAAAAAAACGGTCAAAGTTTTTTTTCTCATTATGCACTGTGTGCTGCAGGATTTTTTTTATATTGTGGACACTGACCACAGACCCATTCTTTCATATGGAGGCCTACCAGCTTTCTCCCACTAGATTTGAGGGTGCTAGAATTTAGGCGTACTAGTACGTCAAAAACCCTGGGTCGTAAGCCGTACTAGTACGTCCAAAACCCTCAAAGGGTTAAAAGAAAAAGGCTTATGAATAAGTATTACAGTGAACCTGTACTTTGCAGCACACACACAATGATATACAGACAAAGATACAGTGGTCCCTCGTTTTTCGTAATCAATCCGTTCCTGGAGCCATTACTATAAACGAAATTTACGATTTACGAATCAATTTTCCCTATAAGAAATAATGTAAATACAATTAATCCGTTCCTGACACCCAGAAGCATTAAAACAAAAAAAATTTTTACATGAAATATACATGTAGTACATAACCAATACAATGGGAAATGATGAATGAAACATTAACAGCATAACACTTACCTTTATTGGAGATTCTTCTTAGTGTATGAGAGACTGGAAGAGGAGAGAGATTGGATTGTTTACAGTTTGGAAGGGGAATCCCCTTCCATCAACACCTCAGGTACCAATTGCTTTTCTGGGGTTGCTTGTCTTCTCTGTTTCTTAATGCCACTAGGACCACCTTGAGAGTCAATGGAGTCCTGTCTCGCAAAATAACTGTGGAGAGAGCTCTGTTTCTGGCGTCTCTAACACTTCCCTCAAATGGCCCAAGACTTTGTCATGGTACATACTGCCAATATGGCTTGCAACAACCTTGTTAGGGTGATGTTTCTTCATAAAGCTTTCCATCTTACCCCACATAGTAAAAATCTCTTTAATTTCTGAAGAAGGCACTTACTTCCATCTCTCTTCCTCCTCCTCTGCAGCAAGATTCTGAGCTGCGATGTGTTGCTCTTCCTGCTGAAGCTCTTGCAGCTCCTCAGTGGTGAGCTCTTCGTTGTGGTCTTCCACCAATTCTTCCACATCCTCCAAACTCACATCCAACCCCATGGAACTCCCCAGTGCCACAATTTATTTTACAACAGACATAGGCTCATCAGGGTCAGTCCCAAACCCTTCAAAATCCCTCTTGTTGACACAATCTGGCCACAATTTTCTCCAGGCAGAGTTCAAAGTCCTGGTAGTCACTCCCTCCCAAGCAATACCTATAAGGGTTATGCAATGAAGGATGCTGAGGTGTTCTCTCCAAAATTCCCTTAGGGTCAAGTGAGTGTCTGGTCACAGTCAAGCACTTGTGAAACATTGCTTTTGTGTAGAGTTTTTTAAAGTTTGCAATGACCTGCTGGTCCATGGGCTGGAGGAGAGGAGTGGTATTCGGGGGCAAGAACTTTACTGTGATAAACCCAAACTCCTCAAAAATTTGGTCATCCATGTTTGGAGGATGAGCAGGTGCATTGTCCATTACTAGCAGGCACTTGAGATCCAATTTCTTTTCCAGGAGATACTCCTTCACACTAGAGCCAAACACTTCATTGAACCACTCGACGAAAATTTCCCTTGTGACCCATGCCTTACTATTAGATTTCCAAAACACACACAATTTACTCTTCATAACATTGTTTTTCCTGAACACTCTGGGATTTTCTGAATGGTACACTAGTAATGGCTTCACTTTGAAATCCCCACTAGCATTAGCACAGAACATTAGTGTCAGCCTGTCTTTCATAGGCTTGTGTCCTGGCATTGCCTTTTCCTCTTGTGTAATGAAGGTCCTCTTTGGCATTTTTTTCCAAAAGAGGCCTGTTTCGTCACAATTGAACACTTGTTCAGGTTTCAGTCCTTCAGTCTCTATATACTCCTGGAATTCATGCACATATTTTTCAGCCGCCTTGTGGTCCGAACTGGCAGCCTCACCATGCCTTATCACACTGTGTATGCCAGTACGGTTCTTAAATCTCTCAAACCAGCCTTTGCTGGCCTTAAATTCACCCACATCACCACTATTTGCAGGCAATTTCTTTACCAAATCTTCATGCAACTGCCTAGCCTTTTCACAAATAATTGAAGTCATAAGAATATCTCCTGCTAATTGTTTCTCGTTTATCCACACCAATAATAACTTCTCAATCTCTTCCAGTACTGGTGATCTCATTTTTGTCAGCATAGTTACTCCCTTTGCAACAACAGCATCCTTGATTTCCTTTTTCTTGGCCACTATGGAACATAAGGTTGTGTAGGGTTTCTTATACATCCTGGACAGTTCGGCCACACTTGTACCACTTTCATATTGTTCCATGATGGTTTTCTTAAATTCAATCGTATTTCTCACCTTCTTTACCACAGGCTTGGCACTAGGAACTTTCTTTGGAGCCATGGTAGCTTATTTAGTACTTGCAAGCATTAAAATAAATGGAATGTTATGAAATATTTAGCTGGAGCACATGAGGGGACCTTCGCTCACTGGTAAACAATGCCAGACTGGCTGCCGCCACGGCTCACACCGTGGGTACACGTCCCGGACGAACTACGACTCACGAGTCAACCTATGAAAAGCGAGTCCATGTTTTTATGAAAATACCCCTATGATTGGCGAAATTTACGATTGCCTAGAACTATGAAAAGCGAGGGACCACTGTACGTCCAAAACCATTTTATACTTGATATGCATAACCCATTCTTGAGTATAGTATGAAACTCGGGTAAATAAAACTAGGTCACCCAAAGGAATGTATCCAAACTGGTGACTGAATTGTAGAAAATAAGTCACTAAGAAAGTTCAAGACATTTATCAGGGATGGAATGAACCAGAGTACAGTGGACCCTCGACCAATGATGGCATCGTATAAAGTTAAATCCAACTAGCGATACATTTTAACGCAAAAATTTTGCCTCGACTAGCGCTAAAAAACTCGACCAACGCGATTCGTTCCGTTCGAGACATGTCCACTTGTGGCCAGTGTTTACAAGCCAGCCAGCCACTGCGGCCCCATCCAAACATACAATCGGAACATTTCATATTATCACAGCATTTTTAGTGATTGCACCTGCACAATAAGTCACCATGGGCCCCAAGAAAGCTTCTAGTGCCAACCCTACAGCAAAAAGGGTGAGAATTACTATGGATATGAAGAAAGAGATCATTGCTAAGAATGAAAGTTGAGTGTGTCTCCGAGCTGGCCAGGTTGTACACAAAACCCCAATCAACCATCGCTACTATTGTGGCCAAGAAAACGGCAATCAAGGAAGCTGTTCTTGCCAAAGGTGCAACTTATTTTTTTTTTTATTATCACACTGGCCGATTCCCACCAAGGCAGGGTGGCCCGAAAAAGAAAAACTTTCACCATCATTCACTCCATCACTGTCTTCCCAGAAGGGTGCTTTACACTACAGTTTTTAAACTGCAACATTAACACCCCTCCTTCAGAGTGCAGGCACTGTACTTCCCATCTCCAGGACTAAAGTCCGGCCTGCCGGTTTCCCTGAACCCCTTCATAAATGTTACTTTGCTCACACTCCAACAGCACGTCAAGTATTAAAAACCATTTGTCTCCATTCACTCCTATCAAACACGCTCACGCATGCCTGCTGGAAGTCCAAGCCCTCGCACACAAAACCTCCTTTACCCCCTCCCTCCAACCTTTCCTAGGCCGACCCCTACCCCGCCTTCCTTCCACTACAGACTGATACACTCTTGAAGTTATTCTGTTCGCTCCATTCTCTCCACATGTCCGAACCACCTCAACAACCCTTCCTCAGCCCTCTGGACAACAGTTTTGGTAATCCCGCACCTCCTCCTAACTTCCAAACTACGAATTCTCTGCATATATTCACACCACACATTGCTCTCAGACATGACATCTCCACTGCCTCCAGCCTTCTCCTCGCTGCAACATTCATCACCCATGCTTCACACCCATATAAGAGCGTTGGTAAAACTATACTCTCATACATTCCCCTCTTTGCCTCCAAGGACAAAGTTCTTTGTCTCCACAGACTCCTAAATGCACCACTCACCCTTTTCCCCTCATCAATTCTATGATTCACCTCATCTTTCATAGACCCATCCGCTGACACGTCCACTCCCAAATATCTGAATACATTCACCTCCTCCATACTCTCTCCCTCCATCTGATATCCAATCTTTCATCACATAATCTTTTTGTTATCCTCATAACCTTACTCTTTCCTGTATTCACTTTCAATTTTCTTCTTTTGCACACCCTACCAAATTCATCCACCAATCTCTGCAACTTCTCTTCAGAATCTCCCAAGAGCACAGTGTCATCAGCAAAGAGCAACTGTGATAACTCCCACTTTATGTGTGATTCTTTATCTTTTAACTCCAACGCCTCTTGCCAAGACCCTCGCATTTACTTCTCTTACAACCCCATCTATAAATATTTAAACAACCACGGTGACATCACCCCATCCTTTCGGGGGCCCACTTTTAGGGGGAAAAAATTTTCCCCTTTTTCCCAACCATACCTAACTTAGCCTCACTATCCGCGAAAACCTTTCCTGTTTTTCAGAAACCTACCCCCTAAAACCATACACCTGCAACATCTCCCAAAATTGCCCCCCTATCCACCCTTTCATAACCCTTTTTTCCAAATCCATAAAGGGCCAAAAAGACCTCTTTAGCCTTATCAAAATACTTTTCACTTATATTTTTAAACTGTAAACACCGGGTTTCACAAAACCCCCCAAATTTTCCAAAAAGCCTCCTTGTTTATCTGCTATCCTATTCTCCGTCTTACCTTAATTCTTTCAATAAAAACTCTACCTTTACATTTTCCCCGGTATACTCAACAGACTTACCCCCCTAAATTTTTTGCACCCCTTTTATCCCCTTTCCTTTAAAAAAGGGAAAACAAGCAGCTCTCTGCCAATCCCTAGGAAACCCTTACCCTCTTCCAACATTTATTAAAAAAATTGCACCAACCACCCAAAACTATACCCCCCACCTGCTTTTAACATTTCAAATTTTTTACCCCATCAATCCCGGCTGCCTTCCCCCTTTTCATTTTCCCTACTTCCTCAGGGAATTTCCCCCCCACACCCACAACGGCCCCTTCCTCACTCCAAACAAAAAAGATGTTCCTTTTTGCCCAATACACGAAATCACAGTTTCCCTATCTTCATCAACTTTTTAAAAATTCCTCAAAATTTTCCTTTCCCATTTTCCCAATACCCCCTAACTCTCCTTTTAAAATAACTCCCCCTCTCCTTTTTTTAAAAACTGACAAACCTTTTTGTTCCCCTGGGCTTTCTTAACTTGTTTTTTCTCATCCAAAACTTTTTCTTTTTTTCAACAAAATTTGTTGATAACTTTCCTCACCCACTCTCTCATTTGCTCTCTTTTAAAATTTTTTTCACCACTCTCTTAACCCTCTCTTTTTCCCCATAACCCTTCCCTCCTTGCATCACTTCACTTTTTAAAAAAAATTTTCATATGCTAACTTTTTTTCCCTTACTACTCTCTTTTACATCATCATTCCCCCCAAACGCTCCTCTTCCCTCCCGCACCCCTTTTTCCCGTAACCACAAAATTCCCGCGAACACTCCCAACACTCAATTTTTTAAACATACCCCAAAACCTCTTCAACCCCCCTTGCCCCATGCTCCCCATTAGCCCATCTAAACCTCCAATTTGCTTTTTTATATCTTACCCTAATTGGGTTCCCCCTTTTTGTTTTTTTAAACCTTCAAACCCCTCTCTTTTTCCCCGATGCTTTTATTCTCCTTGTATCCCAAACTACCTTTTACTCTAGTGTAGCTTTCAAATAGAAAGTGATATGATATTTCTGTGGCCCCTCTATAAACATGTACTCGAAGTCCCCACTCAAAAGCTTTTTTCTACCAATACATTTAAACCATCAAACTACGTCAAATTCGCCCCAAAATCAAAATCTTGGGATACAAATTTATCCCTTTTTTCCCCAAAAAATGTATTACCTATAATTTAAAACCCCTTTTTATACAAAGTTCAATCAAAGGCCCCCGTTTTTCATTTTCACCCGGGAAAACCCCAAAATTCCCCACCACACCCTCTCTAAAAAGTTTCTCCTACTTAGCATTCAGGTCCCCTACCACTATTACTCTCTCACTTGGTTCAAGGCTCCTATACATTCACTTAACATCCCCCAAAATCTCTCTCTCCTCTGCATTCCTCTCTTCTCCAGGTGCATACACGCTTATTATGACCCACTTCTCGCATCCACCTTTACTTTAATCCACATAATTCTTGAATTACACATTCATATTCTCTTTCTCCTTCCATAACTGATCATTCAACATTACTGCTACCCCTTCCTTTGCTCTAACTCTCTCAATACTCCAGATTTAATCCCATTTATTTCCCCCCACCGAAACTCCCCTACCCCCTTCAGCTTTGTTTCGCTTAGGGCCAGGACATCCAACTTCTTTTCATTCATAACATCAGCAATCATCTGTTTCTTGTCATCCACACTACATCCACGCACTTTTAAGCATCCCAGTTTTATAAAGTTTTTCTTTTTCCCTATTTTTTAGTAAATGTCTACAGGAGAAGGGGTTACTAGCCCATTGCTCCCGGCATTTTAGTCGTCTCATACGACACGCATGGCTTACGGGGGAAAAGATTCTTTTCCACTTCCCCATGGACAATAGAAGAAATAAAGAGGAACAAGAGCTATTTAGAAAAAGGAGAAAAACCTAGATGTATGTATATATATATGCATGTGCGTGTCTGTGAAGTGTGACCAAAGTGTAAGTAGGAGTAGCAAGATATCCCTGTTATCTAGCGTGTTTATGAGACAGAAAAAGAAACCAGCAATCCTACCATCATGCAAAACAGTTACAGGTTTCTGTTTCACAGTCATCTGGCAGGACGGCAGTACTTCCCTGGGTGGTTGCTGTCTACCAACCTACTACCTAATGATGGCATCATATAACGTTAAATCCAACTAGCGATACATTTTAACGCAAAAATTTTGCCTCGACTAGCGCTAAAAAACTCGACCAACGCGATTCGTTCCGTTCGAGACATGTCCACTTGTGGCCAGTGTTTACAAGCCAGCCAGCCACCGCGGTCCCATCCAAACATACAATCGGAACATTTCATATTATCACAGCATTTTTAGTGATTGCACCTGCAAAATAAGTCACCATGGGCCCCAAGAAAGCTTCTAGTGCCAACCCTACAGCAAAAAGGGTGAGAACTACTATGGATATGAAGAAAGAGATCATTGCTAAGAATGAAAGTTGAGTGCGTGTCTCCGAGCTGGCCAGGTTGTACACAAAACCCCAAACAAAACCCTCGCTAAATATTGTGGCCAAAAAACGGCAATCAAGGAAGCTGTTCTTGCCAAAGGTGCAACTATGTTTTCAAAACTGAGATCACAAGTGATAGAAGATGTTGAGAGACTGTTATTGGTGTGGATAAACGAAAAACAGATAGCAGGAGATAGAATCTCTCAAGCGATCATATGTGAAAAGGCTAGGAAGTTGCATGACGATTTAATTAGAAAAATGCCTGGAACTAGTGGTGATGCGAGTGAATTTAAGGCCAGCAAAGGATGGTTTGAGAGATTTAAGAATCGTAGTGGCATACAGTGTGATAAGGCATGGTGAGGCTGCCAGTTCAAACCAAAAAGCAGCTGATTTTTTTTTTTTTTTCAACAAGACGGCCGTCTCCCACCGAGGCAGGGTAACCCAAAAAAGAATGAAAATCCCCAAAAAGAAAATACTTTCATCGTCATTCAACACTTTCACCACACTCACACATTATCAGTTTTAGCAGAGGTGCTCAGAATACATCAGTTTAGAAGTATACACATATAAAGATACACAACATATCCCTCCAAACTCCCAATATCCCAAACCCCTCCTTTAACCCTTTGACTGTCGCAACCCCCAATCCTGAGGTGTCTCCTGGTGTCGCAAAATTTAAAAAAAAAAATTCTTATGAAATGATAGAGAATCTTTTCCCGATTGTAATGACACCAAAAAAACGAAATTTGATGGAAAACTGATGGAATTATGCGCTCACCAAGTTAGCGACCTCGCCGCTGTTTACAAATCGGCGATTTCGCCCACTTTGAGCCCTATTTTCGGCTAATTCCATTGTTCCAGTCGCCCAAACTCATAGCTATTTCTTTAGAACTTTATTTTTTCTATCGATTGAGTACAAGAAACTGCCCATTTACCAATTTTAACAACCTAATAATGTGGTCAGAAATTTGCAATTTGGCCAATTTCACGAAAACTAAAAAATACGACAATTTCAAAATAAGGTCCAGAATGAACAATGCAGACATTCCTGGCTCTAAAATAACATTTTCTTTGCTCATCAGTCATGTCTCCAGGCCCCTCTGATATTACTCTTGCTTTCTATTTTGAATTTTTATTCAAACAAAAAATAGAAGACTTACTATTATGCAGACTACTACAATACTGTAATAATTGTATAAATAACATCAACCCATTCATGACTGCATATTAGAATGGCTAGTTGGACATTTATTGGACAATGGCATCATTTGTTTACTTTTGAACATTGGCAAAAATCAAACATTTCCCCTACTTTGAGCTCCATTTCTAGGCTCTTTTTATAGTAAAATCAATCAAAATCACCTTTATTTCTATAATATGTTTTCCGTTCTATCAAATGAGACCAAGAAAACGAGAATGCAACCATAAATACTATACGAAAATAGACCACAAAGTCGGCATTTTAATTAAAAAAAACAGTGAGTTTTTTTTTCTCATTATGCACTGCATGCTCCAGGATTTTTTTTATATGGTGCACACTGACCACACAGACCCATTCTCTCATATGTGGGCCTACCAGCTTTCTCCTGCTTGATTTGAAGTCGCTAGAATTTATGAGTATATATACGTCAAACACGGTACCTCGTAAGACGTACATATACGGCCGCGACAGTCAAAGGGTTAAAGTGCAGGCATTGTACTTCCCATTTCCAGGACTCAAGTCCGACTATATGAAAATAACTGGTTTCCCTGAATCCCTTCACTAAATATTACCCTGCTCACACTCCAACAGATCGTCAGGTCCCAAGTACCATTCGTCTCCATTCACTCCTATCTAACACGCTCACGCACGCTTGCTGGAAGTCCAAGCCCCTTGCCCACAAAACCTCCTTTACCCCCTCTCTCCAGCCCTTTCGAGGACGACCCCTACCCCGCCTTCCTTCCCCTATAGATTTATATGCTTTCCATGTCATTCTACTTTGATCCATTCTCTCTAAATGACCAAACCACCTCAACAACCCCTCTTCTGCCCTCTGACTAATACTTTTATTAACTCCACACCTTTTCCTAATTTCCAGTCCAAATTTTCTGTATAATATTTACACCACACATTGCCCTTAAACAGGACATCTCCACTGCCTCCAACCGTCAACTCGCTGCTGCATTTACCACCCAAGCTTCACACCCATATAAGAGTGTTGGTACTACTATACTTTCATACATTCCCTTCTTTGCCTCCATAGATAACGTTTTTTGACTCCACACATACCTCAACGCACCACTCACCTTTTTTCCCTCATCAATTCTATGATTAACCTCATCCTTCATAAATCCATCCGCCGACACGTCAACTCCCAAGTATCTGAAAACATTCACTTCTTCCATACTACTACTCCCCAATTTGATATCCAATTTTTCTTTATCTAAATCATTTGATACCCTCATCACCTTACTCTTTTCTATGTTCACTTTCAACTTTCTACCTTTACACACATTCCCAAACTCATCCACTAATCTTTGCAATTTTTCTTTAGAATCTCCCATAAGCAAAGTATCATCAGCAAAAAAATAACTGTTTAATTCCCATTTTGAATTTGATTCCCCATAATTTAATCCCAAACCCCTCTCCCGAACACCCTAGCATTTACTTCTTTTACAACCCCATCTATAAATATATTAAACCCCCCATGGTGACTTACACATCTCTGTCTAAGACCCCATACTTTTAAAACCGGGAAGTAGTCTCCCTCTCTTCTACACACCCTAACCGAAGCCTCACTATCCTCATAAAAACTCTTTACAGCATTTAATAATTACCACCTATCCATATACTTGCAACATCTGCCCATTGCTCCTCTATCCACTATCAATGCCCCTTTTTTAAATCCATAAATGCAATAAAATCTTTCCCCACCTTTATCTAAATACTGTTCACACACATATGCTTCAATGTAAACACTTGATCTACACATCCCCTACCCACTCTGAAACCTCCTTGCTCATCCGCAATCCTACATTCTGTCTTACCTCTAATTCTTTCAATTATAACCCTACCGTACACTTTTCCAGTAAAACTCATAAACTTATTTCCCCTATAATTTTTACATCTCTTTTGTCCCCTTTCCCTTTATATAAAGGGGCTATACATGCTCTCTGCCAATCCCTAGGTACCTTCCCCCCTTTCAACATTTATTAAACAAAAATACCAACCACTCCCCAACACTATATCCCCCCCCTGCTTTTAACATTTCTGTCATGATCCCATCAGTTCCAGCTGCTTTACCCCCCTTTCAAATTTTACATAATGCCTCACGACCTCCCCCACACTTACATTCTGCTCTTCTTCACTCCTAAAAGATGGTATACCTCCCTGACCAGTGCATGAAATTACTGCCTCTCTTTCTTCCCTAACATTTAAAAGTTCCTCAAAATATTCTCGCCATCTACCTAATACCTCCATCTCCCCATCTACTAACTCCCCTACTCTGTTTTTAACTGACAAATCCATACTTTCCCTAGGCTTTAACTTTAACTCACTCCAAAATTTTTTCTTATTTTCATTAAAATTTCTTGACAATGCCTCTCCCACTATCATCTGCTCTCCCTTTGCATTCTCTCACCACTCTCTTTACCTTTCTTTTACTCTCCATATACTCTGCTCTTCTTACAACACTTCTGCTTTGTAAAAACCTCTCATAAGCTAACTTTTTCTCTTTTATCACACCCTTTATTTCATCATTCCACCAATCACTCCTCTTTCCTCCTGCCCCCACCCTCTTATAACCACAAACTTCTGCCCCACATTCTAATACTGCATTTTTAAAACTATTCCAACCCTCTTCAACCCCCCCCACTACTCACCTTTGCACTAGCCCACCTTTCTGCCAATAGTCGCTTATATCTCACCCGAACTTCCTCCTCCCTTAGTTTATACACTTTCACCTCCCTCTTACTTCTTGTTGCCACCTTCCTCTTTTCCCATCTACCTCTTACTCTAACTGTAGCTACAACTAAATAATGATCCGATATATCAGTTGCCCCTCTATAAACATGTACATCCTGGAGCCTACCCATCAACCTTTTATCCACCAATACATAATCTAATAAACTACTTTCATTACGTGCTACATAATACCTTGTATATTTATTTATCCTCTTTTTCATAAAATATGTATTACTTATTACCAAATCTCTTTCTACACATAGCTCAAT
Source organism: Cherax quadricarinatus (assembly GCF_026875155.1). Classification (NCBI taxonomy): domain Eukaryota; kingdom Metazoa; phylum Arthropoda; class Malacostraca; order Decapoda; family Parastacidae; genus Cherax; species Cherax quadricarinatus. Next base: position 18,387,460 of record NC_069457.1, read on the forward strand.
TAAAGGCTCCCCATTTACATTTACCCCTGGCACCCCAAATTTACCTACTACTCCCTCCATAACATTTTTACCCACTTTAGCATTGAAATCCCCAACCACCATTACTCTCACACTTGATTCTAAACTCCCCACGCATTCACTCAACATTTCCCAAAATCTTTCTCTCTCCTCTACACTTCTCTCTTCTCCAGGTGCATACACGCTTACTATAACCCACTTTCACATCCAATCTTTATTTACTCCACATAATCCTTGAATTAATACATTTATAGTCCCTCTTTTCCTGCCATAGCTTATCCTTCAACATTATTGCTACTCCTTCTTTAGCTCTGACTCTATTGAAACCCCTGACCTAATCCCATTTATTCCTCTCCATTGAAACTTCTCCCATCCCCTTCAGCTTTGTTTCATTTAAAGCCAGGACATCCAGCTTCTTCTCATTCATAACATCCACAATCATCTCTTTCTTATCATTTGCACAACATCCACGCACATTCAGACTTCCACTTTGACAATTTTCTTATTATTCTTTTTAGTAATCTTTACAGGAAAAGGGGTTACTAGCCCATTGTTCCCGGCATTTTAGTCGACTTTTACAACATGCATGGCTTACGGAGGAAAGATTCTTATTCCACTTCCCCATGGATATAAAAGGAAAAGTAATAAGACCAAGAACTATTAAGATAAAATCAAAGAAAACTCATCTGAGTGTGTATAAATAAACGTGTACATGTATGTGTAGTGTGACCTAAGTGTAAGTAGAAGTAGCAAGACATACCTGTAATCTTGCATATTTATGAGACAGACAAAAGACATCAGCAATCCTACCATCATGTAAAACAATTACAGGCTTTCGTTTTACACTCACTTGGCAAGACAGTAGTACCTCCCTGGGTGGTTCCTGTCTACCAACCTACTACCTTTAAAATATGTGCAGGAATTCAAGGAGTACATAGACAGTGAAGAATTGAAACCTGAGCAAGTGTTTAATTGTGACGAAACAGGCCTGTTTTGGAAGAAAATGCCAAGCAGAACCTACATTACTCAGGAGGAAAAGGCACTCCCAAGACATAAGCCTATGAAAGACAGGCTTACTCTGTTGATGTGTGCTAATGCTAGTGGTGATTGCAAAGTGAAGCCTTAATTGGTGTATCACTCTGAAACTCCCAGTGTGTTCAGGAAAAACAATGTCCTCAAGGACTTGACACCTCAAGTCCTAATGGAAAGGGATTCCCCTTCTAAACACTAACACCATCCACACTCTCCCCTCCTCCCATCCCATCAATCATCACCAGATCTTCAATAAAGGTAAGTGTCATGTAATTGTACATGTCTTCTTCAGTTTGTGTGTATTAAAATTAATATTTCATGTGGTAAAAAAATTTTTTTTCAATACTTTGGGGTGTCAGGAACGGATTAATTTGATTTCCATTATTTCTTATGGGGAAAATTAACTCGACTAACGATAATTTTGACTAACGATGAGCTCTCAGGAACGGATTAATATCGTTGGTTGAGGGTCCACTGTATATGGTTTAAAATTATACACTGAGCCTCAGAAATATCAGAAAAATTATTTAATACATATATGGTACAGAGGAATGATTCCATACAGGGGTTCAAAAATAAGTATAATGGAGCCATTTCTTATCAGATGGTAAGAAGTGAAACCAAGAACTAGAGCTCAATAACCCACAGGAGAGAGCAAAGTAATCACTTTTTGAACCAAACTAATTTGGGAGAATGACAATACTTTTGATGGATATATATAAACTGAACTAAATTACAAGGGACTAATGAGAACAAAATTAGAACTAACCTGTATGGACGTAAGAATGGCAGCTACATCGTACGTTGGGGACCATCTGTTTTGAAGAATATCCAAACAGATCCCACCATCCGCATAAACATTCGGGTGAAACATCTTGCTCACAAATTTAACAGTGGGAGGTTTATTAGGATACTCTTCTGTGAATTCCAACGTAAGTTTAAATGTACCATCCTCAAAAGGAGTATCATGTGGCCTGTTAAAGCAAAATTATAATTAGTGCATAGAAATCCAACCACCCTTATTGTATCTAAGCTGTATGTCTCTTATGTAATAAATAGTACAACTCCCACATAAAGTGGGAGTTGTCACAGTTGCTCTTTGCTGATGACACTGTGCTCTTGGGAGATTCTGAAGAGAAGTTGCATAGGTTGGTGGATGAATTTGGTAGGGTATGTAAAAGAAGAAAATTAAAAGTGAATACAGGAAAGAGTAAGAGAATAACAAAAGAGTATGAGAATAACAAAAAGATTAGGTGATGAAAGATTGGATATCAGATTGGAGGGAGAGAGTATGGAAGAGGTGAATGTATTCAGATATTTGGGAGTGGACGTGTCAGCGGATGGGTCTATGAAAGATGAGGTGAATCATAGAATTGATGAGGGGAAAAGGGTGAGCGGTGCACTTAGGAGTCTGTGGAGACAAAGAACTTTGTCCTTGGAGGCAAAGAGGGGAATGTATGAGAGTATAGTTTTACCAATGCTCTTATATGGGTGTGAAGCATGGGTGATGAATGTTGCAGTGAGGAGAAGGCTGGAGGCAGTGGAGATGTCATGTCTGAGGGCAATGTGTGGTGTGAATATAATGCAGAGAATTCGTAGTTTGGAAGTTAGGAGGAGGTGCTGGATTACCAAAACTGTTGTCCAGAGGGATGAGGAAGGGTTGTTGAGGTGGTTTGGACATGTAGAGAGAATGGAGCAAAACAGAATGACTTCAAGAGTGTATCAGTCTGTAGTGGAAGGAAGGTGGAGTAGGGGTCGGCCTAGGAAAGGTTGGAGGGAGGGGGTAAAGGAGGTTTTGTGTGCGAGGGGCTTGGGCTTCCAGCGGGCATGCATGAGCGTGTTTGATCGGAGTGAATGGAGGCAAATGGCTTTTAATACTTGACGTGCTGTTGGAGTGTGAGCAAAGTAACATTTATGAAGGGATTCAGGGAAACCGGCAGGCCAGACTTGAGTCCTGGAGATGGGAAGTACAGTGCCTGCACTCTGAAGGAGGTGTGTTAATGTTGCAGTTTAAAAACTGTAGTGTAAAGCACCCTTCTGGCAAGACAGTGATGGAGTGAATGATGGTGAAAGTTTTTCTTTTTCGGGCCACCCTGCCTTGGTGGGAATCGGCCAGTGTGTTAATAAAAAAATTTAATATAGTACCCAGAAAAAACTATTTATACAATATTGGAATTATTTCTGACAGGTATAATTTTTCCATGAAAAACAAACTGCTCATATGAGCTTCAGCATTAATAAATAAGAAACCATAATACTTTTAAGGAGGTAGTAACCCCTTCTCCTGTATTAATTACTACATGTAAAAAGAAAAACTTTTGCTTTTCTGTTTAGGTCACCCTGCCTCAGTGGAAGATGGCCAGTGTATTAGTGAGAGGGGGAGAGAAAAAGGATGTTTAAATCTAGAACTCATTTTCCAAAAAGTGCATACAGTAATTATTATATATCAGGAGGTGGGAAGGAAAATGTCTGCACCCTAAAGGAGTAGTGGCAATGTTGCAGTTCAGAATGTTAACTGAATTATGGTCAGCAAACTTCTGGAAAAAATTACATTTTCCATTTTTGGCCTACCCTGGTAGGAGATGCTGGAGGTAAAAATAAAAAAAAAATAGATATGCATATATCAAGTGTGGTTATTATCATTCCAAACAATTTTTTCATGCATATTAATTATAGCACCATGGTCTTTTGTTTTGCACATATATTAAGAAACCCTTAACCCTTTCAGGGTCCCCAGGCCCTCTCCGAGACTTGTTCTCAGGGTCCCCAAATTTAAAAAAAAAAAAAAAAAAAAACCTTATGAAAAGATAGAGAATCTTTTCCCGATCATAATGACACCAAGAGTATGAAATTTGACAGAAAACTTACAGAATTATGCTCTCGCGAAGTTAGCGGTCTTGACGATGTTTACGCATCGGCGATTTTGCCCACTAGAACTCCATTTTTTTCTATCGAATGAGTACAAGAAATCACCCATTTACCGATTTCAACTATCCAATAAAGTGGTCAGAATTTAACAATTTTGCCAATTTCACACAAATTTCAGAAGATGCCAATTTCTGAATAGGGTCCAGAATAAACAAGAGAGATATTCCCGGCACTAAAATAACAAGTTTTCTGTTCGTTAGTCACATCCCCAGGCTCCTCTTATATTTCTTTGGCTTTCCACTTTGAATTTTTATTCTCACAAAAAATGGAAGATTTACAGTGGACCCCCGCATACCGGACGCATCGCATACCATACAATCCGCATACCGGACGCTTTGATCGCAAAAATTTTGCCTCGCATACCGCCCAAAAACCCGCTCACCGCCCTTCGTCCGAGACGCGTCCAATGTGCGGCCTGAGCCACGCTCACATGTTCCGCCGGTGGCATTGTTTACCAGCCAGCCTCCGCGGTAACATCCAAGCATACAATCGGAACATTTCGTATTATTACAGTGTTTTTGGTGATTTTTTCTGGAAAATAAGTGACCATGGGCCCCAAGAAAGCTTCTAGTGCCAACCCTACAGCAATAAGGGTGAGAATTACTATGGAGATGAAGAAAAAGATCATTGATAAGTATGAAAGTGGAGTGCGTGTCTCCGAGCTGGCCAGGTTGTATAATAAACCCCAATCAACCATCGCTACTATTGGTGGTACAGCTGCTGCTGCTGCTGTACCACCGTCAGCTGCTGCTGCTGCTGTAGCATCGTCTGCTGCTGCTGTAGCATCGTCTGCTGCTGCTGTAGCATCGTCTGCTGCTGCTGTAGCATCGTCTGCTGCTGCTGTAGCATCGTCTGCTGCTGCTGTAGCATCGTCTGCTGCTGCTGTAGCATCGTCTGCTGCTGCTGTAGCATCGTCTGCTGCTGCTGTAGCATCGTCTGCTGCTGCTGTAGCATCGTCTGCTGCTGCTGTAGCATCGTCTGCTGCTGCTGTAGCATCGTCTGCTGCTGCTGTAGCATCGTCTGCTGCTGCTGTAGCATCGTCTGCTGCTGCTGTAGCATCGTCTGCTGCTGCTGTAGCATCGTCTGCTGCTGCTGTAGCATCGTCTGCTGCTGCTGTAGCATCGTCTGTTGCTGCTGTAGCATCGTCTGTTGCTGCTGTACCACCGTCAGCTGCTGCTGCTGCTGTAGCATCGTCTGCTGCTGCTGTAGCATCGTCTGCTGCTGCTGTAGCATCGTCTGCTGCTGCTGTAGCATCGTCTGTTGCTGCTGTAGCATCGTCTGTTGCTGCTGTAGCATCGTCTGTTGCTGCTGTAGCATCGTCTGTTGCTGCTGTAGCATCGTCTGTTGCTGCTGTACCACCGTCAGCTGCTGCTGCTGCTGTAGCATCATCTGCTGCTGCTGCTGTAGCATCGTCTGCTGCTGCTGTAACATCGTCAGTTGCTGCTGTAGCATCGTCTGCTGCTGCTGTAGCATCGTCTGTTGCTGCTGTAGCATCGTCTGTTGCTGCTGTACCACCGTCAGCTGCTGCTGCTGCTGCTGCTGCTGCTGCTGCTGCTGCTGTAGCATCGTCTGCTGCTGCTGTAACATTGTCAGTTGCTGCTGTAGCATCGTCTGCTGCTGCTGTAGCATCGTCTGTTGCTGCTGTAGCATCGTCTGTTGCTGCTGTACCACCGTCAGCTGCTGCTGCTGCTGTAGCATCGTCTGCTGCTGCTGCTGCTGCTGCTGCTGCTGTAGCATCGTCTGCTGCTGCTGTAACATCGTCAGTTGCTGCTGTAGCATCGTCTGTTGCTGCTGTAGCATCGTCTGTTGCTGCTGTACCACCGTCAGCTGCTGCTGCTGCTGTACCACCGTTGTTGGTGTGGCTTATTGAGAATACCAAGAAACAATTAACCCCAGAGGATTTGCCACCAAGGATAACCCAAAAAAGTCAGTGTCATCGAAGACTGTCTAACTTATTTCCATTGGGGTCCTTAATCTTGTCTCCCAGGATGCAACCCACACCAGTTGACTAACACCCAGGTGAACAGGGAAAATGCCTGGAACTAGTGCTCATATTGGTGAATTTAGAGCCAGCAAAGGTTGGTTTGAGAGATTTAAGAATCGTAGTGGCATACACAGTGTGATAAGGCCTGTTCTGGAAGAAAATACCAAACAGGACCTACAGTACTCAGGAGGAAAAGGCACTCCCAGGACACTGTCTCATCAGTCATTGCTGCATCTTCAATAAAGGTAAGTGTCATTTATTCTTCATTTAGTAGAGTAGTACATGCACAATATATATTGTGCATGTACTACTCTACTATTGTGCATGTATCCTTCTCTTTGTGTGTAGGAAAATGTGTATTTCATGTGGTAAAAATTTTTTTTTCATACTTTTGGGTGTCTTGCACGGATTAATTTGATTTCCATTATTTCTTATGGGGAAAATTCATTCGCATGCCGAACATTTCGCATAAGAGCCAGCCCTCTTGCACGGATTAAGGTCGCTATGCGGGGGTCCACTGTACTGTTATGCAGACTACTGCATTAGTGTAGAAATGGTATAAATAATATCTGCGCACTTGTGAAAGAATATTAGACTCACCAGTTGACGTATATTGGACGCTTGGCATGATTTGTTCACTTTTGAACTTTGGTAAAAATCGAAACATTTCTGCTACTTTGAGCTCAATTTCAAGGTCCTTTTCATTGTAAAACCAGTCAAAATCATCTCAATTTCTGTAATATGTCTTCCATTCTATAAAATGAGACCAGGAAAACTAGAATACAACAATAAATACCATACGAAAATACAGTGCAAAGTCGCTGTTTTAATCCAAAAACACGGTCAAATTTTTTTTTTCTCATTACGCACTGTGTGCTGCAGGATTTTTTTATACTGTGCACACTGACCACATAGACCCATTCTTTCATATGTAGGCCTACCAGCTTTCACTAGATTTGAGGGCGCTAGAATTTAGGCGTACTAGTATGTCAAAAACCCTGGGGCGTAAGCCGTACTAGTACAGCCGAAACCCTGAAAGGGTTAAATCTGGATAAATGTTCAATGATTCAATCTTTTCAAATACGTACCTCACATTCATTCTGCATGAAAACAAAATTCTAAACTTTTTTTAATGTGTGCATTGATTATTTCCTGCTTACAAAGAGCAACCACAAATAAAATTATGTACAGTGGTGCATCCTTCGTCTGTCTAAAGTACTTATATTAGCAGTTTATTTCACTATTCCACAGCACCATATATGACAGGAGTAGGTCGACTTTTTAAGCACAAAAATCTTTCCAAAACTAGGGGTCAACTAATACGTCAAGTATAAAAGTTGTCGATACATGGCTAAGGTGACAATGACACATTACCGAAGAAGGGAAGTGACATCAATAGCGTACTGATGCTTTCATGCTAGTACTGAAACTTTTATCACACTTGCAGTTTTTATTTGCTATGTCCTACCTGTATTATTTTTGTTGCCCAGATATGTTTTAAAAAAAAAATGTCATGCTTTATTAAATATACCTAAAATATGAGGAGTATGAAGTCTACTGTCTCCCTAGACCACAGTCTTCCCCCTACACCAGTGTAAACACAATCTGGAGAACAAATATCCGAGACATTGGATGCAACATGATACATGTATTAGGTTTTCCCATGGATAGACATTAGGTTTATTGAACAGTTTTGCTATGGTGGTCAGCTGTACACCACATTTACAACAGTCATATACTGAAAATTCTAGCTCTTAAAATTTGAGGCTTTGTATTTACCATAAAGATAATACAGAATTAAGGATTAAGTTGTGGAAATTGTGATATTTTAACATGAGGGAGGGAAAGGGGGGTTGTCAACCTACACAGGCAAATAGAGGCCTCAAAATTTTAGGAGATGACTTGGACACTAGCCTACATGTATATTATACGTATATGAAGAGAAATTTTTTTTTTATTTATATATATACAGTGGTCCCTCGTTTATCGTAATTAATCCGTTCCTGGAGGTGTTATTATTATCAAAATCTATGACTTTCGAATAAATTTTCCCAATAAGAAATAATGTAAATACAATTAATCCGTTCCTGATACCCAGAAGTACTAAAACAAAAACAAAATTTACATGAAATATAGATGTAGTACATAAACAATACAATGGGACATGATGAATGAAACGTTAACAGCATAACACTTACCTTTATTGGCGATTCTTCTTAGTGTATGGAAGACTGGAGGAGGAGAGAGATTGGATTATTTACAGTTTGGAAAGGGAATCCCCTTCCATCAACACCTCAGGTACCAATTGCTTTTCTGGGGTTACTTCTCTTTTCTGTTTCTTAATGCCACTAGGACCAGCTTGAGTCACTGGAGTCCTGTCTCGCAATATAACTGTACAGAGAGCTCTGTTTCTGGTGTCTCTAACACTTCCCTAAAATGAGCCAAGACTGTCACTGTACATGTTGCTAACATGGCTTGCAACAGCCTTGTCAGGGTGATGTTTCTCCATAAATCTTTCCATCTTACCCCACATTTCAAAAATCTCCCTAATTTCTGAAGAAGGCAACTTCTTCCATCTCTCTTCCTAATCATCTGCAGCAAGATTCTGAGCTGCGATCTATTGCTCTTCCTACTGAAACTCTTGCAGCTCCTCAGTGGTGAGCTCTTCGTTGTGGTCTTCCACCAACTCTTCCACATCCTCCAAACTCACATCCAACCCCATGGAACTCCCCAGTGCCACAATAGATTTAACAACAGACATAGGCTCATTAGGGTCAGCTCCAAACCCTTCAAAACCCCTCTTGTTGACACAATCTGGCCACAATTTTCTCCAAGCAGAGTTCAAAGTCCTGGTAGTCACTCCCTCCCAAGCCGTACCTATAAGGGTTATGCAATGGAGGATGCTGAAGTGTTCTCTCCAAAAATCTTAGGGTCACTGCTTTGGTGTAGAGTTTTTTTAAAGTTTGCAATGGCCTGCTGGTCCATGGGCTGGAGGAGAGGAGTGGTATTCGGGGGCAAGAACTTTACTGTGATGAACCCAAACTCCTCGAAAATTAGGTCATTCAAGTTTGGAGGATGAGCAGGTGCAATGTCCATTACTAGGAGGCACTTGAGATCCAATTTCTTTTCCAGGAGATACTCCTTCACACTAGGGCCAAACACTTCATTGAACCACTCGACGAAAATGTCCCTCGTGACCCATGCCTTACTAATATTAGATTTCCAAAACACACACAATTTACTCTTCATAACATTGTTTTTCCT
>NC_069457.1:18401685-18443046 GCF_026875155.1 Cherax quadricarinatus
AAGTATTAGAAGGACCAGTTGGACAGATATTGGATGAATGACAATTTCTGTACTCTGGAATATCGGAAAAAATTGAACATTTCCACTACTTTGAGCTTAATTTCAAGCTACTTTCAGTCCTGAAACCAATCAAAATCATCTCTATTTCTGTAATATGTCTTCTATCATGAGACCAAGAAACTCAGAACACAAACATAAAAATCATAGGAAAATACACTGCAAAGTCGCTGTTGTAAACCAAAATCGCTCAATTTTTTCCCAAAATGTACTGCATACTGCAGTATTTTTTTTTATATGGTGCACACTTACTGCACAGACCCATTCTCTCATATCTAGGCCCAAATTTACTACTCACATCTTATCTGAGAGAGCAGGCTTCAAAACTGCAGAATGGGACTGACCTCAAAAGGGTTAAAATTCATCCACTCCATCCCTTTGCTTCTACTACTACTTTTACTACTACTTAATTAAAGTGAGCATGATTGAGAGTAGAGCCAGCATAGTACAAGCTTAAAAAGCCTCCTGCAGTATTCATCTGAAAGAAAGTAAGAATATGGCAACAACTGCATGTAAGGGGAAATGAATGACATGTGCAGCAATAGAGACTTATCAATCCAATACAGAGAAATCAAAGTATTGAATTCATAATGGGACAGGTCAGGTGCTGCACAGGTTGGAGGGCAGAGCTAGCCAATGGCTGTATTCTGTTTAGGAAGCATGTGCTTAGCAAGTATTTCCAAGATAATAAAGTTACCTGCACAGAGTGATGTTGGTACAATGGCAGCAATGAAGGTGGATGGTATGTGATATGTCTTATTACATGTCCTAATAGCAGATGTCTTTCTTATATATTTGTCAGTGTTATTAACAGTAACCACATAAGTGGGAATGACTGGACAAATAGAACTTGCCTAAGATGGTACAGGAGGCCTACTGTAGTGCTCTTATTCCTATATAGGAAAGCAATAATTTGACACCTTAGCTACACGAGTCTGAATGATTTGGCAACAGTAGAACCTGCCAGTATGGCCCAACAGATTTACTGCAGTGCTCTTATGTTTATAAGAAAGCATCAGTTTAGCAATAGAGTTGGCAATGAGTGGGAATGATTAGGATGAATAAGACCTACCAAGAACATTTTATTGCCAAAACATTGCACCTGCACACAGGCAATTATAAGAGTATTTAACAAAAGCCTTATTTGTGAAGACAAACTATTTTGGCAACAAAATTACCCAAGTTCACACATGTTTTATTCATCAACTTGTTGGTATTGTACAGCATCAATATGACAAAAGCATTCATCTCTCGACCTCCGGGGAGAGAGGACGCACGCCTAGTAGCTACACTTGCCCTCTGGTGGTGACCTTTAGCAACTGGAAGGCAAAATGGCGTATCGAGTGGGTCAGTGGATCAACACTGTTTGTATACAGCTGGTACGTGGCACGCTCACTGGTGAAACGATGAATACATTGCTACCCGCTATCATCAGAGACGTCTATGGTGTCCCCAACGAGGAAGTATATGGTGTAGCCTTAAATGGGACGACCAGAGTATTCCTGAAACTGAATCGTACCGGCGTCTACGACAAACTTGTTGACGAGTACCAGGAGAGGAAGGTGACTGTGAATTCAGCAGTGGACGTCGTCTTGCACGACGTATCTAGGTACTATACGTGGGTGAAGGTGAGAAACGTCCCTTTCAAGGCGACTGCGTATAGTATACAGGAGGTCTTCAACAGTTATGGTAAAGTTCATTCAGCTACGATGGGAGTATGGAAAGATGGGCCATATGAGGGACGACCTGAGGGTTCTTATACCCTCAAAATGACGTTGGCTAGGCCTATACCGTCCTACGTCATGCTAGTGGATTCCAGGACGCAGGTCTTTGTACACTATGCCGGCCAGAGAAGGACCTGTCGATTATGTAGCTCCTACGACCATATGGCAGCACAGTGTCCTAGGAGGCAGCCTACCAGGGCTCCTGGTACGTTGGCAGTGGAGCAGCGGCCTTGTGAGTTGATGCCTGAGTTGGGAGAGGAGGAAGCAGGGACGAGTGGTCGTTGGAGTGAAGAGGTTGATCGGGAAGTACCGACGGTCGGTACCTGTGTTACACTCCCGGTAGGCTCGGGGGAGCAGACAGGACCGTTGGGGGCTCCATCAGGAAGGAAAGATGGTCCTCAGGAAGATTTACTGGAGGACGTGTTGAGAGGTTTTTTGGACGGGTCGGGGAACTCCACCTTAAGTGCTGCCGAGGCTGATGTGAGGGAGGAACAGCAGTCTGTGGTACAAACATTGTGGGGAACTCACTTAGAGCAAGTGGTGGAGGTGGAGGTCCATCAGGAGCATTTGTCGGATGAAGACGTGTGTGGGTAGTGGTTCTAGGAAAAGGCCTGCTGGCACGGTTGAGGCCGAGGAGGTACTCACGCCGGGGCAGAGGCCGGGCAAAAAAGCTTGGGCAAAGGATGAGGAGTTGCTGGACCAAAAGGATCTAGTGGATCCTGATTTCTGTAGTGAAAGGGTAAAAGGTGGGGAGGGAGCCAGGGAAAAGTCTGGTGAGGCGTCGGGTCGACGCACAGGAAAAGGGATGGTAGGCAAGCCACAGAGGCATAGAGGGAAGCCGCCGTTCTTATAAATTTCAAGTGTGTCATTCTAAATGTGAACGGTCTCAAGGCTGAGATCAAAACTGTGTGGTTAGTATGGTTCTTACATAGGTTCCAGGTGGATGTGCGTTTCTTGCAGGAACACAATCATAAGATTGGTAGTGAGTTGTTGTTGCATGGGTATAAGTTGTACATTAGTTGTGCTTGGCAGTTGAAAGGGGGGGTGGCGATAGCGATAAAGGAGACCAGCCCCTTGCGTGTCACGGGTTGGGAGGAGGCAGGGGGAAGGGTTGTGCGGGTAGATGGTGTATGGGGTGATAGAAGGGCATGTTTCATAGGAGTGTATGTGCCGGCGTCGAGCAATACATGAGTAAAAGCGGATTTTGTGAGGGAAGACTTATTGTACCATCTGCGGGGATTGCCTGCCATCACGATTATTGGTGGGGATTGGAATTGTGTAATTCGGGGCCAGGATGTTGAACCGAGAGGGGCGGGTTGTGTATTACGTGTTCTGAGGGATGTGTTGAGGGACATGGGTGTCGTAGATGTTGCAGGGGGAGGAGGTTATATGGTGGAGCACACGTTCATTCGCAAGGGGTATGCTGCAAGACTAGACAGGATTTACGTCATGAAGGATTTGGAGGTCGGGAGGGTGCAGACTTTTGATGTGGGTTTCTCGGACCATAGGGCAGTGATAGTGGATCTGTCGTGGGAAGGTGCCGTGCATATTTACCCCGGCTATTGGAAGTTGAATGTGCGGCTGCTCGGGGGGAAGGGGGGGGAATGGGATTTGATGAGTGGTGGAATGGGTTTTGGGGAGATAGGGATTGGGCTATGGAGCTTGTAGAATGGTGGGAGTTGCGGGCGAAACCTGAGATCGCGAATTTTTATAGAGTCAAGGGCCGTGAGGAAGCGAGATGGAGATATGGTTTGCAGAATTATTTGGAGGGACAGTTGCAGGCATGTTACGGGAGGGGGGGGTGGGGAGGGGGAAGATATAGCACTGCTTCGAGGTAGGATTGAGGAGATTCATAATGAACGTTTTGACGTGATACGTTTTCGTTCAGGGTTGGACTATGTGTTGTGGGGGGATAAACCGACTGGGTATGTGCTGCGTAAGTTTAGGGAGCGTAGGAGAGTGACCAAGTTATTGCAGAAGGTGAGGTCCTCATCTCCACTGAGAGTATGAGCATTTATGCAGGTGAATGGCTCAGGAGAAAATGGAGAGAGGGTGGGAGGCAGGGCGCCTGGCAGGCGTCTTTCGGTAGGGGGGTTCATAAGGCTATAGGAGAAAAGGATAGGGTGGGGTTGGAGGCTGATATTAGTGAGGCAGAGGTGGCAGATGCGGTCTTCAGCATGAATATGGGTAAGGCGCCAGGCATTGACGGTTTGCCTATTGACTTTCATAGGGCTCATTGGGGGTGCATGAGGCATTGTTTAGTTGGGGTTTTGAAAAATATGCTAGATGGAAAGAGAATGGGCGAGTCACAACGTACAGGCATAGTAGTATTAGTACCAATGAAGGAAGGGGCGCGGGCACTGAGTGCTTTCCGGGCAATTTCCTTAATGTGCGCAGACTATAAGGTATTCACAAAGATTCTAGGGAATAGAATGAAGGCAGTTCTCGGAGCACTTTTACACAGAGGTCAGTTTGGGATTCCAGGGAGGAGTATGCGGGATGGACACGGGCGCATAAGGGATTTCTTAGAGGGCTGTGGAGGGGGGGGTTTCTAGGGGTTGATTGGGAGAATGCGTATGATTGTGTGGACAGGGTGTTTTTGCGTGAGTGTTTGTGTGATTTGGGTTTTGGTGCCAGGGTGGTAGGGTGGGTGGATGCATTGTATGTGGGGGCGATCATGCGTGTGCAGGTGAACGGTAGGTTGGGTTCTGGGATTCGTATGGAGAGGGGTTTGCGGCAGGGTTGCCCACTTTCACAGCTATTATTTGCTTGCGTTCAGAACCCATTTTATGAGCTTGTAGACCGAGAGTTGTGTGGGGAGGGGGTTGAGGGGAATGACGGGGGGATTGTGGGTTACGTTGATGATACGATGATCTTACTTAGTGGAAGGGAGGATTTTTCAAGGGTGGGTAGAGTCATCGAGAAGTTTGGGGCCGTAACAGGAATGAGGGTAAACAAAAGCAAGTCGATGTTGTTAGAGGTGGGCACCTGGGTAGGCGGGAGATTGGGCCAGGGGTTTAGATGGAATGTAGTAGAACGGATTAAGATTTGTGGGATTTGGTACACAGCGGACAGGCAGGAAAGTAGAAAGATTAATTCAGAGGCAGTTAGGGACAGGGCAGTGGGTAGGCTACGTGGCCTTTGGGCCAGAGATGTTACGTTGCACCAAAGGGCTGTGATTGTGAATTCGTTGGTATACAATAAGGTTTGGGGAGCGGCAGCAGTATATTCCTTGAGAAATTGTGATGTAACAGACATACAGAGGAGGGTATTAAGGTATATATGGGGTTATGGGAGGGCGTGGTTGGGACGTGATGTAGTAATGACTGGGGTGCGTCAAGGGGGATTGGGTTTGTTGGCATTGGGGCCCAGGGTGAGGGCAATATACGTCAAGGTGAGATACCTCAGTGCGGGGGGGTCTGGGGGCGGCGTGTGGGGGAGGTGATGCGGGACTTACGTTGTTGGTGGAGTGGGAGGGACCTGGAGGTGTGTGAGGATATGTTGAGGTATATGTTAAGAGTGCGAGATGTGCGTCATTTGCGAATAGGGAGGCTGGTGGGAGTAGAGTATCATCGGGAGACGCTGCAAGGGGTGGCTGTCTTCCCCACATATACTAATTGGAGGGTAATATGGGAGGAATTTCGAAAGCTAGGAATGCCAGCAAGGGTGAGAGAAGTGGTCTACAGACTCCTCATGGGGACATTAGCGTCAAAACAGGTGTTGAGGCAGATGGGATATGTGAGTGATGCTTCGTGTGTGCATTGTGGCGACGTGGAAAATGCTTTCCATGTGGTGTACTTTTGTCCTTTTTAGGAAAATGTAAGGGTGTGGTTGAGGGTTGTTTTTGGATTATTGGAAGGGGGAAGGGTGGGGGTCCTTAGGGCTTTACTTTTAGACGTGGGAGGAGTATCTAATGAGGTAGCGAGGGCGTTAAGGTATATAATGGTTGATTTTTTGTATGTTTCTTGGGGAATGAGGGAGGTGGGGGGTAATGTCAGGATTAAGGCCTTAGCGGCGAGTTTTTATAGGTCGGTGGGTAGGAATAGGAGCTTATATGGGGGTCAGTGGGTTGCTCTTTTTCCGGAGAGTTATCGGGGACTGACTGTGGCATGACTACTACAGTTGGTGCCGGGGAAAGGCAGCAAGGGGTTGGCTTCCGAGGTGAGTGATGAGTACTTGGAGATGATTGTAGTAAGGAAGAGAAGAGATGGTGGATGCTCCAGTGGTGTATGTGAGATAACTTGATGTAAGGCCTGTCTGTGTGTGTGTGTTGAGTGTGTGAGTGTGTGAGTGAGTGTGTGTGTGTGTGTGGTGTGTGTGTGTGTGTGTGTGTGTGTGTGTGTGTGTGTGTGGTGTGTGTGTGTGTGTGTTGAGTGTGTGTGTTTGAGTGTGATGGTGTGTGTGTGTGTGTGTGTTGAGTGTGTGTGTGTGTTGAGTGTGTGTGTGTGAGTGTGTGTGTGTGTTGAGTGTGGTGTGTGAGTGTGTGTGTGTGTGTGAGTGTGTGTGTGTGTTGAGTGTGTGTGTGTGTGTTGAGTGTGTGTGTGTGTTGGTGTGTGTGTTGAGTGTGTGTGTTGAGTGTGTGTGTGTGTGTGTGTGTGTGTGTGTGTGTGTGTGTGTGTGTGTGTGTGTGTGTGTGTGTGTGTGTGTGTGTGAGTGAGTGTGTGTGTGTGTTGAGTGTGTGAGTGTGTGTTGAGTGTGTGAGTGTGTGTGTTGAGTGTGTGAGTGTGTGTTTGAGTGTGTGTGGTGTGTGTGTTTGAGTTGTGTGTGTGTGAGTGTTGAGTGTGTGTGTGTGTGTGTGTGTTGTGTGTGTGTGTGTGTGTGGTGTGTGTGTGTTGAGTGTGTGTGTGTTGAGTGTGTGTGTGTTGAGTGTGTGTGTGTTGAGTGTGTGTGTGTTGAGTGTGTGTGTGTTGAGTGTGTGTGTGTGTGTGTGTTGTGTTGAGTGGTGTGTGTGTGTGTTGAGTGTGTGTGTGTGGTGTGTGTGTGTTGAGTGTGTGTGTGTGTGTGTGGGGTGTGTTGTGTGTATGTGTGTGTGTGTGTGTGTGTTGAGTGTGTGTGTGTGTGTTGTGTGTGTTGAGTGTGTGTGTGTGTGTGTTGAGTGTGTGTGTGTGGTGTTGAGTGTGTGTGGTGTGTGTGTGTGTGTTGTGTGTGTGTGTGTGTGTTGAGTGTGTGTGTGTGTGTGTGTGTGTGTGTGTGTGTGGTGTGTGTGTGTGTGTGTGTGTGTGTGTGTGTGTGTGTTTGAGTGTGTGTGTTGAGTGTGTGTGAGTGTATGTTGAGTGTGTGTTGATGTGTGTTGAGTGTGTGTTGTGTTGAGTGTGTGTGAGTGTGAGTGTGTGTGAGTGTGTGTGTGTGTGAGTGTGTGTGTGTGTGAGTGTGTGTGTGAGTGTGTGTGTGAGTGTGTGTGTGTGTGTGTGTGTGTGAGTGTGTGTGTTGTTGCGTGTGGTGTGTGCGTGTGGCGTGTGCGTGTGGTGTGCTGTGGTGTGTGCGTGTGGTGTGTGCGCGTGGTGTGTGCGCGTGGTGTGTGCGCGTGGTGTGTACGTGTGGTGTGTGCGTGTGGTGTGTGCGTGTGGTGTGTGCGTGTGGTGTGTGCGTGTGGTGTGCGTGTGGTGTGTGCGTGTGGTGTGTGCGTGTGGTGTGTGCGTGTGGTGTGTGCGTGTGGTGTGTGTGTCTGTGTGAGAGTGTGTGTGGGGGTGGGGTGATCGGTTATTGAAATGGGGCTTCTGTAAGAGAGGTGGAGGTTTTTGGTAAGATTTTCTTGATTCTGTGGGTTTGCCAAGGCGTCCTTTCGATACTTTTCAAAGACGGACCAAACAAAATTTTTTAGGAAATAATGAGCGAAGAATTATTTGTGATGTAAAAGATGCGGGGTTTGTTTTTGTTGCCCCAGAGACAATTGTTAGGATTCCTATCCTATTTAACAACTGTAGTACGGGCGAGGTGCATCAGGCTCATGTATTTCCTGTATATTTAACTTTGTCAATGTTAGATGTTCTGTGTACAAGAGTGGGCATTATACATTGCCCTATTCAGTATGCCTTCCTGTTGGGAAGTTAATGAGGTAGGAACGTATATACACACGGATTAAGGGTATATTTCACCTGTTCATACTGTGTACCTGGTGGGTGATGGGAGGAGGCACACATCTTAGAAAATTTTTTCTTATTTATCATTTATTCTAGAGTATGCAAAGTTCATTATAATGTGTATTTGGGTTATATGGGATGTGGGGTGTGGGGAGTATGATTTAGTCTCCTCGAAAACATTGTCAGGAGGTTTTAGTTTTCGAGAATCTATGTACATAATATGTTACTATACAAAATAATTGTATGAGAAATGTTTTGGTGTATACTTAATGTTTTGTATATAAAGTTTTGTACAAAATATGCATAAGTGTAACAGGTTTTGTTATGTAGCTTTTTTTGTTAAGGAATGCTCAGGTGTAGGTTCTTCTGTTTCATTCCTAGTTAGGCTTGTTTTTTCTCAGTGTTGAGGTTTTTTTGTTAAGTTTGATGTATAACATGTAGATTGTATACTGTGTCCTTAAATAAAAATATAAAAAAAAAATATATAACAAATCTAAGAAAACATTAGATTTGAAGGCTTCACTTTACACAAAACATAATACTAACACAATGTACAGTACTTCTTCAATGTTGATCTGCAGTCCCTCAAAAACTAAGGCAGTTTTCTACACGAGACAAGAAAAACTAAAAAGCTTTTACATAACATAAGATGGGAGGAACACTGCAATAGGCCTGTTGGCCCATATTAGGCAGGTCCTTCACAAATCCAGGGGTCACCTTGTGTACAAGCTATACTTGAATAAATATAATTTTTAATTTAGAAAACAGACAATTAAGTGGAAACTCTTACCCAAAGATAACTGCATTCCAGATCATAATGTTGTTCTCTGTTGGAGCAGCACTTACTCCAGCAGGCGGGTCTTGCTGCAGCCTGCAAATATTAAAATGTATCAGTTAATGCTTAATACATGCTAATGTGTCATCATGCTTAAGACAAACTTTATGATCTTCAAGTGAGTGAGAAAAAAATCAAGGTACTATGTACTACGTACATAGTAGATGGTTATGGCAGATAGTTGTATGAAAGAGGAATAAGAATAGACAAAGCAAGAGGTCTATATTGCAGCATCTGTGTAAAGAAACTATGGAGACAAAATAGGGAATGCATCAGGTTATATGGTATCAACACTTGGTATGAGCATGAAGCATAGTCTTTAAATGTTGCAGGAATGAGATGAGCTGGAGGCAGTGATGAGATCATGGCTGAGATTAATGCTTGGTGTGATTATTCAGAAAAATAGTAGTATACTGTAGAACTCGCTACCCTCAAATCTTTCTGATTGGCGAGTTTATGGTACACACTAAATTGAAGGGAGTTGCTAGTACTGTAGTGAGTCTGTGTATAGATATCAAAAAAAGGAAGAGCACTGTTTCTCTTTTCAAATGTGAATGGAGTGGAAAGCTCAACATACTTCCTTTCCTTGATGTCCTTTGATAAAAAAAAAATACTACTGCTACTACTTATAACTGTATTCAGTTCAGTGTACACTATAAATCTACCAATCAGAAATATCTCGCTTTCTGGTCTCCCACTAAAAACTGAGCTCCATCAACATTTCCTCTGGACTTCTTTCTTCCTCTTCATCATTGTTGAAGTTCCTTCCAATCTTCTTGATGCGTAATTTCAAAGTCCTCGTCTGGCAATCTCCCTGCCAGCTGAACAATTTCCTGGATGTGGCTGGGAAGGGGGGGGGGACTGAAATTTTTCACTAAGCCAAAATTTTCCCAAACCTACATTTATTGTTGATTAGGGAGCTTCATTCCATGTACTTTTCATGTATGTACAGTAGTTTATTGCATCTGCAATGTTCAAATTTACACCAGAACTCTGCCTCTCCAAGCTCAGAGTCTATGTCCAGTGTTACAATGAGTTTCAGCACCATTGTTTTGTGTATGGCTGCACTTAATTAGCCTTATAATGCTTTGATCCAGCAAATGTAACAAAGGTGTTAAACAGGGTTGTAAAAACAACTTTCAAATGTGGATATACATACATCCTCCAAGAGTTCAGGATGAGTACAGATAAGAATGATCAAGAGTGAGGAGAATATTTAAAGGCAATGTTTCTGCTGTGCAGGCAAAACATGACTTTGGGAATGAAATGATGCAACTCTTTCATTGTCAAGATCCCTGAAATAAATGTACTGACAATGTTGGGATTTAAAAAAAAAAAAATGAAGTGAGAGAAAATCTTTTTATGAAGGTATCGACACAAAGAAAAAAAATTTCAAAATTTAAGGGAAAATTGGCAATGAGTGCAATTTTTGCATCAGCAATTTTGCCCACTGCATCCTATTTGAAGTGAATTGCACTGCTCAATTTGATCAAATTCTTGGTTATTTTGCAAGTATGCTTTCCATTCTATCAACTGAGCATAAAAAAAAAAAAACCCACAAGTCAACTAACAGAACTATCCCATAAACTGCCAAGTCAAGTAATTTGGCCAATTTTACATAAAATTCAACCAAATCCAATTAAAAATAGAATAGCAACCTATCCTCAGTTCATTGATCACATCCCCAGGTCTCTTCTATATAATGCTTGCTCTCCATTTTGAATCCATCACATACAAAAATAAAGTTTTACCCTATTTCTTGGATAATTAACCTTTTCAGGGTTCCCAGGTCCTCTCCCAGACTTGTTCTTAGGGTTGCCCAAATTTCAAAAAAAAAAAAAATTATTTTTTCTTGTGAAAAGATATAGTATCTTTTCCCGATCATAATGACACCAAAAGTATGAAATTTGATGGAAAACTTACGGAATTCCTGGCACTAAAATAACATTTCTTCTGTTCATTAGTCACGTCCCCAGGCCCCTCTTACATTCTTTTGCTTTCCGCTTTGAATTTTTATTCTCATAAAAAATAAAAGATTTACCATTATGCAGACCACTGCATTAGTGTAGAAATGGTATAAACAATATCGGCGCACTTGTGAAAGAATATAGACTCACCAGTTGACGCCTAGCACGATTTGTTTACTTTTGAACTTTGGTAAAAATTGAACATTTCTGCTACTTTGAGCTCAATTTCAAGGTACTTTTCATTGTAAAAACCAGTCAAAATCATCTCAATTTCTGTAATATGTCTTCCATTCTATAAAATGAGACCAGGAAAACTAGAATACAACAATAAATACCATACGAAAATACAGTGCAGTCACCGTTTTAATCCAAAAACACGGTCAAAGTTTTTTTCTCTCTCATTACGCACTGTGTGCTGCAGGATTTTTTTATACTGCGCACACTGACCACAGACCCATTCTTTCATACGTAGGCCTACCAGCTTTCTCTCACTAGATTTGAGGGCACTAGAATTTAGGCGTACTAGTACAGTGGACCCCCGGTTAACGATTTTAATCCGTGCAAGAGGGGTAATTGTTATGCGAAATAATCGTTATGTGAATGAATTTTCCCCATAAGAAATAATGGAAATAAAATTAATCCGTGCAAGACACCCAAAAGTATGAAAAAAAAATTTTTTTTACCACATGAAATATTAATTTTAATACACACAAACTGAAAAAGGCATGCACACTTACATGACACTTACTTTTATTGAAGATCTGGTGATGATTGATGGGATGGGAGGAGGGGAGAGCATTATCTTCTTACTGTTTTAGAAGGGGAATCCCCTTCCATTAGGACTTGAGGTTAGTAAGTCCCTTTTTCTGGGGTTACTTCCCTTCTTTTTTTAATGCCACTAGGGCCAGCTTCAGAGTCACTGGACTTCTTTCGCACAAGATATCTGTCCATAGTGGCCTGTACCTCTCGTTCCTTTATCACTTCCCTAAAGTGTTTCACAACATTGTCAGTGTACAGGTGCCAACACGGCTTGCAATAGCTGTGTGAGGGTGATTTTCATCCATGAAGGTTTGCACTTCAAGCCACTTTGCACAGATTTCCTTTATCTTTGTAGTAGGCAACTTCTTCAATTTCTCTCTCTCCCTCCTCTGAACCAGTTTCCCCAGGTCTGGCCTCTTGCTCTTGAAGTTGATCTATCAGCTCATCAGTGGTTAGTTCTTCATTGTCCTCCTCCACCAACTCTTCCACATCCTCCCCACTAACCTCCAACCCCAAGGACTTTCCCAATGCCACAATGATTCCTCAACTGGCACAGGATTCTCAGGGTTAGCCTCAAACCCTTCAAAATCCCTTTTGTCTACACATTCTGGCCACAGTTTCTTCCAAGCAGAGTTCACAAGGTCCTCTTAGTCACTTCCTCCCAAGCCTTACCTATAAGGTTTACACAATTGAGGATATTAAAGTGATCTACTCTCCAAAACTCTCTTAGAGTCAGTTGAGTTTCTGAGGTCATTACAAAGCACCTTTCAAACAGAGCTTTTGTGTACAGTTTCTTGAAGTTGGAAATAACCTGCTGGTCCATGGGCTGCAGGAGAGGAGTGGTATTAGGAGGCAAAAACTTCACTTAATGAAGCTCATGTCCCCATAAAGTCGCTCTGCCACGTCTGTAGGATGACCAGGGCATTGTCTAACACCAGGAGGCACTTAAGTTCTAATTTCTTTTCAGTTAGGTA
This sequence comes from Cherax quadricarinatus, assembly GCF_026875155.1. Lineage (NCBI taxonomy): Eukaryota > Metazoa > Arthropoda > Malacostraca > Decapoda > Parastacidae > Cherax > Cherax quadricarinatus. The sequence goes on from NC_069457.1 coordinate 18,414,082, forward strand.
ATCTTTCACATTGGGGGCAAATGCATGGTGTAACCAGTTATAGAAAAATTCCCTAGGGACCCATGCCTTACTGTTTGCCCTCCACAGCACACACAAATTATCCTTGAGGACATTCTTTTGCCTGAATGCTCTGGGAGTTTCAGAGTGATACACTAATAAAGGCTTCACTTTGCAATCACCAGTAGCATTGGCACACATGAGAAGAGTAAGCCTGTCTTTCATAGGCTTATGTCCTGGGAGTGCCTTTTCCTCCTGAGTAATGTAGGTCCTGCTTGGCATTTTCTTCCAGAACAGGCCTGTTTCATCACAATTAAACACTTGTTCAGGTTTCAGTCCTTCAGTTTCTATATACTCTTTGAATTCCTGCACATATTTTTCAGCCGCTTTGTGGTCCGAACTGGCAGCCTCACCATGCCTTATCACACTATGGATGCCACTACGCTTCTTAAATCTCTCAAACCAACCTTTGCTGGCCTTAATTCACTCACATCATCACTAGTTGCAGGCATTTTTTTAATTAAATCCTCATGCAACTTCCTAGCCTTTTCACATATGATCGCTTGAGAGACGCTATCTCCTGCTAGCTGTTTTTCATTTATCCACACCAATAAGAGTCTCTCAACATCTTCCATCACTTGCGATCTTTGTTTCGAAAACACAGTTAAACCTTTGGCAAGAACAGCTTCCTTGATTGTCTTTTTGGTGCCCACAATAGTAGCGATGGTTGATTGGGGTTTCTTGTACAACTTGACTAGGTCGGCAATACGCACTCCACTTTCATACTTATCAATGATCTCTTTCTTCATTTCAATGGGTATTCTTACCCTTAATTGGTGTACGGTTGCACTAGAAGCTTTCTTGGGGCCCATGGTCACTTATTTTCCAGAAACACCACCGAAAACACTGTAATAATACGAAATATTCCGAGTGTATGCTTGGATGTTAGCGCGGAGGCTGGCTGGTAAACAATGGCACGGGCGGCACATGTGAGGCTGGGTGAGGGCGCACATTGGACGCGTCTCGGACGAAAATCGGTGAGCGGGTTTTTAATCGGTATGCGCGGCAAAAATTTTGCGATTAAAGTAAGCGGTATGCGAAATAATCGCTATGTGATGCCATCGTTATGCGGGGGTCCACTGTACGTCAAAAACCCTGGTGCGTAAGCCGTACTAGTATGGCCGAAACCCTGAAAGGGTCAAATATAACCAGAAATCATTGGTTATATGTAGTTTAGGGCATCCCAATAATTGAAACAGACCTAGTAAAATTCCACAGAACAGATCATGGGGTGGAAGGAAAGCCTTACCCTTCCTCAGGAAATTTAAAAAAAATTTACTCCACTACTTTGAGCCCTATTCCGAGCTACTTTCTACACAATCATCTGTATTTCAGTAGTATATCTTCCATGCTATCAAATTATGCCAATAAAACAACAAAAATACCTCAGTTAATATCTTAAACCAAACAAGGTCAGAAGTTTGGTTTTCTCATGCACTGTGTGAGGCAGGATTTTTTTTTTTAGTGTGCACACTCACTGCAGACCTACTCTCTCATGTCCAGGCCAGAATTTAATGTTCACAACATATTTGAGGGCACTGTGCTTAAAACGTAGATCAACACTGAGTGACTAGTGTCAATAACATGGATCTACTTAAGACAGTGAAAGGATTTAACCAGCCATTAAACGAGGCTTCTGTCATGCATGCTCATCAGTTAAACCTCCACTGGAAATATTGAGGCAATTCACCTTATGCATTACCAAACAGAAGTAAGCTGAAACAATCCTTTGTTGCTGAATTCAGGTGCTGACTGATCTAAGTTATAGATGGAATCTTCTTCCAATAAACACTCATCTCATCAGCTTGAACATTTGCTATGGCTTATAGTCACCCTCTTCAATTTTGCAAGGATATTTCTAGCAGCAGTGCGATCTGCAGATGTAGTACTTTCACCAGAAAATTTAATGTGCTGCTGATTGCGAGACATTTGTGAAACCAACCAGAGCTACTCTACACTTACTCAGGCCTTCCTTCCTCATCGTATACTTTTATAATACACTAAGGCTTTCTTCTTTATAATGAAATAAAACTGTACACCTTCCCTGGTTCTCTGTTCAATCCACTCACTCAATTTTTAGCCTTATTAAGCTGTGACCTATGCTGATTATCTTCAGGTCACAACCTGAGTTACTTATTATAAAAGTTCTTATCTTTGCCTCACTTTAATCATACATATTGATGCTTTATTGAAACTAAAGCACATGCCATCTCCATAACATGTACACCTTGATGCTTATTTAACCCTTTCAGGGTCCGTCCCGTAGATCTACGGCTTTTTGGTGAGTGTCCAAACCGTAGATCTACGCCAAAATTCTAGCGCTGTCAAATTTAGCGCGAAAGCGCTCATAGGCCTACATGTGAGAGAATGGGTCTGCGCCGTGGGTGTGCGCCGTAAACAAAAAATCTAGGCGCCTGCATAGCATTGTGGGAACGCCGACTCAGTCACCCTTGTTCACCATGCCTCGTCGCAAGTCAGCTCTCACTCCCCAGAAAATTGGGACTCTCCTCTTCCTGTCTGATAGTTCTGACACTGATGGAAGTGCAAATGAAGATGAATTCTACGGCTTTGATAAGTTAGTGACCGAAAATAATGACCAGGATATTGATAATAGTGCAGAAAACCCCGACGATCCTTGACCTTCTACCTCTGGTGTGGGCACTCGTGATTCACGGTCGGGTGTTCCTAAACGTAAGAGAAAACTAATATTTTCGCGTGGCCAGGCCTCTGACTTCAGTAATGACGATGATTCTGACGTGGATTGTGATTTTATTGCGCTTGACGATCATTCGAGTAGTGATAGTGAGGAATCATATTCACCAGTGAAGCGTCGGTATGTTCGCCACCGCATGCGCTCGGGTAGTGTACCCTATGCTGTGCCCAGGGGACGGATAACATCCACGAGTACATCCCGTGGCCCTACCCCCTTTTTAGGTAGGAAAGTAAATGATGTGGCTACACTTGGAAATGGATGGGCCACAGGCAAAGGGGGGATTGTTAGTGGTGCTGGAGGGGGTTAGGAAACCCCCCTGCGGACTCACCGCCCCCACGGGGGGACCCCCCGGCCTACCCCAAAGTTCAAGGACAAAGCGGAGCTCAGCCACCAGCCCGCCACAAACCCACAACCACCCTAAAACCCAGCCTAGGATGTCCAGAATCCACCAAAAAACCGATGGGGGTTTGGGCAGAAAAAATCCCAATTTTTTTTTCCCAAGCTCACCATTTTGATGACTCTCAAAGGGAAATTCTACCTACCTTTTCCCCCTTTGGGAACCAGGGCCAATGAACGGGAATTTTTTGAATTATTTTTTGCCCCACCATTGAGGGAAATTTTTGCAGGGAAAGTAATAAGTTTTTTCATTAAAACCATGGAAAATTTACGATCTTAATCACCACAGTCCAAGACTAACACAGGTGGAAAGAGACACTTTTTAAAAAATTTGTAATTGCTTTTGCAACAATAAGGCTTATGCCTCACTCTAAAAGCAAAATAAAAAACCATACTGGTCCAAAGATGGGTTTAATTTCAAACCCCACCCCTTCAGTGAAAAAAATACCATTGAAAAAGGTTTTTTCTTATGTTACTATGTTAAATTTCTCTGAAAAAACCCAGGGCCTGACAAAAGTGACGGGTTTATACAAGATTAAAAATGTTTTTCAGTACTCAAACAAAAGTTCGGGAAATATACTTTTATCCATTCAAGAACCCTTGTAATTGACGATCTTTGATTTTTTTCCCCAAAAAAAGGTAGACTGTCATTCAACAGATATACCGACAAGAGGAACCGTTTTGGGTAAAAAACCCTGTTTTACTTTTGTGATTGTGACAGTCCTGGTGTTTGGATATTTTTGTTCCCACGGTATTAAAACTTTAAAAGTCCCAAAGATGTTAGGGGGAAACCAGGTGACGTAGTGAGAAACATGATGGCACCTTTTTTGGGTTAAGGGGCCCAAAAAATTATAAACCGATAACGGGTACCCAACCCATTACTCAGTGATTTCATGCGATGAACAAACAAAAATGTTTGGCACAGTGCGTTCTAATCGTAAACAAAGCCCAGCTCAACGCAGGTTTTCCCCCGGGTGAACGTGCAGGTGTTTACTCCCAATGACATCAGGAAATTACGGTGGCATGAAAAACAAATGTCCATTGTTAAAAACCATTCACCGAATAAAATGAAAAGCCCATGGCGAAGTTATCGAGGGGCCTAATGAACTATTCAAAACCAGTGTCATAAATTGATTAAACACAAAACTCCCTTTGGTTTGACAAGTGTGACTTGCAGATAGGTTTTTTTTGACTGTTTTCCCTAAGATTACAAGGGGGTACATGAAACTTTTTTTTCCAAACTCAGGGACTTTTCCAAATCTAAATGCAAAAAAATAGTACCAAATAAAGACGGGTAACAGACCACCGTAGGGTTTGAATTTTGTTTGTCTTTTCAACAACCCCATAATGAAGTACCAGGAAAAAACACCTGCAATACAAAAATGGACCCGAATTCAACACGATTTTTTTCCCAACTTTGAGGGGAAGGGGGATCATTTCATAAAACAGCTTCCTTCAAAACCCCCAAAAAAATTTGCTCAAAAGAATCCCTTTTCTGGCACAAACAAAAACGACGGCAACAAAGACGCAAAGAAAACTCGGTTTAAAAGTTGGGGGAATGTAAGGGGCCCCCCTGGCAAGGTGCCTTTTTTCAAAAGAGTTTCCCCAAGCCCACAGTTTTTAAAACCATTTTCCCGTGATTTAAATAAAGTAAATAAAATTATAGAAAAATTATATTAACAATAATTTTTTGCATGTTTTTTTGTAAAAACAACCCGTGGGAAACAAAATATGAAACTTTAGTGCATTATTTGTTTTAATAGTGATTTTTTATATATAATTTTATACATAAAGGTCCCCCTCAGGCCCCAAAAGTTTTTTAGGGAAAAAAAAAAATTGGGAAAAAAAAGAAAAAACAACTAAAAAAAACAAAATAATATAATACCTAGGGGGGAATTCGTCATGTTTCCACCACCACAAAAATTTTTTATAAACTTCCTTGGGACTGTATCTATAAGTCCCGAACAGATTCTATTTTTTTTTGTTTTATTACCCCTTTAAAAAAAAATATGCTCTTTAATTTTTTAAAAAAAAAATAATTTTTTTTTTTTTTTTCAAAAATTTTTTGGGGCACGGTGCTTTACTTCAATTTTTTGGGCCCTTTGGCCCCCGAAAGGGTTTAAAAAAAAAATTTACTGCTTTTTCTTTTTGGTGTCCCAGAAAAAAGGCCCTTTAATTTTTCCTGGGTGCCATGGTTACTATCAACCCAAAGAAAATTTAACCAGCGATAAGATAAAAACTCAAATTTATTAATACAAATGAAAAATAAAAAGGAAAATCAGGGGGCCCCTTTTATTGGTATTATCAAATGCCAACTTTTAAAACTACGTACTGGATTATTTAAACAAGTTTATTTTGCCCTTATTAAAAGTGAGACTAAGCCTTGCCTATAAAACAAAGGGCTGGCTATGAGGTAGAGGGGAAGGGCTTATCATACTTCCTCTAAATTTTTTTCCATGTTCAATGGACGTTTAAACAGTGTGCTTATGGAAAATAAACTACAAATTTTCAACCACATTATTGTAAAAAAAATGTAAGAGTGTCACATGTAAACAAGGGACTGAAAAATAGGGATGATGCTGTGCTCATCCCAAATTTAACAGTAAAAAAATCGTAATTACATACATAAAAATTTACCTTTATCATGGTGGCAAATTTAGTCATTTGCAATTTAACACATCTTTGTTAAAATTTTGTTTTGATTCAATATAAGTGCATACAAGGGGACTTGAAAATTACTACACAAATTTTCTATTAATAATGATCTTTATTTCTACATGTACAAGGTAAATAGGCACAAATATCCATGACATACTACTACATAAAAGCCATTTGTTATGCAGAGCATTTCGGGCAAACTAGGTCAGTTTTGTCACAGGATGCGACCCACACCAGTTGGACTAACACCAGGTACCCATTTTATTGACGGGGAACATAGACAACCGGTGTAAAGAAACACGCCCAATGTTTTACACTTGCCGGGAATCGAACCCGCGCAGTGTGAAGCGATTTTTAAGCCACCAGGCCACAGGACTATTATTACCATATTATATACCTCCCTCATGGATAATCAAAGTAGTATACATTTAAAATAACTTCTCCCAGCTTATTGGAATACCTAATGCCTTTTGCCAGTCACTATAATCTGCCCAAAAATGTTGACTTAGTTACAACAAATGAAACTCATAAATAACAGTGTTTATCAAAAAATTATACCCAAGTGCAAATAATAATAACTTCATCACAAAGTATTATTAAATTCATTGGGAAGCGCAAAACAAGTAGGTGTCACAGTCTTGGGGAATGGCAGGTAATTAGGAGTCATTCAGAGAAATAACTTGCGAAAAATGTCTCCTAATAAATGAAAAAAAAAAAAAGTCCATACAAGTCCCTGCAACACTGGTAATGAAGTTAGGCACACCAGTCTGAAATACACATGGGGGAACATTTTTCGTGGAGTTTTAGTGGGGGTAATATGAAGGAGGGAAGGTGAGAGAGAGGTAAGAGAGAGTAAGTTAACACAACTACGCCACCATCACCACCACATATATTTATAGCAGCACGACAAAGAACTTGATCATGAAGACTTATTATCGTGTGTAGTGTGTCCCACCTCCTCTACACACACCTCACACCATCATCAGTACCTTCCTGTACACTGCACACTAGTGAAACCACAGTATTGCTCTACAGAGCTACATTACATAGAGTTGTGTTAGAGGAAACAAGGTCAGCTGATGCCTGGCTAACACCCATCACTGCCACTCTTACTCTTAAAGTCTCTCATCAGTCGTCGTCTCGCCGGATAGACATGATAATATTGGTAATTAAACTAAGGAGCTCCTAGCGAATACTATAGCTAGTTAGCTAAACTTAGAGTCATACATTAATGCCTGACAATGTTCACACTGAGCAAACCCTGAACGCTTTCCTAATGTTTATGACGTCACTGACCAGCATGACGTCATCCCCCAATGCTCAGCGCAAGACACTTTTAAAGCTTTATATGCGCAACACTCTATTTACCCCTCCCTTTTTCCTAATTCATACTCACTGTCTCTCATTTATTTCTATATTTATATATCCTTCATGCACTTTTACTTTATCCCAAACCCTTTAAAAATATATTTTGTTGTATCTAACCCCCCTTTAAATTTATATTAATATTGCATACCTGCCATTTTTATGTCCTGAGAATTATTTATTTACATCGTATCTGGGTCTTAAATGGGCGTGAAAATAACCATGGGGGAAAACGCCCTTTTAAGATTAAGTAAATTAATATAAAAAAACTAAAATTTCAAGGAAATTTTTAGCTTCTGTTTCATAATAATTTGCAATCTTGTTCCACTGATACTGTGCTTACCAGTCCACCGCTAACTTTGAATTTCCACCATCTTAATCAACTCTTTCTAACATCTACTCACGTATTTACTCACCAGCTTGTGGTTATAGGGTTCGAGTCTTAGCTCCTGGTCTTGCCACTGCTACATTTACTGTCTTTCATCTCGTGGGCCCTGGACACCTATTCTTGGAATTATGTATGGAGCCTGTCTCCACTACTGCTTACTCCAGGTCATTCCACTTTCTGACACTCCTCAGGCTCCAGAAATGATTCCTGACATCCTTGTGACTCATCTGTGTCTAGACTGATATTTTTATTTTGTAATCTAAGGACTTCCCAGTATGGGCCACTAGGCCTTTCTGCAGTGTTCCTTTTTAAGGGTTTTTTATAAACCAACCTGTAGATGGTCACTATATACCCATCCTGTAGGTCACCACATACCCATCCTGTTGGAAGCCACCACATACCCATCCTGCAGATAGTCACCACATACCCATCCTGTAGGTCACCACATACCCATCCTGTAGGTCACCACATACCCATCCTGTAGGTTACCACATACCCATCCTGTAGGTCACCACATACCCATCCTGTAGGGCACACATACCATCCTGTAGGTCACCACATACCCATCCTGTAGGTCACCACATACCCATCCTGTAGGTCACCACATACCCATCCTGTAGGTGGACACCACATACCCATCCGTGGGCCCAATACCCCTCCATCCCGTATATATATACACATCGGATTAAGGGTTTATTTACCTGTTCTTTACTGTGTTACTGGTGGGTGATGGAGGGAGCCACAACATCTTAGAAAAATTTTTTCTAATTTTATCATTTATTCTAGAGTATGCAAAGTTCATTATATGTGTTATTTGGGTTATTTATGGGATGGTGGGGTGTGGGGAAGGTTCGGGCGTATGAATTTTGTCTCCTCGAAATACTTGTCAGGAGGTTTTAGTTTTCGAGAAATCTAAGTTGACCCTAAATATGTTACTATACAAAACAAAATTATTGTATGAAGAAATGTTTTGGTGTTTACTTATATGTTGTTGTTTATAAAAGGTTTTGTACAAAATATGAATAAGTGTAAACAGGTTTGGTTATGTAGCTTTTTTTTGTTTAGGAATTGGGCTTCAGGTGTAGGTTCTTCTGTTTTCATTCCTAGTGGGGCTTGTTTTTTTTCGTTAAGTTGTTGAGGTTTTTGTTTAAGTTTGATGTATAACAAGTAGATTGTTACTTGTGTCCTTACATAAAAATATAAAAAAAAAAATATATAAACAAATCTAAGGATATACATTAGAATTTGCAGGCTTCATTTTCACAAAACTTAATATTAACACAATGTACAGTATACTTCTTCCCAATGTGATCTTGCAGTCCCTCAAAAACTAAGGGCATTTTCAACACGAGACAAGAAAAAAGCTAAAAAAGCTTTTTACTTTAAACATAAAGATGGGAGGGAATACACTGCAATAGGCCGGTTGGCCCATTTGAGGCAGGTTCCTTCAACAAAACCAGGGGGGTCACACTTGTGTACTAAAATGCTATTACTTGAAATAAATAAAATTTTTTAATGTAGAAAACAGACAATTAAGGTGGGGGAAAACCTTATCCCCAAAAGATAAACTGCAGTCCAGGATCATGAATTGTTTGTTCTCTGTTGGTGCCAGCTCTTACCAGCAGGCGGGTCTTGCTGCAGACTGCAAAATATTTAAAAATGTTTCAGTTAATGCTTAATACATGCTAATGTGTATATCATGCTTAATGCAAAAACTTTTTGTGTTTTCAAGTGAGTGAGAAAAAAATCAATGTTACTATGTACTACGTACATAGTATAGAGGGTTATGGCAGATAGTTGTATGAAAGAGGAATACAGAATAGACCAAAGCAAAGAAGGTCTATATTGCAGGCATTTCTGAGTTTAAAGGAAAACTAGGGAGGGACAAATGGGAATGCATTTCAGGTTATTTGGTTAATACAAACCACTTGGGATGGAGCATGAAGATAGTGCCTTTAAAGTTGCAGGTATGGAGATGAGCTGGAGGCGTGATTGTGTTCATGGCTGAGATTATGCTTGGTGGATTATTCAGTAAATTGTAGTAACTGTAAGAAACTCGCTACCTCAAAATCTTTTTTCTGATTGGCGAGTTTATGGTACACCCACTAAATTTGAGGGGAGTTGCTAAGTTTTACTGTAGTGAGTCTGTGTAATTAGATATCAAAATAAGGAAAGTGCACTGTTTTCTCTTTTCAATGTGATTGGAGTTGGGAAAAGCTCAAACATACTTCCCTATCCTTGTTGTCCTTTGATTAAAAAAAAAATACTCTGCTTTACTACTTATAACTTGTCTTCAGTTCAGTTGTTTACACTTTTAAATTAACCAATTCAGGGAATATTCGCTTTTCTGGTCTTCAACTAAAAACTGAGCTCATCAACATTTCCTCTGGAACTTCTTTTCTTCCTCTTCATCATTGTGAAGTGCCTTCCTATATCTTCTTGATGCGTTAAATTTTCAAAGTCACGTCTGGCAAATCTCCCTGGCCCAGCTGGAACAATTTCCTGGATGTGGCTGGGAAGGGGGGGGGGGGGGGACTGGAAATTTTTCCCACTAAAGCCAAAATTTCCCAAAACCTTACATTTATTGGTTGATTTACGGGTGGCTTCATTCCATGTACTTTTCCATGTATTGTACAGTTGTTTATTGCATCTGCAATGTTCGTCATATAGAGAGACACCTCAAGAGTTACTCCATTGCTCCGCTTCACAGTCTCAGAGTCTAATGTCAGTGTCTATACAAAGCAGTCTGTCTGACTGCATGACATTGAATGATTTCGTCTAGAATGCCCGCTCGCACTCTTACAGTTAACCCGCCTTCCTCAATGTCTCTTGATTACCTAGACCTACTGACTACTCCAAGAAGCCTGTTAATTTCAAGGGTTGTCAGATAGTTCCAGACATACTATTCGCATAACCTAGCGCGGAAATAATCATACAGAACATCCGTAACAATGTAGCTATCTAGGGATCATCGTACTTGTACATATAGAATCCGATCAAAGGCGTGAGTGAGAAACCCTCCTCCTCCCTAAACTGACTCCCCCTATGTGTGTAACACTATGAAATGCAGCATCGAGCAACAAACTGAGACATATTGGAATGATTAGATCGCGATCGCAAAACTCTTTCCAGTGCTCTCACAAGCTCGCACACTGATGTGTAATAAGTACCTGATCTAGTATTGAGTTGGATTTAGAATAACAGAAAAATATGCCTAAGTTCCGATATGTGATGAACAACATTCATTGCTTATGTAAACTGGTATCGCCAAAGCAAAACTAATAAATATACCAAAATTCGCTATAGGTAATAAGTGGCAGTTAAGATCTGATGAGCCATTGTGTATGCCAAATAATGTCACTAGTCATCAAGCAATCCTTGCCACACTGGCATTATATGCAATATGGTGATGTTATGCAGGCCTCCCCCTCCTCGCCCTCCCCCCCCCCCCCCCCCCCCAATTTTTGATCATAATTCTGGTTATTTGCAAGAATGCATTCCATTCTATAACTGCAGCATAAAAAAATAACCCGTTCAAATTGTCTCTCATACAAGGAACTCCTATCTCATAGACCTACTGAGCCAAGACCGTACAAGGTATAAATTTATGCAGCTAATATTCATTACAATAATACTCTTCAACGCAATACCGCTATCTCTGAAGTTATATTACACAATAGCCCACAATAGCCAACTACAGTACGCATCAGTATACGCACTAATGCATTTCAGAAACTATCACCAGCTCTAACGTCACTATTATCACAATTGCGCTGACTTCTACATCGCCGCTCGCACCATGCATTCACTTATAACACATACTAATAAGACCTCCTAGCCGCGCTCCCTATCTTCTCCCCCCTGGATACTAGAGCACCCCCCTTTTCAAGCCCAATGCGAATTCTACCAGGTCTAACTTCACTAGACTCTTGTTAGGCTCCCTAGGAGTAACCACTAGCCCAAATTCGAAAAAAAAATTTGTTTTTCTTGCAACATAGCAATATCACGATAGTCGCAGTACCCTTCTGAGCTATAGTATCACAGCAGTTTCCCATCGCTTACTTCTCTCAATTGAATGTGTGTAAACTCCTACTAAAGTCTCTCCTTATGACAGCCTCATATGTTAGCAATCACACATATAACAGTTATCGACTTAATGTGTGATGAAACTACGCTGACAGTGTATCTAGCGACATAAGCCTGTGTACGGATGCGCGCTACCTATTCTTGTTATATAGAGCAGGTCACAGTCCCCATGAGCCCCCACACGTCATACTCGCACACGAGTCTTTGATCTTGTACCTCTATTTCAATTATTATTCTCTTCTGCTGTGATGTTTTATTCCTCATACTAGCAATTAATATCCAAGACTCAAGTTTACCATTTATTGCAGATCCACCTGCCATCGCTCGCTAGTCTGAATAACGAAGTATAGTCTACCAGCATAAAGCCAATATCTCATGCCCAGACGCGCACTTGTGCTTCGTTGAAGCTTTGTGTGTGTATAAATCATATAACCTAGTATATGACAGCACTAGCACGATTTGCACTTGTAGGCTCATTATGCAACTTATGCAAGTACATTTAATTGCTACTCTGACATTTCTGCCAACCTCTCTCTTTATAGATTGCTCCACCTCTATATGTTCCACGGTAAGTATAGAGAAACTGTAAACCACAGTGTACTCCACTAGTCACCTGTCTCGCAATATAGTTTGTCAGATCAGCCATTAATGTCCCTAATGCATGTCTGTAATTGAGACACAGACGCCTGTAAGACAGAGCCACAATATAGTGTAACAGATACAGTACATACGACAATATCCTAGCCAATAATTGTACAGCTGCAGTCAACGTTTTAATCCAAAAAACAACGACGTCAGAAGTCTTTTTTAACTCTTCAATAGATGTCACTGTGTGCCGCTCCACGCACAGCTATAACGCTAGCAAGTTATTTTATTACTGCGCCACCCAATAGCAGATCCATGCCCAGACAGTCCCTATGATTTTCATTACAAGATAGAGCACCTATCATCCAGCTCTTGTCTTCAGCATATTGAATTATGTACAATGCCAACTATCATTAGCCAATAATTACAATGCAAACAATAGGACACAGCAGAGTCTTAGCCACCTATGCCACCTATATCAGTTTACATCAAGTGTATTCGTCGTGATCTCAAATAACATTAACACGTGCTCTGCTTAAGCTCTTTTCTCCTTAATGTGCCCCCCCCCCCCCCCAAAATTCTATGCCCTACATAAGTAAGCCTAGGACTCTTAGCATATAGTATTAGCCATTGTGTACTCTGAGTTATGTTATATATACCCCCCCCCCCCCCCCCCCCCCCCCTCGCCCGAAATAGAGATGTTATCTAGTGTAAATGAATTTTCCCTTTGTCATAGTAAATCAATAGGATTACATGATAACAATAATCCGCTGTACCAAGTACACCAAGTATGAAAAAATGTCTATTTTTACCCCCCCTCATCTTGAATAGATACGAGACAATTTCTATCCCCCACTCCAATACTGAAAGCAGCCAATAATTTGCACGCTTACATTAAAGACACTCACCTATGCAAGATTTGACAAGAACCAGAGCATGCCATGATCCGCTCAGTTGATGAAGCAGATGGAGGCAGTAATCAGCAGAGAGCATTTATCTGTTCCTTAGCTCCGGTATATACTATATACAACTAGATAGGCCCGTGAAATCCTTTCCAATAGACTTCGAGTAGCTAAGTCTTTCTTGCTGCTGATGCGCGCTACATTACCATGCATGCTTCTTCATCGCTGTCTATGAGGCCAGCTTCTAGAGTACATTGTGACTAGATCAGCTTTCTTTTCTTTTCCGCTTTCTCTGCACAAGTCGCTCTCTGTTCCTAGTGTCCTGTAACTCTCGTTCCTTATCACTTTGCCACCCCCCACCTCCTCTCATGTCTGTCTATCTTAGTACACTATCCAGACTGTGCAGGTGTGACAGCTCGGTGTATGCCAGCAACGACTAACCACAGCCATGCCCTATGCCCCCACGATACTTTGTTCAATAAAGCTGTACAGCTCGTCAGAAATTGGAGAATAATATTTCATACATGAACGTCTGTGTTGCTCCCTCAATGACACTGTCCCTCTGTCCCGATATAAACACCCCCCCCCCCCCCCCCCCCCCCCCCCCCCCCCCCCCCCCCCCCAACCACGCTCCACTACTGCTACATAGTTAACTTAGTCCGATTGCATATAACTTTAGCTAGTCAGAGATATATTCTAAGCAACTTTATACTTATACCTACTTAGCCTCCTTCTGACCAACACGTATGTCTCCCAGGTCCTACAGGACCTACCTCCACAGAGCGTCCCTTCAGAACTACGTATAGATAAACCCCCCCCCCCCCCCCCCCCCCCCCCCCCCCCCCCCCCCCATATACTGCATCTAGATCAGACATTCATCAATTCGTGAGTTCAAGTTGAATCTGACGTATGACTACACTCTTTAGACTGAATAAACTCGACAGGCACCAACTCTTCCCACATCCTCCCACGTCCAACTACGTATAGAGACTCCCTTTATGTGTGACTTTCCCCATGCTCACACAGTGGCACTTCTCATACTGCCCACAGGGATGTTGTCTATTGTATTAGTTATGCCCTCAAACCTTTCATAAATTCCATCTTTGTTTCACGCTACAATTATTAGAACAGGCCACATGTTTTCTTCCTACAGCCTCCAAAGCAGTGTTCGTACTAGCGTATCCTCTTAGTCACTCCTGCCAGACCTTACTCTATTAAGTGTTCTACACCAATTTGAGGAATAGTTATAAATGTGATCTCTCAAACTTCTCTTAGAGTCAGTTGTGTTTACTGACTTTGTCTATTACAAAGCCACCTTCAGGCAACTAGAGCTTTTGTCGTAAGTTCTCTCGCATAGTTGGATATTACCTGCATTAAGGTCCATAGCGCGACCTCTTGCCACTCCTATGCCCAGGAGGAGCGAGTGTCATTTAGGACCTGATAGCGATTGACTTCTCCAGAAAGCAGAAACTCATTCAACTTATGAAGCTCATAGTCCCCAGTTAAAGTCGAACTTTCACGGCGATTCTGTCCTGTAGACTTCGGCACCAGGAGCTATTGTCTCAACAATTTCCCGAGGCAAGTGCTTAACGTTCTAATTTCCTTTTCAGGTTATGCTTAAATCTTTCACATTGCTTGGTGCCGGCTGCAAAATGGTCTCATTCGTCGTTCAACCAGTTATAGAAATTCCCTACAAGGAGACCTCAATGATCCTTTATCTGTTTTTAAGCCCGTCCATCATGACACACATCTAAATTATCCTTTTGATGGATCCTATTTCTTTTGCTCGATCTGCAGATGTTTTTTACTGCTTGGGTAAGTTTATCACAAGAGGCTGTATATCACTAAATAAGGCTATTAACTTGTTCATTCCATCACGAGGTAAGCATTGTCGCACCATCATGAGAAGAGTAAGCCTAGTCTTTCGTAATATGTGTGTTAATGTTCTGGTCTAGTGCTCTTTTCATCCATTGAGATTATGCTAGGTTCCTGCTCCTTCGCATTTTCTTCCGTTAGAACATGGCCAGCTTATTCACTCGCCTTCAATTACATCATACTTGTTCAGTACTTCAGTCCTATCAGATTTCTATATACTAACTTTTGAATTACATGCACTTATTTATCAGCCGCCGTTTACGCGCTGATCCCTAAGGCTCCTGAGAGAACTGCCAGCCTCACCCAATGCCTTTAATCACACTATATACGATGTCCTCGTACGGGATTCTTCAAATCTCTCAAACTAACTCATCCTTTGTCCCTGCGCTTCTAATTCACTCACAATCCTATCCATCTATAGTTGACCATTGGCCATTTGTCTAGATTTATTATATCCTCAACTGCCAGACTTTCCTAGCTTTGTCAGCATACCTGATTCTGCCTTCGCATCCAGAGATCGCTACTCTCTGCTATGCGCCTGTTTCTATTTATCCAACAAGCAATAAGACGTTCTCTCAAATTTCATCTTTCAATCAATTCTGTGCGATCGCTTTGTTTCCGAAAACACAGTTAAACCGTTGGCAAGCATACAGCTTCCTTGTTTGTCTTTTTGGTGCCCCACAATAGTAGTCGATGTTGTAGATTGGAGGTTTCTTGTACAACCTTGCCATAAGCGTCAGGCAATTATCGCACTTCCAACTTTAATACTTTTTCTCTCCAATTGATCATCTTTCTTTCATTTCATGATGGGTATCTTACCCTTTTATTGCGTAGTTAACTGGATTTGGCATAGAAGGTCTGTTCCTTGCGGTGCCCATGGTCACGTTTCTATTTCCTACAGAAATATAACACCACTCGACATACATCTGTATATATACGATCCCAAAAAAATATACATTAAAATTATCGAGTTGTTTATGGTCCGTATGTGTTATTGATGTTTAAAATGAGCGGAGGTTCATGTGCTGTGTCAAACAATTGGCGACGGTTGCAGGCACATGATCATAGAGCGCTGGTGAAAGGTTGCTTGTGTCTCGAGCCAACAATATGGATACGCGTCTCGGGAGACTCAGATCTTCCATTACGCTTCAGATTGTCTGCATATCCCACTCTTGTGAGTTCGTCGGGGTTTTTTTTAATCGCGTTCTCCTACATTGCGACGCAAAATATTTTGCCTCGATTTATCTATTAAGTAAAGCAGTCGTTGAATGCGAAAACATTTATAGCTAAATGCCTGATCGCCTATCTTCCGTATATGCTGGCAGCGGTCGCCATCGAATTACTGTTATACGTCGTCCGAAAAAAACCCTGTCGTGCGTAGCCGTACGTAGTATAGCCGAAACCCTGAAGCGCGCAATATACAGAAAGCATGGTTATTTATGTATAGTTTTAGGGCATCCAATATTGAAATCAGACCTAGTAAAATTCCACAGCTCACAGATTCAGGCGGTGAAGGTAAGCCTTACCCCATTCCTCAGAATATTTATAAAATTTACTCCACTACTTTTGAGCCTATCCCGAGCTCTATTTCTACCACAATCCATCTGTATTCTGTAGTATATCTTCCATGCTATCAATTATTTTTGCCAATAAACAAACAAAAATATACCTCCAGTTTATGTCTCTATTAAACAAAAAAGGCGTCAGAAGTTTGCGTTTCTCATGCACTGTGTGAGGCAGGTGTTTTTTTTTTAGTGTGCACCTCTCAGCTGCAGTACTACTCTCTCATGTCCAGGCCAGAATTTAATGTTATACAACAATATTGATCGGCGCACTGGTGCTTAAAATCGCTCCAGAATCAACACTGTGTGACTTAGTGTCATTACATTTGGCTCCTACTTTTTTAGACAGTGAAAGATTTTTGACCACGCCATTAACGGTACGGCTTCTTGTCATGCCAATGCCATCTAGTTAAGCTCCACTGCGAATTATTGATAGCAATTCAACCTTAATGCATTACCACAGAAGTAGCCCTGACAACAACTACTTGCCTGTGCCCCTATGTAAAATCAGTGTGCTTCTGTACTGTTCATCGTAAGTTACTAGATTTTTAGGAATTTCTTCCAATAATACCTCCAATTCCCTCATTCTAGGCTTATGAACATTTAGCCTATGGCTTATCTAAGTCACCCTCTGTCATCTTCTGCAGCGCAATATTTTCTAGCCAGCAGTTGCGATTCAGCCCGATTCCGATCACAGTCATCCTTTTCACCAGAAAATTTTCAATTGTGCGCTGATTTGTTCAGAGACCATTTTGTTACCGAACCACAGAGACCTACTCTACTACTTAACTCTAAGCTCTTCTATTCTTCTTCAGACCGTATATTGTTTACTCAATAACCCTCCCCACCCTTCCAATACTTACATAAATACCCACCAGTCACTATAATTAAACTTTTGATACACTCTTTTTCCTGGTTATTTCTCTGTCGTTCAATCCACTCCATCCAAATTTTTAAAGCCCTTAGTAGCTAGTGACCTCAGCCGTGAGTTATCTTCAAGCCCGTCACAACATGAAGTCATACTTATATATAAAGTTTCATTTCTTTGCCTACAGTTCTCTTCTAATCTCATACATTATTGATTTTGTCCTTTTATTTGACTAATATAACGCACGCCCCACCCCACCCCCACAAACACCCCTCCCCCCCCCCCCCCCCCCCCCCCCCCCCCCCCCCCCCCCCCCCCAAACCCCCCCCCCCCCCCCCCCCCCCCACCTCCCCGCTCCACCTGAGCTTATTATTCCAAACCCTTCAGCCAAGTCCGTCCTTGATAGATTACGGCCCTTTTTACGTGAGTGGCTTCCAATGACCTTCTGTAAAGAGTCACTAGTCTCTATAAATATTCTTGCTTGTGTTCAATTTTTTAGCTTGCGCTGAAATTGCCGTTTATACTCCCTCCCCACACACCCTGCGCCTACAGTGTGAGTAGATAATTGGTACCTGCGTCCTCGTTAGCGTTTCTTGTTTGTGCCTTGTTCTGTTGAAAACAAAAATTTCTTAGGTCGTACTGCTCTCTATTAGTTCATTGCTGGAATATGTTCCTCCTGTACGTCATGTATGCTATAATTGTTCTCTCCATGCCTACGGGCTCGCATAAGTCAGCTCCTCACTACCAGATATAACTTGGTGACTGCCTCTTCTTGTCTGAATAGTGCTTGACACTGATGGAAAGTGCAAGTATATTGAAGCATGTATTCTACGGCTATTAGCCATAATTTGTTAGTGCACTCGAAATATATTTAATTGAATCCAGGATTTTGATAATGAGTGCAGAAAACCCCGACGATCCTTTGCCAATCTTCTTACTACTTCGGTTTATTCGTCGTCCTTCGAGCACTCAGTGGATTCGCACCGTCCCTCTCGTATTCCCTTTATGGGCTTAAGCTTCTAAACGCTACAGAGCAAAAATAATATTTCGCTGTGGCCACCGATGCCTAATGCGACTTCAGTACTATGACGACGTATAGAATTTTCTGACGGCGGATGTTGATTTTATTGCAAGCCTTGTACGATTCATCTCGAGTTTCATGCCCCTGATTAGTTAGGTGTAGGAATCATATTCACTCAGTGAAAGCGTTCTGGCTATGTTGCACCGCATTTAAAGCCGTCTGTCGGGTAAGTGTAGACCCCTCTATGCTTGTTGTCTCCAGGGTTTGCGGAGTGTTACATTTCACCAGAGTAAACCGTGGCCCTACCTCCCATTTTTGGATAGTGATTAGTGGAGCGATGATGTTGCGATAATTTTGCATGGTATCGGGCCACCCTAGCGTCTTTATGTGATGATGCGTGCATGTTATAGTGGTGCCTGGAGGGTGGTGCGAAGTCTGGCACGCACCATTGCGTGAACTCACCGCTTGCCACGCTGGGGGACCCACGAACTGCTGATCGTCAGTTCATGGTACAAGCGTGCGCGTCAGCCCACCAGCCCGCCCCGCCACAACCGCACAAACACCACTCGCCATCGCCGTTTACCTCCGTCTGCTCACAAACACAATCAGCCTACAGCAGCTCTCATTGATGCCGCAGTATCTCTTCCAGAACCCGTATGTCCTTTTGCCTCATGTGGGATAGTCGCAGCATAAAATCCCAATTTTGTCCCAAGGGCTCACAATCTTTGATGATCTCTCAAGGTGGAATTTCTACTACCTGTTCCCCTTGGAACCAGACATGGCCAAAGATGCACTGATATCTTTGAATTATTCTTTGTTGAACCAGCCATGCATGGAAATTTATTGTCCAGGGAAAGTAAGTATAGTATTTTCAGTGACACCCATGGACAAATACGATTCGTTTCAACACAGAGTCATGACTACACATGCCTTGCAAGTAGACGAACTGTATGCCAGAAAGGAGATATGTTATTTGCTTTTACTTGCAACATAATGCTATAGCTCTTGTCTATAGCATATATTAAAGCGCATACCTGTGTCCACAAGATCGTGACTATTTCATACCCCCATCTCAGTGAAATAATCTCAGTGAACAGGTTTATCTTACTGTTACGTATGTTTTAGCACTTGTCTTCGACAAAACCAGCCTGAACAGACAGTGACAGGTTATACAGTGAGTTAGAAATGTTCTGCTCGCGCGCGCGTATCCTAGACAAAAGCTCAGGTTTTTAATGTATTCCATCAAGAATCTTCGTAATTACGTGCTCTTTGATTTTGATTCAAACGGTAAGACTGTCACCCAAGCGTTATTATACCCGAGCAGGAGACCGCTTTGTAGTAAAAACACTCGTTTGTACTCTGTGCATTGTGTTATATTATGACAGTGCCTGTGATTGGATTGATTGTTTGGTATATCACAGGATGGTAGTTAAACATGAAGCTACCAGAATGTTATTGCAGTAGCTCTAGGTTGACGTAGTGAGAAACATGATCCTTCGGCGAACGGCACCTCTATCTGGTAAGGCGCCAGACATTATATACGATAATCTGGTACACACATAGCCATATATCTTAGTGATTTCTTGTCTGAGTTTGTGAAACACGCCCCCCCCCCCCCCTCCCCCCCCCCCCCCCCCCCCCCCCCCCCCCCCCAGATGTGTGTGGCCCACAGGCCGTTCTATCGTAAACATTATGACCAGCCTCAAGCAGGTGTTCAGTGGTTGATGGACCGCTTTGCAAGAGTGTTTACTGCTCAAGACTTCATGGCATTCACTAGGATTGGCTCCATGACAAGAGATGTAACATTGTGACAATCACTTCACCCGTAAATGAATGCAAGAGCAGGGCGAAGTTGACTCGACTTGTGACTAATGAACGTATTCGAGAAACCAGTATAACCATTCGTTCAGTAGATTGATATATAACAAAACATTGCTGCTTGGTTGACAAGTGTGAACATGCAGTTAGCCTTTTGGTTGCACTGTGCTTCGTATGAGTTAGAAGTGCGTAACATGATACTTTGTTCTTGCCATCTCATGGACATTTCAATGTGAATGCATATAATATTGTACCATAATAAAGACTAGGTAACAGAACCACCGTTTATGGCATGATTTTTGTTTAGTTGTTGTCAGACAACTCATATATGACAGTACCCTAGTGTACAACAACCATGCCTAATCTCCAACATGGTTCACTCGAATCATCACGTACTACATACCAAGCGTTTTGAGGACTTGACGTTGATCATTTCATAATACAGCCTTCCTTCAACTCAAAAAGAAATTTGCTCGAAAGAGATGCATTGTCTGTGCACACAACAAAACGACGGCACAAGTGGACGCAAGACACTCAGGTTCTTATGAAGTGTGCAGGAATGTAGCATGCTCTGTGCATATGAGGCCTTGTGTAAGGTAGTTCACAAGCTCGCGGTTCCTCAATATACATTAGTCCAGCTGATTGTAATTATGTAAATAATGATTAGAACATAGATAATTATACAATATTTGTGCATGATTTAATTGTAATAACATCACTAGTGAAGTAACAATATATGCCTCGCTCTCTTTAGTGCAAGTTAATGTGTCTCAATAGCTGAGTTATTTATATCAATTATTATACTGTATATTGGTCTACTGAGGTGAACTGCGGGCCGGACCCCCTAAATGTTAGTAGGATAGAAAAAATTGGAAAAAGAAAGAAGAGAAAAAACAATCTAAACACAAAAATAATTATATACTGCGTATGATGAATCGCTCTCGATGCCTGTTGCACCACACATTCATTTTTAATACACTTCTTGGATCACTGGTATCTCAAGCTAAGTACTGAATCAGATTTCTATTCTGTTTTGTTTTCCTTCATCAAAATATTGCTCTTTTAATTTTCTGTAAGAAAATAATTTTTTTTTTTTTTTTCAAATTCTCCTAGGAACATGTGCGTGACTCCTCAGAATTTTGGCTTGACCTGAAAGGTCGTGTTAAAAATAACTTTACTGCTTTATTCCTTTTTTGGTGTCTCCCAGCATGCTTATATCCTCCGGGGGTGCCATGTTAGATATCAACAGTATGAAAGAGAACCAGCGATCTAGATAAAAACTCATTCATTAATACATGAATGATATATAACGAACAGTCAGGGCTTCATTGGTATAAATCGTATTTCAAATGCCATCTTTTATAGAACATACCGTTCCCTTGGATTATTTATAACATAGCTTGATCTTTGTCTTATTATAGTTGAGACATAAGCCCTTTGATTGCTTTAAACGAAGCTGCTATGTGGTAGTAGGGTTGATAGGGAAGGGCCTATATTTCTACTCTTCGCTCTAAATTTGTTCTCATGTAATGCACGACTTACAGTGTGACTATGAAATATAACTCAAATTTTCAAACCACATCTATTGTTAAAAGATGTTAATGAGTGTCAACATTGCAAGAAACAAGGACTGAAAGAAAGTTAGAGTGATGCTGTGTCTCATGCCAATTTTGAACAGTATAAATTCGTTCATATTAACATACATAGATTTTACTTTACTCATGGTGGTGCAATTTTAAGTCATTGCATTTAAACACATCTTGTTTGAAAATTTGTTTTGATTCTAATAAGAGCTGCCATACAAGTGGGACTTGAAAAATTATCCTACACTCTAATTTTCTATTAATATAGATCTTTATCTACATGCCTACAGCTGTAAATAGGCAAATTACTCATGACATTAACTCCTACAACTTTAGAATAGCCATTTTGTTTAATACAGCAAGCATATCGTGCAAACTAGCGTCAGTTTTGTCACAGGATCGCCGACCACCACAGTTGACTACACCAGGTACCAATGTTATTGACGGTGGAATCATTGACTACGGTAGTAACGAAAACACGCCCATGTTCTACACTTCGCTCGATGACCCGCGCAGCTGTGAAGCGAGGTTTATGCCACAGCCACATCGGACTATTATCGGACCATATGATATACCGTTCACTCATTGCGATCGAATCAAAGTAGTATACATTAATATAACTTCTGCCAGATTAAATTGATACCTGACTGACCAATTTGGCCGGTCACATATAATCTGCCACAAACTGTTGACTCGTTACTAACAAATGTACTCATCAATATTAACAGTATGATTATCTAAAAATTTCTATTAGCCAAGCTGCAAGTAATAATACTTCAATCAGCAAGTATTATTAATCATTGGAATGCGCAATAACAAGTAGGCTGTCACAGTCTTGGGGAATGAGACAGGTAAATTAGGAGTCATCTAGAGAATAAGCTTGCGAAAATTGTCTCCAATAATTGAAATAAAACAAAGTCCTCAGTGTATCCGTGCAAAACTGGTATGTAACGTTTGGCAAACACCAGTCTTGCGCATTACACTGCGTGGGGACCAATGCAAATTGTTCGAATGTAGTTTATTACTTGAGGTAATATGACAGAGATGATGGTGAAGACGAGAGGTAGAGAGAGTATGTTACACACACTACGCCTACATAACCACACATATACTTTTTATAGCAACGCACGACAAAGAAGACTTGATCCTGACTCGATACTTATTATCGTTGTGGAGTTGTGTCTCACACCTCTTCTACACTCACTCACACCTGTATCTAGGTACTTCCTCGCTACACTTGACACCACTAAGTGATCCACAGTACTTGGTTCTACAGATGCGTACACTTACATAGGTGTTGTTAGAGGATAACAAGGTCTGCTGCTGCACTGCGTAACACCATCACTAGACACTGTACCTTTAAGTCTCTACATCAGTCTTGTGCGTCTCGCGAGTAGACATGATTTATATATGTGTCAATTTAATAAGGATGCTCCTAGGAGATTACAGTCTTTACTAGCTAGTTAGTAAACTTAGAGTCATACATTAATGCCTTGAAAATGTTCACACTGAGCACAACCCCTGAACGCTTTCCTAATGTTTATGACGTCACTGACCAGCATGACGTCATCCCACAATGCTCAGCCAAGACACTTGACGCTTTTTATGCGCAACACTCTATTTACCCCTCCTTTATCCTAATTCATACTCACTGTCTCTCATTTATTTCTATATTTATATCCCTTCATGCACTTTTACCTTTATCCAACCGTTTAAAATATATTATGTTGTATCTAACCCCCTTTAATTGATATTAATATTGCATCACCTGCCATTTTTATGTCCTGAGAATTATTTATTTACATCGTATCTGGGTCTTAAATGGGCGTGAAAATAACCATGGCGGAACAACCGCGTTTTAAGATTAAGTAAATTAATATAAAAATCTAAAATTTCAAGGAAATATTAGCTTCTGTTTCATAATAATTTGCAATCTTGTTCCACTGATACTGTGCTTACCAGTCCACCGCTAACTTTGAATTTCCACCATCTTAATCAACTCTTTCTAACATCTACTCACGTATTTACTCACCAGCTTGTGGTTATAGGGTTCGAGTCTTAGCTCCTGGTCTTGCCACTGCTACATTTACTGTCTTTCATCTCGTGGGCCCTGGACACCTATTCTTGGAATTATGTATGGAGCCTGTCTCCACTACTGCTTACTCCAGGTCATTCCACTTTCTGACACTCCTCAGGCTCCAGAAATGATTCCTGACATCCTTGTGACTCATCTGTGTCTAGACTGATATTTTTATTTTGTAATCTAAGGACTTTCCTAGTATGGGCCACTAGGCCTGCTGCAGTGTTCCTTCTTTAAGTTGTTATAACCAACCTGTAGATGGTCACTATATACCCATCCTGTAGGTCACCACATACCCATCCTGTTGGAAGCCACCACATACCCATCCTGCAGATAGTCCCACTTACCTCCTGTAGGTCACCCCATACCCATTCCCGTAGGTCACCCCATACCCATCCTGTAGGGTTTCCCCATACCATCTGTTTGGTCCACCCCATACCATCTGTAGGTCACCACATACCCATCCTGTAGGTCACCACATACCCATCCTGTAGGTCACCACATACCCATCCTGTAGGTCACCACATACCCATCCTGTAGGTCACCCCATTACCCATCTGTAGGTACCACATACCACATCCTGTAGGTCACCACTACCTCCTGTAGGTCACCACATACCC
Source organism: Cherax quadricarinatus (assembly GCF_026875155.1). Taxonomy (NCBI): domain Eukaryota; kingdom Metazoa; phylum Arthropoda; class Malacostraca; order Decapoda; family Parastacidae; genus Cherax; species Cherax quadricarinatus. The sequence goes on from NC_069457.1 coordinate 18,438,659, forward strand.
CTCCTGTAGGTTGGGACACCACATACCCCTCTGTAGATCACTACATTTCCTTCTGTAGATGGTGCCACATACCCATCCCGTAAAGTGGTCACCACTCACTCCTGTAGGTGGTCACCACTTGCCCATCTGCAGAATGGTCACCCCATACCATCCTGTTGGAGGTTCACCACCATACCCATCCTGTTGGAGGTCAAACCCCATATCCATCCTGTAGGGTGGTCACTCATACCATCATTTTAGGTTCACCACATACTCATCCTGTAAATCACCTCATACCCGTCCTGTAGGTCACCACATACCCATCCTGTAGGTCACCACATACCCATCCTGTAGGTCACCACATACCCATCCTGTAGGTCACCACATACCCATCCTATGAGTGGTAGTCATCCATATGATTATTATTATTTGTAAAAGTGGTAGTAGCAACAGCAGCAATGGTAATAGCATCAGCAGCAATGGTAGTAGCAACAGCAGCAATGGTAGTAGCAACAGCAGCAATGGTAGTAGCAACAGCAGCAATGGTAGTAGCAACAGCAGCAATGGTAGTAGCAACAGCAGCAATGATAGCAACAGCAGCAATTGTAGTAGCAACAGCAGCAATGATAGTAGCAACAGCAGCAATGGTAGTAGCAACAGCAGCAATGGTAGTAGCAACAGCAGCAATGGTAGTAGCAACAGCAGCAATGATAGCAACAGCAGGAATTGTAGTAGCAACAGCAGCAATGATAGTAGCAACAGCAGCAATGGTAGTAGCAACAGCAGCAATGGTAGTAGCAACAGCAGCAATGGTAGTAGCAACAGCAGCAATGATAGTAGCAACAGCAGCAATGGTAGTAGCAACAGCAGCAATGGTAGTAGCAACAGCAGCAGTAGCACCAGTAGTAGGGGGAAAAACAACAGAAGCAACAGTAACAGCAGCAGCTCCAATAGCAGCATCAACAACAGCAGAGGTAACAGAAGCAACAGTAGCAGCAGCATCAACAACAGAAGAGGTAGCAGAAGCAACAGCAGCAACGGAGGTAGCAGCAGCAGCAGCAGCAATAACAGCATCAGCAGCAGCAGGAACAGCAACATCAACAATAACAGCAGCATCATTGGCAGCAGGAGCAGGAACAGCAGCAACATTAACAACAACATCAGCAGGAACAGCAGCAACAACAACATCAGCAGGAACAGCAACAACATTAACAACAACATCAGCAGGAACAGCAGCAGCAACAAACCAACATCAGCAGGAACAGCAGCAACATTAACAACAACATCAGCAGGAACAGCAGCAACATTAACAACAACATCAGCAGGAACAGCAGCAACAACAACATCAGCAGGGAAAAGGGAGCAACATTAAACAACAACATCAGCAGGAACAGCAGCAACATTAACAACAACATCAGCAGGAACAGCAGCAACAACAACATCAGCAGGAACAGCAGCAACATTAACAACAACATCAGCAGGAACAGCAGCAACATTAACAACAACATCAGCAGGAACAGCAGCAACATTAAACACATCGCAGGAACAGCAGAACATTAACAACAACATCAGCAGGAACAGCAGCACAACAACAACATCAGCAGGAAAAGCAGCAACATTAACACAACATCAGCAGGAACAGCCAGCAAAAACAACAACATCAGCAGGAACAGCAGCAACATTAACAACAACATCAGCAGGAACAGCAGCAACAACAACAACATCAGCAGGAACAGCAGCAACAACAACAACATCAGCAGGAACAGCAGCAACAACAACAACATCAGCAGGAACAGCAGCAACAACAACACATCAGCAGGACAGCAGCAACATTTAAAAACAACATCACAGGAACAGCAGCAACATTAACAACAACATCAGCAGGAACAGCAAGCAACATTAACAAAACAACATCAGCAGGAACAGCAGCAACAACAACATCAGCGGGAACCCCCAGCAACATTAACAACAACATCAGCAGGGAAAAGCAGCAACATTTAAAAAACAACATCGCAGGAACAGCAGAACATTAACAACAACATCAGCAGGAACAGCAGCAACAAACACATCAGCAGGAACAGCGCAACATTACACAAACATCAGCAGGAACAGCAGCAACATTAACAACAACATCGCAGGAACAGCAGCAACATTAACAAAAACATCAGCAGGAACAGCAACAACAAAAACATCAGCAAGGAACAGCAGCAACAACAAACAACTCAGAGAAAGCAGAAATTTAAAAAACACAGCAGAACAGCAGCAACATTAACACAACATCAGAGGAAAAGCCGCACACACAACCATCAGCAGACAGCAGCAACTTAACAACAACTCAGCAGAAAGCACAGAACAACCCAAAATCAGCAGACAGCAGCACCAACCTCGAGGAAACCGCACACACAACACAAATCAGCAGGAACAGCAGCAACAATTAACAACAACATCAGCAGGAACCAGCAGCAAAAAAACAAAACATCAGCAGGAACAGCAGCAACAACAACAACATCAGCGGAACAGCAGCAACAACAACAACATCAGCAGGGAAAAGCGCAAACATTAACAACAAAATCGAGGAACAGCAGCAACAACAACAACATCAGCAGGAACAGCAGCAACAACAAAAACAACATCAGCAGGAACAGCAGCAACAACAACAACATCAGCAGGAACAGCACAAAACAACATCAGCAGGAAAAAGCAGCAACAAACAACAATCAGCAGGAAAAAGCCCCAACAACAAACCATCAGCAGGAACAGCAGCAACAACAACAACATCAGTAGGAACAGCAGCAACAACAACAACATCAGCAGGAACAGCAGCAACATTAACAACAACATCAGTAGGAACGCAGCAACAACAACAACATCAGCAGGAAAAGCGCAACTAACAACAACATCAGCAGAACAGCAGCAACAACAACAACATCAGCAGGAACAGCAGCAACAACATCAGCAGGAACAGCAGCAACAACAACAACATCAACAGGAACAGCAGCAACAACAACAACATCAGTAGGAACAGCAGCAACAACAACAACATCAGCAGGAACAGCAGCAACATTAACAACAACATCAGAGGAACAGCGCAACAACACAACATCGAGGAACAGCCAGCAACATTACAACAACATCAGCAGGAAACAGCAGCAAACAACAACAACATCAGCAGGAAAACACAGCAACAACATCAAGCAGAACAGCAGCAACAACAACAACATCACAGGAAGCAGCAAAACAACAACAACATCAGTAGGAACAGCACAACAAACAACAACATCGCAGGAACAGCAGCACATTACAAAACATCAGCAGGAACAGCAGCACAAAACATCAGTAGGAACAGCAGCAACAACAACAACATCAGCAGGAACAGCAGCAACATTAACAACAACATCAAATAGGGAAAAGCAGCAACAACAACAACATCGCAGGAACCGCAGCAACTTTAAAAACAACATCAGCAGGACAGCAGCAACAACAACAACAAACAGAGGAACAGCACAAAAAATCAGCAGGAACAAACAGCAAACACAACAACATCAACAGGAACAGCAACAACAACAACAAAATCAGCAGGAACAGCAGCAACCACAACAACATCAGTAGGAAAGCAGCAAACAACCAACAACATCAGCAGGAAAAGCAGCAACAACAACAAAAATCAGTGAAAAGCCCGCAACAACAACAACATAAGTAGGAAAGCAGCAACATTACAACAACCCTCGCAGGAACAGCCAGCAACAATTTAACCAAGGGCAATCATCACAGAACAGCCCAACCAACAACAACATCAAAGGAACAGCAAAACAACCAACTCAGGGAACGCAGCAAAATTAACAACAACCCGCAGGAACAGCGCATCAACAACAGGAACACACAACAACAACATCACAGGATCAGCACAACAACAACAACATCGCAGGAAAGCACAACAAAATCAGCAGGGAAAGCAGCAAACAACAACAACATCAAAGGAAAAGCAGCAAAAACAACATCAGCAGGAAAAGCAGAAAAACAACACATCATCAACACACAAAGTAAAAGCAGCACAAAAAAGCTTTAAAGAGAAAAAACCCCTAAATAGAAAAAAAAAGGCAACAAACAGTTAAGGGGGAAAACCCCTAGGAAAGAAGTTGGCCGTTCACCGAAATACGACTGAGTTTGACCTCAGAGTATCGTCGAGCAACGAAGGGGTGATGGCCCATGTGGCAGTGATTTACTCCCACCCGTGACACTTGGAGTCCCGCCCCGACGCCTTTACGTAACCCCCCCTCCCACACAGTCCGTCGGACAGACCAGGGAGGCAGGGCAACAACCTTGTGTATCTTGCAGTTAAAAACCCGAGAAAATTTTCTTCCGATCATTTCCGCCACCCGCCGCCCCGAAAAAAAAAATGCTAACCCCCT
>NC_069457.1:18443546-18538579 GCF_026875155.1 Cherax quadricarinatus
ATTTTTTGAACACTTCTCTCCTTTTTTTATACTAGGGAACTTGTCTTCTCCAGACAAGGGTGCCCCCTCAAAATTTAAATGTGGCTGATTACATCGTCTTAAAGACTTCTCTTTTTCCCTTTTTCTGACTCACTGAAAAGCCACTGTGTAGGCAAAGTTTCATAATTTTAGATATAACTGTCATTTTCACCCCAACAACTTAAACTTGAACAAAAAAATTTTAAAAACCCACTTTTTATAAGAACATAGAAAAAATTAGGAATGGAAAACCTTTTGCCACAGAGGCTCTTCAGTTTAATCGAAAATAAAAATTTAAAGCCAATGTCAACTCTGGTATCTTTATTTTGGCTTTTCGCACCCAGTGGCTTTATCAATACGTTCTAGGGAAAAAGGGGGAAGAAATGGAAATCAAATTTTTTATTTATCTTTAAATAAATCCTTTTTTCAAAAATTTAAAATGAAAAGTGAAAATATAAAAAATTTAAAAAGGGCCCCCCTGGTTGGGATTTTGTTTTCCCCGGTGGGGGGAAATTTTGGACAACCAAAAAACCCTTTTTTTGGAAGTGAGGGGGGGCGCAGACACATTTGGAGGGGGATTCCCATTGGATTTGGGGCCCCAAAGAGTGGGTTTTTGGGGAGAGGTAAAGGTTTTGGTGTCAAAAAATTCCGGGTTTTGGGGTTGAAATTAAAAAAAAAAAATTTAGACTAAAAAAGAAACTTTGCCCCATGGTATCTTTTTGTATGCTTTGCCACGTGCCCTCTCTAAAAAATAAAGGACAGTGCTATTACAAAAATGGGTTCCCCCTCCCTTGGGATGTTACACTCTTTTTAAAAGCGGGAAGCAAGAAAAGCGGTTTTTTTTTAAGGGGGACGGGGAACAGGTCATCACACACCCCAGGGGTATTTCCCCAAAAAATTTACACCCTAAAGGGGGGGAAAACCCCCAAATTTAAAAACCTGCTCGGGCCCCGCCCTTCCGGGCCCCAAAAAAGGATTTTTCCCCCCAGATTTACCACATGTGTAACCCAAACTAGGGGGACGTTCCTCTTTTTTAAAAAGTTCAGCTTTAACCAAAAAATTTTTTTTAAAAAATGGGGGGAACTTCCCCTGAATCCAGATTTACTGTGCTTAATTTTAAGGGGTATTTTTCCTTTCTTTCCCAAACTTGTGAAGCCATAGGGAAAATTTTCAAAAGGAACAAAGTTTTTAGGTTAAAAAACCTTTTGGGAAAGAACTTAATGGGAACCCCCTAAAAGTCGACCCCTGCTCCCTCCCATTCAGAGCTAAAAAAGGGGGGGTTTTTCCAATCTCCTAAGTGCCCTAGGTGAAAATACCTACCCTTTACCCCTTTTGTATTTTTTACTTTTTCCCTTTTTCGAACGTTTGATAAAGCCCTATGCGAAATTATTTTTAAAAAAAGAATAAATTTGAAAATTTCAATTTTAGTGGGAAAATTTTTTTTTCTTTTTTGAAACTTTCCCTAAAACATAGGTTCTTGTTAAAAAGGTTTTTAAAAGATTCTTAGCTGTGCAATCCCCCCCTTTTTTTGGGAAACCCTTAAATGGGAATCCCCCTATTTACTGACCTGTCTCTCCCGAACTCCAAAAAAAAGGGTTTTTGTTTCCAATTTCCCCTCCCCTGTTTTAAACACTAAACCCGGGGGGTCCCTACTTTAAGAGTTCTATTTTTTTTTTTTTAAATTTTATTAAAACCATTAAAGGTATAAATAAAGTTAATTTTACATTTTTAAAACTTTTATGCGTTTTAACTTTTTTTTGCCTAAAAAAAGTTATAGAAGCAGAAGCGACGATTAATCAGTCCATCACCCTTACTAGTTTCCCCTTTTCCCCCCTGGTTTTAAAAACCCTTGTCCGTATTGTTTGTAATGGTTGATAAAGCTCCTGGAAGCGAAACGTTGCCACAATAAATGTCAATTTTGTTGCACTTTTTCCTTTTCCTTTAATATTGTCGGTAATTCTACCAACTTTATCACAACATCTGAGTTCTTACCTCTCCTAGTGGCCTACGTCCACCTTTGGCGCTTAAAAACTCCATTCGTCACTTCACTCCCCTATTTTTCATAAAATGGGCCTGCCTTCTCCAGACTGAGGGACTGACCACCCCAAAACTTTAAGGGTGATGGGGATTACATCGTCTTCAAATTTCTTCTGCTTCTATCAAATTTTCTGTACTTGACTGAAGAAGCCTACTGGAGGCGAAGTTTAAATAAAGAAATAAATGTTGATTGTTCTTACCTAAAAATCTTCAAATTGCGGTTTTTAAAACCATTCACACAACTGTCAGACACGCAATCAGGATCTTGTTACAAAGAATTCTTCAACAATTGTTCCCCAAACCCTTTGGACGAAGACCTACTTTGATAGTGGATGGTCCACTATGACCCCCCCTCCGCCTGCTTACCTCACCTCACTACAGTATATAAACCACGTCTACGGCCCTATGCTTCATTTTAAAAAGATTGATGGGCTGAAAAAACGACTCCAGGTTTAGGGACTGATTACCTCATTTCTTCTCTCCCTTTCACCTTCCTCTTTGTATTGGCTGAGAAGCACTGTGTGCGAAACGTTTCCTGAATAAAGATTCCCATAATAAGAACATAAGAACGAAAAGGGAAAACTGCAGAAGGGGTACGGGCCCATGCGAGGGAGGTCCAAGTTCCCCCCGGTTTAAACCCAAAGCACCCAACCTAGTCAGTAGGTCACATTTACTTAAGGAGGGAAACGGGAACCACCTGGTAGCACAAGCTTCAGGTCTAATCACACCCCCCCATCTATATGTATTTATCCAACCCCTTTTTTTTAAACACACAACGTTCTGGGCCCCTATAACGGGATTGGGGAGTTTGTTTCCCCATCCACAACTCTATTTCCCAAAACCTACTTTTTTATCCTTTCCTGAATCTGAATTTTTTTCCCAATTTAAATCCATTACTGCGGGTTCTCTCTTGGAGATATATCCTCAAGACCTTGTTATATCCCCTTTATTATTACCTATCTTTCCACTTATTAACACTTCGATCAGTCTCCCTCATTCTTCGTTAACAAGTGAATGTTAACTTATGAGTCTTCAATCTTTCTTCATTAGGGAAGAATTCTAATGCTATGTATTAATTTAGTCATCCTACGTGAATGTTTTCTAACGGAATTTATGTCCATTCTGTAATATGGAGACCAGAATTGAGCTGCTAATCTAAGTGAGGCCCTTTCAATAATGATGTGAAAGCTGCAGTATGACCTTGGACTTCTTGTATGCTTACACTTCTTGATATAAGAACCTAAAACGAAGGAACACTGCAGGAAGGGTGGCCTACTGGCCCATGCGAGGCAGGTCCAAAGTCTCCTACCGGCTTTAAGCCAATGCACCCAAACTAGTCAGGTCAGGTCAGGTTCACTACTGTTCCTGCCTACTTTCTTATTCGACTGAAGAAGCCTACTGTGTTAGGCGAAACGTTTCGGAATAAGTGTCTGATGTTGATATGTGTCTTACCTAACAACCTGTCGGGTATTGTATACATTTTTCGATGTACATCCCTTTTTTTACGTAAGAACATAACGGTTTTTCAAACAATTCATCACAACTGCAGCAGGCCTACTGGCGCCCATTGCGAGGCAGGTCCAAGTTCCTACCGGCTTAGCAATGCACCCAACCTATGTAAAAGGTAAAAAGGACACAAAGTGCAACTAATGTGACATATTTTGTTGGCAACGTTTCGCTCTCCAGGAGTTTATCAAGCCGTATGGCTTGATTAAAGCTCCTGGAGAGCGTAACCCGTTGCCACTCGTGTCCTTTTACATTACATATTGTCGGTAATTCATACTCAACTTTATTGCACCCAACCTAGTCAGGTCAGGTCACATTGACTTAAGGGAAGGAACACGCAACCGACCTGCAAGACTGAAGTCTTGCAACCAAATCTATATATTTTAAACCAGGTTCCATCTGTTCTGATTTCACGGAAAAGAAAAAGGTACAATAACCGTGACTGGAGCAATATACAAAGAGAAAAGAAGCTTTGTAGATGAATGGTTTCAGAGAAACCGACATGTTGATAAATAGGACACCATGGCAACTCTTGGGTTATCTTTATTGAGAAACGTTTTCGCCACACAGTGGCTTCATCAGTCCTACGAAGGAGATTTCTTGAAGAAACAGGAGGAGAATGAGGTAATCAGTCCCTCAACCTTGAGTCGATGTGGACTGACCACATCGACTCAAGGTTGAGGGACTGATTATCAATTCTCTCCTATTCTTCATAGATTCTCTTTGTATGGACTGATGAAGCCACTGCGTGGCGAACGTTTCCTCAATAAAGATACCCAAGAGTTGCACATGTGTCTAATTATATCAAAAAAGAAGCTTACGATGACGTTTTCGGTCCAGCTTGGACCATTTACAAAGTCACAATTTGGATGAAACCGTCGTCATAGTTTGTTTTTTGCCTTTGTGACGGTTTTTTATTTTATTGTATATTCATGATTTCATTTTAAGACTCAACTACCCGATTTCCAAACCAATACTTTCCTATATCTAAGCTTGTCTAATTTGAATCCATTTTAAGTTGGAAAAAATTCAGATTAGGAAGGATATAGGAAAGTACTGGTTTGGTAATAGAGGTTGTGGATGATGTGGAACAAACTCCCGAGTACAGTTATAGAGGCCAGAACGTTGTGTAGCTTTAAAAATAGGTTGGATAAATACATGAGTGGTGTGGGTGGGTCTGTTGAGTTGGACTGATAGCTTGTGCTACCTGGTCGGTTGCCGTGTTCCTCTCTTAAAGTCAATGTGACTGGCCTGACTAGGTTGGGTGCATTGGCTTAAAGCCGGAAAGGAGGCTTGGACGCGTGCCTCGCATGGGCCAGTAGGCCTGCTGCAGTGTCCTTGTTTTATGTTCTCTCCTGGGATAGATTTCAGCAAGACCTTATTTATATCCCCTTGTTAATACACTCTTTCACTTTTAAACTTCAACATGTTCCCCTCATTCTTCATCTTACAAGTGAATGTATTAATGTTGAGAATACTTACAATATGCAAAGTTAAAAGGACACAAGTGAAATGTAATTTAAGGGTCTTCTATATTTTCTTTATACGATGAAAGTTAAGACACATTTGTGCAACATCTGGATATCTTCTATTGTGTAGACGTTTTCGCCATCAGTGGCTTTTATCAATGCAGATTTTCAGGATATAATTAGAAGACAGAAAATATATACAAAAAATGAGGTAATCAGTCCCTCAGCATTGAGTTGGTGTGGAGAGCACCAGAGATTCTGAATCTCTACATCAATCTCCAGAATCTCTACAAACCGTGGTGCATCTCCACACCAACTCAAGGCCGGAGGGAACTGATTACTCTCTTTGTATTAGTTTCTACTGTCTTTTAATTATGTCTTAGAATTTGTATTGATAAGCCACTGGATGGCGAAAACGTCTAACAATAAAGATAACCAGATGTTGCACATATCTTGTCGGTATTGTTTGCCTTGAGATTGAGACACTATGCAGCCTTGGGAATGATAGGAGATTCTTGAAGAACAGGCAGGAAGAATGAGGTAATCAGTCCCTGATAAAGCTTGATAAAGCTCTTGGGGAGCGAAACGTTGCACAATAAATGTCATCATTAGTTGCACTTGTGTCCTTTTTACTTTACATATTGTCGGTAATTCTCCATCTTTATTACAAAGATTTCCCTTTGTCTGGACTGATGAAGCCAACTGTGTGGCGAAACGTTTCCTCAATAAAGATACCCAATAGTTGCACATGATGTCTTAATTTATCAACATGTCGGTTTCTGAACCATTCTTTCTACAAGCATATGGACTCTTTTTCAGGAAATACGTTTCGCCACCAGTGCTTCATCAGTCCAATACAAAGAGAATGCGTAAGGAGAGGAGGAGTATTTAGGTAATCAGTCCTCAGCTGGAGTCGATTGTGTTCAGTCCATCAATCTTGTAGAATGTACTTGTACATGAAGAATGGTACATTCTAAGATTGATGGACTGAACACATCGACTCCAGGCTGAGGGGATGATTACCTCAAAATACTCCTCTCCTTACGCCTTTCTACTTGGTATTGGCCTCGATGAAGCACTGTGTGGCGAAACGTTTCTGGATAAAAGATTCCATTATGTTGCATAAAAGTGTCTCAATCTTCAACTTGTCGTTTTTCAAACCATTCATCACGGCGACACGTTTCTTCATTAAAGGATACCCAAGTGTTGCCACCTTGTTTAACGTATCAACTGTCGGTTCTTGAGCGTAAGAAAGGAGGAACACTGCAGTGGTCTGTTAGCTCATACTTGGCAGGTCCTTTACAATACCAACCCACTAACTGATTTATCAGAGCTTATTGTTACAATGCTACAAAGCAATAAGCTTTGATAAATCTATTAACTCCTGTGCAAGTTCCACTCAGATCTAACCCTTCTCACTTGTATATTTATCCATCCTAAATTTGAAAATCTTGAAGCGCTGTATTAAACTTGCCTGTGTAAAATGTTTGGTGGTGGCAGTGCGGTCACTTATAATTGTTACTACCCAGGTGGGATGTGTTGTGTGGTCACCTCTAAATTATCCTCAGGTCGGTCAGTTGCAGTATCTTCGCTTCCTAACTCCTCCATTCCTCCCCCCCCCCCTCCTTCCCATCCACCTTCTTGCGGCTCAGGTCAGGCGGGAATCTGCTTCACTGACCTGAGTCACGTCAGGTCACATTGGCGTGTTGAGTTTGCGGGGGATATTGAGTTCTGGCGAAACGTTGCCACAATAAAATATCACATTAGTTAAGAACATAAGAACATAAGAACATAAGAACATAAGAACGCAAGGAACAATGCAGAGGCTACTGGCCCATGCGAGCAGTCCCAAGTCCCACGGATTAAGCCAATGCACCCAACCTAGTCAGGTCAGGTCACATTGACTTAAGGGAGGAACACGGCAACCGACCTGTTAGCACAAGCTATCAGGTCTAACTCACACCCACCCACATCTACTATTGTATTTATCCAACCTATTTTTAAAGCTACACAACGTCTGGCCTTCTATAAAACGGTACTTGGAGTTTGTTCCACTCATCCACACTTATTACCAAACAGTACTTTCCTTTATCCCTCCTGAAATCTGAATTTTTCCCAACTTAAAACATTGTCTGCGAGTCATGTCTAGGCTAGATATTTTCAGCACACTATTTACATTCCCCTTTATTAATTCTGTCTTCCCTTATAAACCCAATCATATCCCCCTAATTCTAGTCTTTCTAGAGAGTGCAGTTTCAGGGCCCTTGTCTATCCTCATAGGGAGGTTTCTGACTACATGGGATATCTTTGTCATCCTCCTTTGTATTTTTCCAGAGAATTTATATCCATTCTGTAATAAGGTGACCAAAAAACTGTGCAGCATAATCTAATATGAGGCCTAACCAAGGTGATGTATAGAGTTGAGAACAACCTGAGGACTTCCTATTATATTTATGCTTCTTGATATGAAGCCAAGGATTCTATTAGCTTTATTGCCGAACACTTATGCACTAGAGTTGTTGGTTTCAGATTACTCTAACCAGAACTCCTAAATCTTTTTCGCAATCCGTATTTATTAAGATCTCACATTATTTTGTTTATATGTTGGCATTTGGTTATTGTCCTGTCCAACATTAGAACTTTGCTTTGTCTATATTAAAACTGCATCTGCCACATTCTCCGACCACGTCAGTCTATTCAAATCTTCCTGGAGTGCTCGAATGTCTCGTCAGAATGAATTCGACGGCCTATTTTGGTGTCATCGGCAAACATGCCGATGTCGCTCTTTAGCCTCATCTATGTCGTTTATGTAGATTGTGAACAGCAGGCGGCCCAAACACTGACCCCTGTGGGAACACCGCTCGTGACGCTGCCCCACTCTGATTTTCCCCTTTATGCAAAACTCTAGGGCTGCCTATTTGTTCAACCATGCCTCTATCCAGGAAAAAAATTTTCCTCCTATCCATGTGCTTTAATTTCCTCATAGTCTCTGATGTAGGGACCCTGTCAAAAGCCTTGCTGAAGTCCTATAACAATATCATATTCGTTACCATGATTACCTCCTCAAATACCTTAGTGAAAAAAGTAAAAAATTCGTAAGGCAGGAACGTCCCTTTGTAAAACCTGCTTATGAGATTCGTTGAATTAATTTATGCTTTCAAGGTGATAGCTCCGAACTGCATCGGCATTTGATTCCATATTTTCCCACTATGGAGGTTGGCTTATTGGTCTATAGTTCGAAGCTATGGACCTGTCACCTGCTTTGAAAAATAGGGTATCAATTTGCCATTTTCCACTTATTGGCACCATGCAGTTTGTAGTGATATGTTGAAAAGATTAGCCAAAGGTGTGCTAAGCTCCTCTTTACTTCCTTTAAGAACCCTTGCATACCAGTTCGTCAGGGCCTGGGGATTGTTAGGTTTTAATTTATCTATTTGCCTAAGGACATGTCACTTGTGACCCTATAGTGCAAAGTTTATTTTTTCGTCCTGTTCTACATAATTGATCATTACTGGTATATCATGGTATCCTCATGTGTTAAAAACGAGAGAAGTATGTGTTAAAAATTCTACACATTTCCTTATCACTGTCAGTGAGCTGAACCGAGGAACTTTTGAGTGGCCTATCTTGTCCTGGATCTTACTTCTGTATACTGAAAGAATCATTTTGGGTTAGTCATTCGATTCTCTTGCACTTTAACCTCATAATCTCTTTTTGCTTTTTCTAATCCCTTTTTTAATTATCTTTTAACTGAATATATCGATTTCTTAATTGCCCCTCTCCTCTTTTGATTTGCCTATATATGCCTCGCTTTTGACAATCAGATATTTTAATCTATTGTTCATCCATTTAGGATCATTTTTGTTTGATCTGATTTTCCCTATTTTGGGAAATAAATTTGACTGAGCAGCTAGACTATGCCTGGAAAGCATCATATCGGCAACCATACCACCTTACCTGACCCCTAGTCAGGTCATTCCAGTGCAGCCCACATAAGTAATTTTTCTGTCCTAGAAATCAGCCAAGCGAAAGTCAGGGACGGAGAACTGTTGCCATTATAGGCGGGAATTCCATGTTATGTTAAAAATGAGTGATTTGTGATCACTTCCCTCCAAGCTCATCATATACACCTCAAGATTATTAATTAGTGTTTCCCTACTGGCAAGAACCAAGTCAAGGAGGTTATTCCCCTAGTTGGGCTCTGTCACAAACTGTTTAAAAAACAATTCTGGATCGTATCAAGAAAGGTCACCGCTCTAATTTCCTTCAATTGCTCCAGTCAATCTGTTATAGTTGAAATCTCCCATTAGCAACAACATTTTCGTATGTAGGATGCCTTACGAATTCGTCCCATAGAAGTTTACTGCACTCCCTATCAAGATTTGGGTGCCCTGTAAATCAAACACCCAAAATTAGTTTTTTCTCGGCACTCGAGAAGCGGTAACCAAACAGATTCAGTGGCTGACGCTTCTAAGTTAATATCTTGTCTAAACACAATTTATATTGTCTCTGACATAATCGCTACTCCACCACCCTTTACTGTTGACCCTGTCAGTGTGGAATAATTTATAGCCTGTATGTGACATTCAGGAGGGCATCTCTCTATCTTTCAAATTGAGCCAGGTCCTCTGTTTATAGCGGTATTATCTATGTTTCCTGCACTTGCAAATTAATCTTATGCTTCTATCTTATTTCTAACACTCCTGCTATTAGTATAGTAAACCTTAAGGGAGCTAGTCCCTGCTGCCCTCTGCTGTCCCCCTTTGTTTTCTGACCTGTTCTATTGGCTTTATTTTTTTAACCTTCATGCTGTGATGCCTTTTATACATTACGGTTCCAACCCTTAGTGTTGAACTGCTTGTTTCCCACAACACCCATTACCTCCTATCTTCCATCAGTTTAAAATCATAGGGCATTTCACCAATGGCCTTTCAATCGATGGGTCTGCAAGTGCTACCACCCCTGCCCCAGGAGATGATGAACCCCATCCTTGCATACATATCTGTTTGCCATAAAGTTGTTCCAGTTGTCAATTGAATGGGATTGCAAATCCTTGCAGTATCTGTCTAGCCAGCAATTTACACCAATTGCCCTAGACAACCATTCATTTCCTACTCCCCTTCTAGGCAAGATGCTACATATGATTGGGATCCCTCCCTTAGACTTAATGAAATCTATAGCTGACCTGTACTTATCTAGCAGCTCTTCTCTCCTACCCTTCCCAATATCATTTCCACCAGCACTGAGACAGATAATGGGCTTGTTCCCATTACCTGACATGATATTATCCAGTCTGTTGACAATGTCCCCAATGTCCAGTCGCACCGGGAATTTCGTCTCTGGACCTCAGTGTGTGAGCTGAGTGCGCTAGCTTGTGGTGAGGTGGCTGGAGTTGTGGGGAATGAGACTTCTAGCAGTGAGGTGCAGTCTGTCTCTCGCTGTAAGGAGGCTGTAGTTGGGGAGGTAGCAACGGCTACCAGCAGTGAGGTGCAGCCCAGCACCTGCTACAAGTGGCGAGTTGTTCACAGTAATGGGAGGCGCATCAGAATAAGGAAAGTTAAGAGTGAAGATCTGAAGGTAGGAAATCGCTTCTCTGTTCTCCAGGATGAATGTACTTCAGTGGCCAGTGAAGGTAAGGGTACTACTGCCCCTGCTAATGAAGGTAAGGCATTCTTTGTGGTTGGTGACTTCTCAGGTAAGATATATTGACCGTGCGTTTTTGTAATAGGAATAAGAAGATGAGAGGATAGAGTGTGCTTCCCTGGAAAAAAAAAAACGCTGGTTGTTGGGGACATATGTCAACAGGCTGGATAATATCATGTCAGGTAATGGGAAACAAGCCCATTATCAGTTCAGTGCTGGTGGAAATTGATATTGGGAAGGGTAGGAGAGAAGAGCTGCTAGAAAGTACAGGACACAAATATTCGCACTCACACGAATTCCTTTAAGTCTATTAGTGTGTGTGTGTGTATTCCCAATCATATGTAGGCATCTTGCCTAGAAGGGGAGTAGGAATGAATGGTTTGTCTAGGGCAATTGGTTGGAAATTGTGGCTAGACAGATACTGCAAGGAAACTTGCAATCCCATTCATTGACATCTGGAACAACTTTTATTGGCAAAACATATATGTATGCAAGGATGGGTACATCCTCTCTGGGTCAGGGGTGTAGCACTTGCAGAACTCGATTGAGAAGGCGATTTGGTGAAATGCTATGATTTTAAAATGATGAGAAGATAGAGGTATGGGGTGTGTTGGGAAACAAGCAGGTTGCAACACTAGGGTTGGAAACTAGTTAAAAGTATAAAAGGCATTCCAGATGAAGTTATAAATAAAAGACAATAGAACAGGTCAGCAAACAAAGGGGGACAGCAGAGGGCCAGCAAGGGATAGCTCCCTTAAGGTTTACTATAACTAATAGCAGGAGTGTTGAAATAGATAGATGAGCTAAGATTAAATGCAAGTGCAGGAAACATAGTATTATTGCTATAACAGAGACCTGGGCTCTATCAGAAAGAAGAGAGGTTGGCCCTCTGAATGTCACAACAAGGCTCATAAATTATTCACACTGACAGGGTCAACAGGAAGGTGGTGGAGTAGCGATGTTTTGTCAGAGACAAATTTTATAAATTGTTGGTGTTTGACAAGGATATTAAATTAGGTAGCATCAGCCACTGAATCTGTTTGGGTACAGCTTCCGAGGGCGAGAAAAAAACTAATTTTGGGTGTGATTTCAGGGCCCCAAATCTTGATAGGGAGTGCAGTAAACTCTTCTATGGGACGAAATTCGTAAGGCATCTACATACGAAAATTGTTGTGCTAATGGGAGATTTCAACTATAGACAGATTGACTGGAGCAATTTGGACAGGAAAATTATGTGTCGGGTGACTTTTTGATACGAGCCAGATTGTTTTTTAAAACAGTTTGTGACAGACCCCACTAGGGGAAAATAACCTCCTTGATTGGTTCTTGCCTAGTTGGGAAACACTAATTAATAATCTGAGGTTAATGATGAGCTTGGGAGAGTGATCACAAATCACTCAGTTTTAATATTCATGGAATTCCCCTAATAATGGCAATCAAGCTCCGTCCCTGACTTTCGCTTGGCTGATTTCAGAGGACCTGAAAAAATTACTTAGGTGGGCTAGATGAACTGGAATGACCTGACTAGGGTTCAGGTAGGTGGTGATGGTTGCCGATTATGATGCTTTCCAGGCATAGTTCTAGCTGCTCAGTCAAATTATGTTCCAAAATAGGGAAATAGATCAAACGAAAAATGATCCTAAATGGATGAATTGGACAATAGATTAAAATATCTATTGGTCAAAAAGTGAGGCTTATATGGCAAATCAAAAGAGAGAGGGGCAATTGAGAAACGATATATTCAGTTAAAGAGAGAAAGTAAAAAAGGGAATTAGAAAAGCAAAGAATAGATTATGAGGTTTAAGTTGCCAAAAGATCGATGACTAAACCAAAAGGATTTTTCAGCTGAACTGTTAATCTCTCTGTCTAGTAAAGATAATCCCGCCGGTACTATGACCACATAGGCCCCACTCAAAGTTCCTGGGTCAGCTCACTCGACAGTGATAAGATATGTGTAGAATTTTAACACATACTTCCTCTCAGTTTTTACACAGGAGCGATACCAGCGATATTCCAGTAATGATAAATTATGTAGAACAGGGACGATAATAAACTGTGCACTATTTAGGGTCACAAGTGACATGGTCTTAGGGCAAATAGATAAATTAAACCATAACAAATCCCCAGGCCTGGGACATGAACTGTATGAAGGGTTCTAAAGGAATGTAAAGAGGAGCTTTAGCACACCTTGGCTAATCTTTTCCATCATATCACTACAAACTGGCATGGTGCCAGAATAAGTGGAAAATGGCAAATGTGATACCTTATTTCAAAAACAGGTGACAGGTCCTTAGCTTCGAACTATAGGAAGGCTCAATAGTCTTGTCTAACCTCCATAGTGGGAAAATTTATGGAATTCAATAATTGCCGAGGCTCAGTTCGTAGCCATCTTGAAAAGCATAAAAATTAATCAACGAATCTCAGATGGATTTTACAAAGGGGCGTTTCCTGCCTTACGAATTTATTAACTTTTTTCACTAAGGTATTTGAGGAGGTAGATCCATGGTACATGATATGATCTTGTGTTATGGATTCATTTAAGGCTTTTTGACAGGGTCCACATCAGAGACTATTGAGGAAAATAAAGCACATGGAATAGGAGAGAGAATTTTTTCTCCTGGATAGAGGCATGGTTGACAAATAGGACAAGCCAGAGAGTTTGCATAAATGGGGAGAAATCAGAGTGGGGAAGCGTCACAGAACGTGTTCCACAGGGTGTCAGTGTTGGGCACCCTTGCTGTTCACAATCTACATAAAACGACATAGATGAGGGCATAATAAAGAGCGCGGACATCGGCAAGTTTGCCGATGACACCAAAATAAGGCCGTCGAATTCATTTGACCGAGGGACCATTCGAGCACTCAGGAAGATTTGAATAGACTGATGCAGTGGTCGGAGAAGTGCAGATGCAGTTTAATATAGACAAATGCAACGTTCTAAATGTTGGACAGGACAATAACCTTTGCCACATATAAACTAAATAATGTAGATCTTAATATTACGGATTGCGAAAAAGATTTAGGAGTTCTGGTTAGCAGTAATCTGAAAACCAAGCACAGTGCATAAGTGTACGCAATAAAGTAATAGAATCCTTGGCTTATATCAAAGAAGCATATAATAAATAGGAGTCCTCAGGTTTGTTCTTCACTCTATACATCCTTGGTTAGGCCTCATTTAGATTATGCTGCACAGTTTTGGTCACCGTATTACAGAATGGATATCAATTCTCTGGAAAAGTACAAAGGGGATGGACAAAGATGTCCCATGTAGCAGAAACCTTCCTATGAGGATAGACTAAGGGCCCTGAAACTTCACTCTCTAGAAAGACGTAGAAATTAGGGGGGATATGATTGGAGGAGTATAAATGGAAAAGACAGGATAAATAAGGGGATGTAATAGATGTGCTGAAATTTTCTAGCTAGACAGGACTCGCAGCAATGGTTTTAAGTGGAAAAATTCAGATCAGGAAGGATTATAGGAATGTACTGGTTTGGTAATAGAGTTGTGGGATGAGTGGAACAAACTCCAAGTACCGTTTTAGAGGCCAGAAGTTTGTGTAGCTTTAAAAATAGGTTGGATAGATTACATGAGTAGATGTGGGTTGGGTGTTCTGTGAGTTAGACCTGATAGCTTGTGCTAAAACTGGTCGGTTGCCGTGTTCTCCCCTTAAGTCAATGTGACCTGACCTGACTAGGTTGGGTGCTGCATTGGCTTCTTAAAGCGGTTATAGGAGGACTTGGACCTGCCTGCATGGGCCATAGGCCTTATGCAGTGTTCCTTCGTTCTTATGTTCTTTATGTTTTATATAATCGACACTATGCAACAGTTAGGTATCTTTATGTTTGATAGATCGAATGGTTCACGGAGAACCGACATGTTGATTAAATTAGACAAATGTCAACTATTGGTTATCTTTTTTGAGAAAACGTTTCCGCCACACAGTGGCTTCATCTGTCCATACAAAGGAGATCTGAAGAATAGGAGGAGAATGAGGTATCTCAGGTCCTCAAACTTGAGGTCGATTGTGGTCAGTACATTCAATCTTGAATAGAATACGGCATACGTGCTGAGAAGGAGCTTATAAACCGTTTTTCAGGATGACCAGGAAGAGGTTGTGAAGGCAGTAAGAGGCAGTGTAACACTTATTCAATGTGGAAGTAGGGGTCGTGCCCATGAATTAGGCAAGCGGAAGAATTCCCAAGTATTAAGATCCCAAGAAGATGCAGTGTCTGACAGGTTTGTAGATGAATGGTTCAGAGAACCGACATGTTGATAAATTAGACACATGTGCAACTCTTGGGTATCTTTATTGAGGTATCTTTGTGTGTTAGGTAAGACACATATGCAACAGTTAGGTATCTTTATTTCGAAACGTTTCGCCTACACAGTAGGCTTCTTCAGTCGAGTACAGAAAAGTTGATAGAAGCAGAAGATACTTGAAGACGATGTAATCAGTCCATCACCCTTAAATTAAAGTTTTGAGGTGGTCAGTCCCTCAGTCTGGAGAAGAGCATTGTTCCAAAGTTTGAAACAATATGAAACAATAAAGTTGGTAGAATTACCGACAATATGTAAAGTAAAAGGACACAAGTGCAACTAATGTGACATTTATTGTGGCAACGTTTCGCTCTCCAGGAGCTTTATCAAGCCATTAATGGCTTGATAAAGCTCCGGAGAGCGAACGTTGCCACAATAAATGTCAATAGTTGCACTTGTGCGTCCCTTTTACTTCCACAATACTGAAAACAATTTGAACAATATTGTTTCAAACTTTGCAACCAATGCTTTCTCCAGACTGAGGGACTGACCACCTCAAAACTTTAATTTAAGGGTGATGGACTGATTACATCGTCTTCAAGTCTCTTCTGCTTTTTCAACTTTTCTGTACTCGACTGAAGAAGCCTACTGTCGCCGGCCGAAACGTTTCGAAATAAAGATCCTAAAAGGAGAAATAGAAGCATCAGGGAAGGACGAGGTGAAGGTTTATAAACTAAAAAGAGGAGGAATCAGTTAGGGTAAGATATAAACAGCTATTGGAGGATAGATGGGCTAATGAGAGCATAGGCAATGGGGTCGAAGAGGTATGGGGTAGGTTTAAAAATGTAGTGTTTAGAGTGTTCAGCAGAAGTTTGTGGTTACGGAAAGTGGTGTGAGGTTGGAAGAGGAAGCGATTGTGGAATGATGATGTAAAGAGAGTAGTAAGGGAGGAGGAAAAAGTTAGCATATGAGAGTTTTTTTTACAAAGTAGAAGTGATGCAAGGGGGAAGAGTATGTGGAGAAAAAGAGGAGAAAGTTAAGAGAGTGGTGAAGCAATGTAAAAAAGAGAGCAAATGAGAGAGTGGGTGAGATGTATCAACAAATTTTGGTTGAAAATAAGAAAAAGTTTTGGAGTGAGATTAAACAAGTTAAGAAAGGCCTAGAGAACAAATGGATTTGTCAGTTAAAAATAGGAGAGGGAGAGTTATTAAATGGAGAGTTGGGTATGGGGAAGATGGAAGATATTTTGAGGGATTTGTTAAATGTGATGAAAGATAGGGAAGCTGTGATTCGTGTATAGGGCAAGGAGGATAACATCTTGAAGGAGTGGGAAGAGCCAGTTGTGAGTGGGGGAAGTTCGTGAGGCAGTAGGTAAAATGAAAGGGGGGTAAGGCAGCCGTGGATTGATGGGATAAAGATAGAAATGTTAAAAGCAGGTGGGATATAGTTTTGGAGTGGTTGGTGCAATTATTTAATAAATGTATGGAAGAGGGTAAGGTACCTAGGGATTTGGCAGAGAGCATGCATAGTTCCTTTGTATAAAGGCAAAGGGGATAAAGAGAGTGCAAAAAATTATAGGGGGGGATAATTCTATTGATGTTACCTGGTAAAGTGTTTGGTTGAGTTATAATTTAAAGAATTAAAGAGTAAGACGGGAGAATAGGATAGCAGATGAACAAGGAGGCTTTAGGAAGGTAGGGGCGTTGTTGTGGACAGGTGTTTACAGTGAAAACATATAAGGTGGAACAGTATTTAGATAAGGCTAAAGAGGTTCTTGTGGCATTTATGGATTTGGAAAAGGCGTTATGACAGGGTGGATAGGAGGCAAAATGTGGAAGATGTTGCAAGGTACTGGTGTAGGAGGTAGGTTACTGAAGCAGTGAGAGTTTTTACGAGATAGTGAGCTCAGTTAGAGTATGTAGGAAAGAGGGAAATTTTTTCCAGTCAAATAGTAGGCCTTAGACAAGGATGTGTGGATGGTCACCGTGGTTTGTTTAGTATATTTTAGATGGGGTTGTAAGAGAAGTAAATGCGAGGGTCTTGGCAAGAGGCACCGTGGAGTTAAAAGATAAAGAATCACACACAAGTGGAGTTGTCACAGCTGCTCTTTTCTGATGACACTGTGCTCTTGCTGAGATTCTGAAGAGATTTGCAGAGAAGATTGGGGATGAATTTGGTAGTAGGGTGATGCAAAAGAAGAAAATTAAAGGTGAATACAGGAAAGAGTAAGGTTATGGGATAACAAAAGATTAGGTGATGAAAGATTGTTATCAGATTGGAGGGAGAGAGTATGGAGGAGGTGAACGTATTCAGATATTGGGACGTGGACGTGTCAGCGGATGGGTCTATGGAAAGCTGAGGTGAATCCATAGGGGAATTGATGAGGGAAAAAGAGTGAGTGGTGCACTTAGATGAGTCTGTGGAAGACAAAGAACTTTGTTCCTTGGAGGCAACAAAGAGGGGAATGTATGAGTGTATAGTTTTACCACGCTCTTATATGGGTGTGAAGCGAGGGTTGAAGAATGTTGCAGCGAGGAGAAGGCTGTGGAGGCAGGGAGATGTCATGTCTGAGGGCAATGTGTGGTGTGAATATTAATGCAGAGAAATCGTAGTTTGGAAGTTAGGAGGAAGTGCGGGATTACCAAAAACTGTTTGGTCAAAGAGGGCTGAGGAAGGGTTGTTGAGGTGGTTCGGATTGTAGAGAGAATGGAGCCCGAAACAGGAATGACTTCAAAGAGTGTATCGGTCTGATAGTGGAAGGAAGGCGGGGTGGTAGGGGGTCGGCCTAGGAAGGGTTGGAGGGAGGGGTGAGTAAAGGAGGTTTTTGTGTGCGAGGGGCTTGGACTTCCCAGCTGGCATGCGTGAGCGTGTTTGATAGGAGTGAATGGAGACAAATGGTTTTTTTTTAATACTTGAGGTGTGTTGGAGTGTGAGCAAAGTAACATTTATGAAGGGATTCAGGGAAACCGGCAGCCCGGACTTGAGTCCTGGAGATGGGAAGTACAGTGCCTGCACTCTGAAGGAAGGGGTGTAATGTTGCATTTAAAAACTGTACGTGTTAAAGCACCCTTCTGGCAAGACAGTGTTGGAGTGAATGATGGTGAAAGTTTTTCTTTTTCGGGCCACCCTGCCTTGGTGGGAATCGGCCGGTGTGATAATAAATAAATAAATAACTGTTGCATATGTGTCTTACCTAACAATCTGTCGGTATTTTATACCATTTTAATGTTCATAATATCGACAAATTGAAGAGCAAGACAAATTTACAACACTTAATAAAAACATAAGAGTGGGGGAACACTGCAGCAGGCATACTGGCCCATACTAGGCAAGTTTTCCTCCAACGCAAACCCTCGAACAAAAATAATAAGAACATAAGAAAGGAGGAACACTGCAGCAGGCCTGTTGGCCCATACTAGGCAGGTATGGCAGGCAGGCAGGACTGAAGAAGCCATCCGTGGCGAAAAGTTTCCTTTAATATAAATGTCCTGAACTGTACTAAGTTGTCTTTTTTCCAACAAGAAATAAGGTCTGATAACTATCCACTAACATAAGAACATAATATCTATCCACTAATATAAGAACATAAGAACATAAAGGAGGATCACTGCAGCAGGCCTGTTGGCCCATACTCGGCAGGTCCTTTACAATCCATCCCACTAACAAAGCATTTGCCCAACCCAATTTTTAATGCTCCCCAAGAAATAAGGTCTGATAACTCTATCCACTCATTTGCAAGTCCCACTCAAATCCAGCCCCTCCCACTCATATATCTATCAACAGCCTCAAAAGCTTTACTGAAGAAAGTTAATAAATTAGCTAAACAAGAACGGCCTCTTGTGAATCCATGCTGAGTATCATTAATCAAGCTATGCCTATCGAGATGGTGTCTTATAATCTCAGCTATAATTGACTCTAGTAATTTGCCTACAATTGAGGTCAGGCTTATTGGGTGGTAATTTGATGGTAACGACTTGATCCCTGCTTTAAAAATAGGAATAACATTAGCCATCTTCCACATAAAAACATAAGAAAGGAGGAACACTGCAGCAGGCCTGTTGGCCCATACTAGGCAGGTCCTTTACAATTCATCCCACTAACAAACATTTGACCAACCCAATTTTCAATGCCACCCAAGAAACAAGCTCCGATGTGCACCAGTCCCACTCAAATCAATCCCCTCCCACTCATGTATTATCCCAAACCTAAATTGAAAACTTACTCAAAGTCTAGCTCAAAAACCCCAAACTAGGTAGACTGTTCCACTCATCTACTACCCTAATTCCAAACCAATACTTTCCTATGTCCTTTCTAAATCTAAATATCTAATTTAAATCCATTACTGCGGGTTCTCTCTTGGAGAGATATCCTCAAGACCTTGTTAATATCCCCTTTATTAATACCTATCTTCCACTTATACACTTCGATCAGGTCTCCCCTCATTCTTCGTCTAACAAGTGAATGTAACTTAAGAGTCTTCAATCTTTCTTCATAAGGAAGATTTCTAATGCTATGTATTAATTTAGTCATCCTACGCTGAATGTTTTCTAACGAATTTATGTCCATTCTGTAATATGGAGACCAGAATTGAGCTGCATAATCTAGGTGAGGCCTTACTAATGATGTATAAAGCTGCAGTATGACCTCTGGACTTCTGTTGCTTACACTTCTTGATATAAGAACATAAGAACGAAGGAACACTGCAGAAGGCCTACTGGCCCATGCGAGGCAGGTCCAAGTCTCCTACCGGCTTAAGCCAATGCACCCAACCTAGTCAGGTCAGGTCAGGTCACATTGACTTAAGGGAGGAACACTGCAACCGACCTGGTAGCACAAGCTATCAGGTCTAACTCACACCCACCCACATCTACTCATGTATTTATCCAACCTATTTTTAAAGCTACACAACGTTCTGGCCTCTATAACGGTACTTGGGAGTTTGTTCCACTCATCCACAACTCTATTACCAAACCAGTACTTTCCTATATCCTTCCTGAATCTGAATTTTTCCAACTTAAAACCATTGCTGCGAGTCCTGTCTAGGCTAGATATTTTCAGCACACTATTTACATCCCCTTTATTTATTCCTGTCTTCCATTTATACACCTCAATCATATCCCCCCTAATTCTATGTCTTTCTAGAGAGTGCAGTTTCAGGGCCCTTAGTCTAGAACATAAGAACATAAGAAAGGAGGAACACTGCAGAAGGCCTGTTGGCCCATACTAGGCAGGTCCTTTACAATTCATCCCACTAACAAAATATTTGCCCAACCCAATTTTCAATGCCACCCAAGAAACAAGCTCCGATGTGCAAGACCCACTCAAATCCAACCCCTCCCACTCATGTACTTATCCAACCTAAATTTGAAACTACCCAAAGTCCTAGCCTCAATAACCCAACTAGGTAGACTGTTCCACTCATCAACTACCCTATTTCCAAACCAATACTTTCCTATGTCCTTTCTAAATCTAAACTTATCTAAAGTAAAAGGACACAAGTGCAACTAATGTGACATTTATTGTGGCAACGTTTCGCTCTCCAGGAGCTTTATCAAGCCATTACAAACAATACATGGACACAGAGGGTATATAAAGGCTCAGAGTGAGGTGAATACTAGTGAGGTACCATTTCGAAGTTCACTAGTGGTAGTAGTAGTAGTAGTAGTAGTAGTGGTAGTGACAAAAGTAAAACAATATGGAAGAGCAATTAATTCGTACATGAGTAAAAGGATATAAAAGCTATTACTTGGGTAACATAAAAATAGGTTGGACAAATATAAACTGGAATGAGGCAGCTTGTTTCAGTGTTCACTCTCTGTGCTTTGTGTAGTATAACAGGAGAGACTATGTGATGGCCATCACATAGTTCGAAATGGTACCTCACTAGTATTCACCTCACTCTGAGCCTTTATATACCCTCTGTGTCCATGTATTGTTTGTAATGGCTTGATAAAGCTCCTGGAGAGCGAAACGTTGCCACAATAAATGTCACATTAGTTGCACTTGTGTCCTTTTACTTTACATATTGTCGGTAATTCTACCAACTTTATTATAAACTTATCTAATTTAAATCCATTACTGCGGGTTCTCTCTTGGAGAGATATCCTCAAGACCTTGTTAATATCCCCTTTATTAATACCTATCTTCCACTTATACACTTCGATCAGGTCTCCCCTCATTCTTCGTCTAACAAGTGAATGTAACTTAAGAGTCTTCAATCTTTCTTCATAAGGAAGATTTCTAATGCTATGTATTAATTTAGTCATCCTACGCTGAATGTTTTCTAACGAATTTATGTCCATTCTGTAATATGGAGACCAGAATTGAGCTGCATAATCTAGGTGAGGCCTTACTAATGATGTATAAAGCTGCAGTATGACCTCTGGACTTCTGTTGCTTAAAACTTCTTGATATAAATCCCAGTAATCTATTTGCCTTATTACGTACGTTAGGCATTGCTGTTTTGGTTTTAAGGTTGCTGCTTACCATAACCCCCAAGTCCTTTTCGCAATCTGTATGGCTAAGTTGTACATTATTTAACTTATAAGTGCTAGGGTTATGGGCACTCCCGAGCTTCAAAAACCTTGCATTTATCTACATTGAACTGCATCTGCCACTTTTCTGACCAAGAGTAGAGTTTGTCTAAATTCCCCCTGAAGTTCCCTAACATCTACGTTTGAATAAATTTATCCTACTATCTTCGTGTCATCGGCGAATTGCTATATCACTAGCAATTCCCTTCATCAAGATCATTGATATATATTATAAACAACAACGGGCCCAAGACTGATCCCTGTGGAACGCCACTTGTTACTGATCCCCACTCGGATTTAACCCCGTTTATGGACACTCTCTGCTTCCTGTCTGTGAGCCATGACTCGATCCACGAGAGCACCCTTCCCCCAATGCCATGAGCTGCTACTTTCTTCAACAGTCTTTGGTGCGGAACTCTATCAAATGCCTTACTAAAATCTAAGTAAACAATATCAAATTCTTTATCGTGGTCAACAGCCTCAAAAGCTTTACTGAAGAAAGTTAATAAATTAGGAAGGTTTCTGATACATGGGATCAACTTTGTCATCCTCCTTTGTACATTTTCCAGAGAATTTATATCCATTCTGTAATACAGTGACCAAAACTGTGCAGCATAATCTAAATGAGGCCTAACCAAGGATGTATAGAGTTGAAGAACAACCTGAGGACTCCTATTATTTATGCTTCTTGATATGAAGCCAAGGATTCTATTAGCTTTATTGCGAACACTTATGCACTGTTGTCTTGGTTTCAGATTACTGCTAACCAGAACTCCTAAAT
This sequence comes from Cherax quadricarinatus, assembly GCF_026875155.1. Classification (NCBI taxonomy): domain Eukaryota; kingdom Metazoa; phylum Arthropoda; class Malacostraca; order Decapoda; family Parastacidae; genus Cherax; species Cherax quadricarinatus. The sequence continues at coordinate 18,465,792 of NC_069457.1, forward strand.
CTTTTTCGCAATCCGTAATATTAAGATCTACATTACTTAGTTTATATGTGGCATGGTTATTATCCTGTCCAACATTTAGAACTTTGCATTTGTCTATATTAAAACTGCATCTGCCACTTCTCCGACCACTGCATCAGTCTATTCAAATCTTCCTGGAGTGCTCGAATGTCCTCGTCAGAATGAATTCGACGGCCTATTTTGGTGTCATCGGCAAACTTCCCGATGTCGCTCTTTATGCCCCCCATCTATGTCGTTTATGTAGATTGTGAACGAAAGGGGGCCCAACACTGACCCTGTGGAACACCGCTCGTGACGCTTCCCACTCTGATTTCTCCCCATTTATGCAAACTCTCTGCTGCCTATTTGTCAACCATGCCTCTATCCAGGAAAAATTTCTCCTCCTATTCCATGTGCTTTAATTTTCTCAACAGTCTCTGATGTGGGACCCTGTCAAAAGCCTTACTGAAGTCCATATACACAATATCATATTCATTACCATGATCTACTCCTCAAATTCCTTAGTGAAAAAAGTTAATAAATTCGTAAGGCAGGAACGCCCCTTTGTAAAACCATGTGAGATTCATTGATTAATTTATGCTTTTCCAAAGGGGGCTACGAACTGCCTCGGCAATTATTGATTCCATAAATTTTCCCACTATGGAAAGGGTTTGGCTTTTTGGTCTATAGTTCGAAGCTAAGGGACCCGTCACCCGTTTTGAAAAATAGGTATCACATTTGCCATTTTCCACTTATCTGGCACCATGCCAGTTTGTAGTGATATGTTGAAAAGATTAGCCAAAGGTGTGCTAAGTCCTCTTTACATTCCTTTAGAACCCTTGATACAGTTCATCAGGGCCTGGGGATTTGTTAGGTTTTAATTTATCTATTTGCCTAAGGACCATGTCACTTGTGACCCTAATCGTGCACAGTTTATTATCGTCCCGTTCTACATAATTTTATCATTACTGGAATATCGCTGGTATTCTCCTGTGTAAAAACTGAGAGGAAGTATGTGTTAAAAATTCTACACATTTCCTTATCACTGTCAGTGAGTGCCCGAGGAACTTTTGAGGGGGCCTGTCTTGCCCCTGTCTTACTTCTGTATCCTGAAAGGAATCCTTTTGGGTTAGTCTTCGATTCTCTTGAAATTTTAACCTCATAATTCTTTTTTGCTTTTCAAATTCCCGTTTTTTATTTCTCTTTTTAATAAAATATACGTTTTCTTAATTGCCCCTCCCTCTTTTGATTTCCCCTATTATATCCCTCTCTTTTGCCAATCAGATTTTTTAAATCTATGTTCACCTTTTAGGATAATTTTTTGTTTGATTGATTTCCCTATTTGGAAATAATTTTGATTGAGAGCTAGAACTTGCCCTGGAAAGCATCATATCGGAAACCATCACCCCCTCCTGACCCTTATTTCAGGTCATTCCGTTCAGCCCCCTAAGAAATTTTTTCAGTCTTAAAAACAGAAAGCGAAAGTCAGGGCGGAGACTTGATTGCCCTTATTAGGGGATTTTCCCTGATATATTTAAAATGAGTGATTTTTGATCATTTCCCCAAACTCATCATTAACCTCAAGATTATAAATCCCAGTAATCTATTTGCCTTATTACGTACGCTTAGTCATTGCTGTTTTGGTTTAGGTTGCTCTTACCATAACCCCCCAAATTTTTAAAATTGTTGCTAATTGTACTTATTTAATTATAAGTGTAGGGTTATGGCCTCCCGAGTTCAGAACCTTTCATTTATCTCATTGAACGATCTGCCACTTTTTTGACCAAGAGTAGAGTTTGTCTAAATCCTCCTGAAGTTCCCTAACATCTACGTTTGAATCAATCATCCTACCTATCTTTGTGTCATCGGCGAATTTGCTCAATCACTAGTATTCCTTCTTTAAGTCATTGATATATATTATAAACAACAACGGGCCCAAGACTGATCCCTGTGGAAACGCCATTGTTATGATCCCCTCGGATTTAAACCCCCTTTATGGACACTCTCGCTTCCTGTCTGTGAGCCCGTTCGATAGAGGCACTCTTCCCCCAATGCCATGAGCTGCTACTTTCTTCAACAGTCTTTGGTGCGGAAACCATCAAATGCCTTATAAAAACTAAGTAAATAATTCAAATTCTTTATCGTGGTCAACAGCCTCAAAAGCTTTACTGAAGAAAGTTAATAAATTAGTTAGACAAGCCCGGGCCCTCTTGTGAAATCATGCTGAGTATCATTAATCAAGCTATGCTTATCGAGATGGCTTTTATAATTTGAGCTATAATTGACTCTAGTAATTTGCCTACAATTGAGGTCAGCTTATTGGGCGGTAAATTTGACGGTAACGATTGTCCCCTGTTTTAAAAAGGAATTACATTAGCCATCTTCCACATATCAGACACTACACCTGTTTGAAGAGAAAAATTAAAAATATTAGTTAATGGTTCACAGACTTCCTTTTTTGCATTCCTTCAGAACCTTGAAAAAAACCCCATCAGGACTGGTGACTTATTTTGCTTCAGTTGGTCTATCTGCTTCACAACCATTTCACTAGTGACTGTGATGTTAATAATTTATCTTCTTCTGGCCCACTATAAAAAAATTTAAATTTCCGGAATATTATTAGTGTCTTCCTGTGTAAAAACCGAGAGAAAATAATTATTTAAAATCGAGCACATTTCATTCTCTTTGTCAGTAAGATGCCCAAGTTATTTTTAAGGGGACCTATCTTATCTCTGACTTTTGTTCTATATACCTGGAAAAAATTTTTTGTGTTAATTTTAGAATCCCTAGCAACTTTAATTTCATAGTCCCTTTTAGCTTTTCTTATCCCCTTTTTAATGTCCCTCTTAATGTCAATATACTGATTCATAAGATGACCCTCGCCTCTTTTGATACGCCTATAAATTCCTTTCTTATGCCCTAGTAGATATTTCAGCCTATTATTCATCCATTTTGGGTCATTTCTATTTGATCTAATTTCTTTATAAGGGATAAACGTTCTTTGAGCAGCATGTATTGTGTTCAGAAAACTGTCATATTGATAGCTCTCTTCGTTACCCCAGTCAACAGATGATAAATGTTCTCTAAGCCCATCATAATCTGCTAAGCGAAAATCTGGGACTGTTACTGAGTTATCCCTACTATCATACTTCCATTCATTTCTAAATGTAATTGATTTGTGGTCTAGCACCCAGTTCCTCTAAAACTTCTAAATTATTAACAAGGGATTCATTGTTTGCCAGAACTAAGTCAAGCAGGTTATTACCCCTTGTAGGTTCTGTCACAAACTGCTTCAAAAAACAATCCTGAACTATTTTCTAAGAAGTCGTATGATTCAAAATTTCCCCAGTCAAGAAATTCCAATCAATATGACTAAAGTTAAAGTCTCCTAGAATTACTACATTATTGTGCCTTGTGGCCCTAACAATTTCCTCCCATAGTAGTCTCCCCTGGTCCCTATCTAAATTTGGGGGACGGTATATCACACCTAAAGTTAATTTTTCATGCCCCTCTGAAAATTCTATCCAAACAGACTCTGTATGTGTTACTTCAGACTTAATACCTGTTTTTATGCAACAGTTCAAGCGATCTCGGACATACAATGCCACCCCACCCCCCTTCCCGATACTTCTATCTACTTGGAACAATTTAAAACCCTGAATGTGACATTCTGCAGGCATGTCCCGACTTTTTGAATTAAACCACGTCTCAGTAATGGCAAATACATCTATGTTACCTGCACTAGCAACTAGTCTCAACTCGTCCATCTTATTCCTAGCACTGCGACTATTTGTGTAATAAATATCAGACACTACACCTGTTTGAAGAGATAAATTAAAAATATTAGTTAATGGTTCACAGAGTTCCATTTTGCATTCCTTAAGAGAAGTAAAAAAGGTGATTAGAAAGGCTAAACGTGACTATGAAATTAGAGTTGCTAGTGAATCAAAGACTAATCCAAAGGGGTTCTTTCAAGTGTATAGGACGAAAATTGGGAATGGACAGCTGACGGATAACGAACTGGAAATGTGTTCCTTATTTAATGACTATTTTTTGTCAGTTTTTACACAGGAAGATGTAAATGAGAGTCCAGTAATTAACAATTATTTAGTTACTGATGAATTTAAATTAACTAATATTACTGTCACGAGGGACATGGTTATTAAACAGATAGACAAACTGAAGCAAAATAAGTCCCCGGGACCCGATGAGCTGTTTTCAAGGGTACTTAAGGAATGCAAGATGGAGCTTAGTCAGCCATTAACGAGTGTGTTTAATAAGAACATAAGAACGAAGGAACACTGCAGAAGGCCTACTGGCCCATGCGAGGCAGGTCCAAGTCTCCTACCGGCTTAAGCCAATGCACCCAACCTAGTCAGGTCAGGTCACATTGACTTAAGGGAGGAACACGGCAACCGACCTGGTAGCACAAGCTATCAGGTCCAACTCACACCCACCCACATCCATCCATCCTTACCGGTGTTGTGCCTGAGTTGTGGAAGATGGCTAATGTGGTTCCTATATTCAAATCAGGGGATAAGTCCGTTCCTTCAAATTACCGTCCAATAAGCCTGACATCTATAGTGGGCAAGTTATTAGAATCAGTTATAGCTGACATTATTAAAAGTCACCTTGAAGAGCATAACTTGATAAATGAATCTCAGCATGGATTCACGAGAGGTCGTTCGTGCCTGACAAACCTGCTGACGTTCTTCAATAGAACATTTGATGCAGTTGACAGTGATAAGGAATATGATATTGTTTATTTGGATTTTAGTAAAGCCTTCGATAGAGTACCTCACAGGAGACTCTTGAAAAAAGTGGCAGCTCATGGTATAGGAGGTAAAGTTCTAGCATGGATAGAGGCATGGCTTACCAATAGAAAGCAGAGAGTTACCATTAATGGAGTGAAATCTGAACGGGGATTAGTCACTAGTGGCGTTCCACAAGGATCAGTTGTAGGCCCTCTCTTGTTCATAATTTACATTAATGACCTTGATGAAGGGATTACGAGTGACATGAGTAAGTTTGCTGATGATACAAAGATAGGCCGTATGATTCACTCTGAGGAGGATAGCAATGAACTCCAGGAGGATTTGGACAAATTAATGTCCTGGTCTGTAAAATGGCAGATGAAGTTCAATGTCGATAAGTGTAAGGTACTAGCCCTTGGTATTGAAAATAACCCTCGAAGCTATGATCTAGGTGAAGTAGAGCTTGATCATACAGAATGTGAAAAGGACTTGGGAGTCATGGTGAGCAGAAATCTAAAGCCAAGACATCAGTGCCTTAGTGTGCGCAACAAGGCCAACAGATTACTTGGATTTATCTCAAGAAGTATAAGTAACAGAAGTCCAAAAGTTATTTTGTAGCTCTATACATGGTATTAACCTTGGTAATAAATACCGACAAGTTGGTTTAGAAAGACACGTAAGCAAACACTATAACATATTTATTAGAAAACGTTTCGGTCCTGGGACCTTGATCACTAGAAGTGATCAAGGTTTATACCATCTTGTCTGACACTGCAACACACTATGGACATAGCTCTATACATCACTAGTGAGGCCTCATTTAGATTATGCTGCTCAGTTTTGGTCCCCTTACTACAGGATGGACATAGACTCATTAGAGAACATACAGAGAAGAATGACTAAAATGATTTACTGTGTAAGGAACCTCCCATATGAAGATAGACTTAAAGCCTTAAATCTCCACTCTCTGGAGAGGCGTAGAATGAGGGGAGATATCATTGAAGTGTATAAGTGGATGACGGGCATAAACAAGGGAGATATTAATAAAGTACTGAGGGTGTCGAACCAGGTAAGAGCCAGAAATAATGGATTTAAGTTGGATAAATTTAGATTTAGAAAGGACATAGGTAAGTACTGGTTTTCTAACAGAGTTGTAGATGCGTGGAACAGTCTTCCCAGTGGGTGATAGAGGCTAGGACCTTGGGTAGCTTTAAAAAGAGACTGGACAAATATATGAGTGGGAGGGGCTGGGTTTGAATGGTGTCATTGGGTACAGGAGTTATTTCCTGGGTAGCTTTAGGTAGAGGTCGTTTTGATAAGGACCTGCCTTGCATGAGCCAGTAGACTTTCTGCAGTGTTTCTACATTCTTATGTTCTTAAAAGCTCATCAGGACCTGGCGACTTATTTTGCTTCAGTCTGTCTATCTGCTTCACAACCATTTCACTAGTGACTGTGATGTTACATAATTTATCTTCTTCAGACCCACTATAAAAATTAATTACTGGAATATTGTTAGTGTCTTCCTGTGTAAAAACCGAGAGAAAATAATTATTTAAAATCGAGCACATTTCATTCTCTTTGTCAGTAAGATGCCCATAGTTATTTTTAAGGGGACCTATCTTATCTCTAACTTTTGTTCTGTAGACCTGGAAAAAACTTTTTGGGTTAGTTTTCGAATCCCTAGCAACTTTAATTTCATAGTCCCTTTTAGCTTTTCTTATCCCCTTTTTAATGTCCCTCTTAATGTCAATATACTGATTCATAAGATAACCCTCACCTCTTATGATACGCCTATAAATTCCCTTCTTATGCCCTAGTAGATATTTCAGCCTATTATTCATCCATTTTGGGTTATTTCTATGTGATCTAATTTCTTTATACGGGATAAACGTTCTTTGAGCAGCATGTATAGTGTTCAGAAAACTGTCATATTGATAGCTCTCTTTGTTACCCCAGTCGACAGATGATAAGTGTTCTCTAAGCCCATCGTAATCTGCTAAGTGAAAATCTGGGACTGTTACTGAGTTATCCCTACTATCATACTTCCATTCAATGCTAAATGTAAATTGATTTGTGGTCGCTAGCACCAAGTTCCTCTGAAATTTCTAAATTATTAACAAGGGATTCATTGTTTGCCAGAACTAAGTCAAGCAGGTTATTTCCCCTTGTAGGTTCTGTCACAAACTGCTTCAAAAAACAATCCTGAACTACTTCTAAGAAGTTGTATGATTCTAAATTCCCAGTCAAGAAATTCCAATCAATATGACTAAAGTTAGTCTCCTAGAATTACTACATTATCGTGCCTTGTGGCCCTAACAATTTCCTCCCATAGTAGTCTCCCTTGGTCCCTATCTAAATTTGGGGGACGGTATATCACACCTAAAATAAATTTTTCATGCCCCTCTGAAAATTCTATCCAGACTCTCTATGTGTTACTTCAGACTTAATGCCCATTTTTATGCAACAGTTCAAGCGATCTCAGACATACAATGCCACCCCACCCCCCTTCCCGATACTTCTATCTACTTGGAACAATTTACCCATCAGGGAAGGTTCCTTGATGTTGGTGAGGGGCTCTTGATTTAGGGAATTGGATCTGTGCTCCAGTTCCCCGAATTAAGCCTGAATGCCTTCCATATCCCCCCCCAGGCGCTGTATAATCCTACGGGTTTAGCGCTTCCTCTTGATTATAATAATTGGAACAATTTAAAACCCTGAATGTGACATTCTGTAGGCATGTCCCGACTTTTTCAATTAAACCATGTCTCAGTTATGGCAAATACATCAATGTTACCTGCACTAGCAACTAATCTTAATTCATCCATCTTATTCCTAGCACTACGGCTATTAGCATAATATACATTGAAAGACTCTCCTTTCTCTTTACCCTTCCTGCTCATTTCTGTTTTTCTACTAAACCTATTACTGTCCTTATCACTTAGTGTCACTGGCTTTTCAATATCTACCTCGTTCCGCTTATTACTAGTTCCCCTAGAACTCATAATATTACTACACTGGGACTTCACTGTTTTCCTGCCAAAACCCATACCACTAGCTATTCCTAGTTTAAAGTCCTAACAGCTCCCTCCACTGCAGTTGCCAGTGCCCCCACCCCAGACCTAGATAAGTGAACCCCATCCCTGGCATACATGTCATTTCTGCCATAGAAGAGGTCCCAGCTGTCAATGAATGTTACTGCATTTTCCTTAAAGTGTTTGTCCAGCCAGCAATTGACACCAATTGCCCTGGACAACCATTCATTTCCAACTCCTCTCCTTGGCAAAATACCACTTATGGCAGGGCTCCCACCCTTCCTCCTAATTATTTCTATTGCTGACCTATACCTGCTAAGCAGGTCCTCACTCCTACGTCTGCCAACATCATTGTCTCCAGCACTGAGACAGATAATAGGATTGCTCCCATTACCTCTCATGATGTCATCCAGATGGCTAACAATATCCTTCATCCCAGCCCCAGGAAAGCAAACCCTCTGTCTCCTACTCCTGTCCTTCAAGCAGAACGACCTATCCATGTACCTAACTTGGCTATCCCCAACAACAACAATATTCTTGCCTTCCTTGGTGTCGTTCGTCGTGACGTTCCCAGTAGTCGACTCACATTCATCGGGTAGCACGGAGAATGCATTAGAAGTTTCCACAACAGTTTCCACAGCAGTCTCTTTCTTCTTCATCATTTCTATCTTTCCGTTCGTTGTCTTGATCGTCAACTTCGTTCCATGCTGTCCAGCCACTGACCAGTTTTCCTTCTTGACCTGAGGACTCAAAACAGGAGGACTGCTACGAATCTTCTTGTTTTCCTCGGTCAGTCGCCGAATCTCCATCTTCGCCATCCTCAATTCTTCCTTAAGCTGTTGGTAAAGTTGCTCAAAGGAGGGCATCTTGGTTCAGTCCATAGAGAGCACACTCGACATGTCCTCACTGAGCTAAGTACAGGTCACCTCTGGGCTAAGTACAAGTCACCTCTGAGCTAAGTACAGGTCACCTCTGCTAATATATGCAAGTCCTGTTCAAATCCAACCCCTCTCGCTCCTGTATTTATCCAACCTAAATTTGAAATTACCCAAGGTTTTAGCTTCAATAACCCAACTAGGTGGACTGTTTCACTCATCAACTACCCTATTTCCAAACCAATACTCTCATAAGAACATAAGAAAGGAGGAACACTGCAGCAGGCCTGTTGGCCCATACTAGGCAGGTCCTTTACAATTCATCCCACTAACAAGCATTTGACCAACCCAATTTTCAATGCTACCCAAGAAATAAGCTCTGATGTGCAAGTCCCACTCAAATCCAACCCCTCCCACTCATGTACTTATCCAACCTAAATTTGAAACTACCCAAAGTCCTAGCCTCAATAACCCAACTAGGTAGAATGTTCCACTCATAAAACTACCCTTTTTCCAAACCAATCTTTCCTATGTCCTTTAAAAATCAAAAATTTTACCCAATTTTAAATCCTTTACTGGGGTTCTTCTTGGGAGAAAATCCTAAAGGCCCTTTGGGTTAAAATCCCCTTTTTTTAATACCTATTTTCCCACATTAAAACCCCGTTCAGGTTTTCCCCTCATTCTTCTTTCAAAACAATTTATGTAACTTAAGATTTTCTTCAATCTTTTTCTAAGGAAGTTTTCTAATGCTATGTATTAATCTAGCATCCTACGCGGGAATGTTTTCTAACGAATTTATGTCCATTTGAAAATATGGAGACCAAAATTTGGGAGTTTCATAATCTAGGTGAGGCCTTAAAAAGGAGGGTAAAAAGCTGCAGTTTTGACCTCGGGAAATTCTTTTGGGTTTTCACTTCTCGATAAAAATCCCAGAAATTCTATTTCCCTTATTACTTTACGTTTAAAGGCATTGCTGTTTGGTTTAAGGTTGCTGTTTACCTTAACCCCCAAGTCCTTTTCGCAATCTTTTATGGCCTAAGTTCTCCATTATTTAACTTATAATTTGCTGGGGTTTAATGGACACTCCCAAAGGTTCAGAACCTTCCCAATTATCTAAAACTGAACTGCATCTGCCACTTTTCTGCCAAGAGTGGGAGTTTGCCCAAAAATCCTCTAAAGGGTTCCCCAAACATCTACTTTTGGGAACCCAAATTACCCTACCTATCTTCGGGGTTATTGGCGAATTTGCTCATATCACTATTTAATTCCTTCATAAAGATCATTGTATTATTAAAAACAAAAAGGGGCCCCAAAAAGATCCCTGTGGAAGGCCACTTGTTACTGACCCCCCACTCGGATTTAACCCCTTTATGGACATCTTTGTTCCGGGTCGTGAGCCATGATTCGATCCACGAGAGCCCCCTTTCCCCCCAATCCCAAGACTGTTCCCTTTTTCAACAGTCTTGGGTGGGGAAACTGTACCCAAAACCCCTTACTAAAATCAAAGTAAAAAATTTAAAAAAATTTTCTTTTTTCTTGGTCAACAGCCCCCAAAAGCTTTATGAAGAAAGTTAAAAAAATTAGTTGAAAAGCCCGGCCCTTTTGGGTGAATCAATGCTGATTTATCATTAATCGAGTTTGTTTATGAAAAGGTTCCTTAAAATCTGAGCTAAATTGATTTCCTAGAAATTTCCCTTTACAATTGAGGTCAGGCTTATTGGGGGGGTAATTTGGGGGTAAAAATTGCCCCTGTTTTAAAAATAGGAATTACATTCCCCTTTTTCCCAATATCAGACACACACCTGTTTGAAGAAAAAAATTAAAAATTTAGTTAATGGTTCAAAGATTTCCTTTTTTTGCTTTCCCTTTAAAAAAACCCTTAAAAAAACTCTTCAGGCCCCGGTGATTTAAATTTTGCTTCAGTCGGTCTATTGTTTCCCAAAACCCTTTCACTAGTGACGTGATGTTACTTTAATTTTATTTTTCTTCTGATCCACTAAAAAAGTTAATTAAGGGAATATTATTGTGTTTTTCCCTGTGAAAAAAAACCGAAAAGAAAAAATTATTTTAAAATCGAGCACATTTCATTCTTTTTTGTCGAAAGGTGCCCATAGTTTTTTTTAAGGGGACCTATCTTATCTTGACTTTTGTTCTATAGACCGGGAAAAAAATTTTTTGGGGTTTAGTTTTCAAATTTCCAAAGCAACTTTAATTTAAAAGCCCCTTTTAGCTTTTCTTATCCCCTTTTTTAATGCCCCCTTAATGTCAAAAATACTGATTCAAAAAGATACCCTCCTTTTTGATACGCCTAAAAATTCCTTTCTTATCCCCTTTTAGATATTTCCCCTTATTCATAATTTTGGGTCATTTCTATTTGATCTGAAAATTTTACCCAAAAAACAGACTCTGTATGTTTTACTTCGACTTAATACCCGTTTTTATGCAACTTTTTAAAAACGATCTGGACTTTACAATCCCACGCCCCCCCCTTCCCGATACTTCTTTTCATTTGGGGAACAATTTAAAACCCTGAAGGTGACATTCTGAGGCAGGTCCGACTTTTTAAATTTAAAAACCAATTTCCATTTAATGGCAAATTATCTTTTTTTACCTGCACTAGCAATAGTTCAACTTTTCCATTTTTATTTTTGCACTGCGGCTATTTGTGTAATAAATAAAAAAGGACCCCCCTCTCTTTTTTCCCTTCCTGCTCCTTTTTTATTCCACTAAACCTATTACTGTCCTTGCCCAATTTGGGCCATGGTTTTCCCAAATTTTACCCAAACCCTCTTTTTTCCCTTTTACTAGTTCCCCTTTGAACTCATATTACTACACTGGGGACTTCACAGTTTTCCCCCCAAAACCCATACCACTAACTATTCCTAGTTTAAAGACCTAACAGCTCCCCCCACTGCTTTGGCCAGTGTTTCCCAACCCCCCACACCTAAAAAGTAAACCCCTTTCCCTGGCATACATGTCATTTTTTGCATGGGAAGGGGTTTCCCAGTTGTAAAATAAAAGGGTTACTGCTTTTTCCCTTTACAGTTTTTTGCCCAACCCAAAGAAATTTGAACCAATTGCTCGGGAAAACCCTTTTCTTTTCCCAACTCCTCCCCTTTGGGCAAAATGCCACATATAAACGGGTTTTTCCCACCCTTCCTCCAAAATTATCTCTTTTTTGTAAACCTTCCCTGCTAATCAGGTCCCCCATTTCCTAGTTTTTCCCAAAACATCATTGCCTCCAGCACTGAGACAGAAATAGGATTGCCCCTTTAAACCTCCCCATGATGTCATCCAGAGGGCCTAACAATATCCTTCTCCCAGCCCCGGGGAAAAACACCCCTTCTTCCCTCTACCCACCCCCAAGCAAAAAATTCCCCCTATCCATGACCCAAAATCGGGTTTTCCCCAACAACAATCAATGTTTTTCCCTTTCCCTTGGCGTTGTCCGTCTTTGATGCTCCGAGAAAGTCGCCCTAAAATTTGCCAGGTAGAAATTATACCCTTGTTAGAATTCGTCAAGCCGTTCTCGATGGCCCTTCTTTGGGGGTTTTTCTGGGGTTTGTTTACTCACGTCTGCCAATTGTTTTTTTGGTGTTTGTTGTGGCATTCCCGTAGAACACTCATATTCGTCAGGAAAGCACCGAAAAGGGGTTTGGGAATTTTCCCCGGGTTTAGTTTCTGGTTTTTTTGTTGTTTCTCCCTTTCAAAAACCCGTTTTCTTGATCTTCGTTTGGGTTTCCATGTTGCCCGGCCACTGCCCAAGCCCCCTTTACCGGGGGGGCCCTCCAACAGAAGGTTTATTTACGAACCCTCTTGTTTCCTCCGTTAATCGCCGAAATCTCCATCTTAGCAACTCTGAGCTTTCTCTCAGTGTGGTAAATTTGTTTCAAGAGGGGCATCCTGGTTCAGTTTCAAGAGAGCACAAAAAACAGGTCTTAAACGAGTAAGTACACGTCGCCACTGAGCAAAGTACACGTCACCACTTTTGCTAAGTACAGCCCAACCCTGAGCTAAGTCCACGTCACCACTGAGCTAATTTCCCAACGTAAACCACTGAGCTAAGTACACGTCAAAAATGAGCTAAGTAACGTCACCACTCCTAAGTACACTCACCACTTTTAAACCCCTTTCCCGGGCCCAAAGGGCCCAAAATTTTAAAAGTCCGCACCAGTGCCCAAGAAATTTTAAAAAAAAAAAAAAAATTATTTTTTCTTACAAAAATTAAAGGGCATTTTTTTGTGAAGGTAAAAAACCCCCCCCCCCCCCCCCCCCCCCCCCCAAAAAAAATTTGAAAACGATCCCGTACTTCCCAGATAAGTGCCAAGAAATTTTTAGAAAAAAGATGTGGTGGCCCCGGGAACCCTCGACGAATTTAAAATCGGTATTAAAATTAATTTTTTTTGTTTTAGTTGTTTTTTCTTTTTTTTCCCAAATTTTTTTTTATTCCTACCCAACATTTGGGGCCCCGAGAGGGCCCAAAATTGTATATAATTTATATTTATAAAATCACTGTATTGAACACAAAACCCCACTAAAGTTAATTTTTTTATTTTGTTTACCCCCTTTGTTTATTACAATAAATATGCACAAAAATTGTATATTTCTAATTTTTCTTTCATATATTTTCTTTTTTACAATCACTGGGGCATGGGTTTTTGAACTGTGGAGCTTGGGGGAACTCCTTTAAAAGGCACCATGCCAGAGGCACCTTACATTCCCCACACATAAAACCCAGTGTCTTTGCGTCTTTGTTTTCCGTCGTTTTGTTTGTGCACAGACAATGCTCTCTTCTGAGCAAATTTTTTTTAGTTGAAAAGGGAAACTGTAATTTTGAAATTTAAAAACCTTTTCTTTTCAAACGCTTGGGTATATTTTGATGAATTCGAGGACCATGTTGTATTGCAGGTGTTGTTACCTGGGGAAATTCATTATGGGTTGTTGACAAAAAGACAAACAAAATTCCCATACGGTGGTTTTGTTACCCGTCTTTATTTTGGAAAATTATATGCAAATTTAGCATTGAAATGTCCCTGGGGAAAGGAAGAAAATTTTTATTTTACCCCCTTGTAACTTTTTTTACGAAAAAACAGTCAACAAAACCAATCGCCTGTCACACTTGTCAACCAAGCGCATGTTTTTTGTATTTAAACAACACTGTTTACTGGTTTTCGAAAACGTTCTTTTGTCCTCGATCAACTTTGCCACTGTCCCTTCATTTTATTACGGTGAATTGGTTTTCAACAAAGTGCATTCCGGGTTTTTCCCTTTCCACCGTAATGCCCTGATGTAAATTTGGGAGTTAAAAACCTGCCGTCATCCCACCCAACACCTGCGTTTAGCCCGGGATATTTTTTACGATTAGAACGCACTGTGCCCCAAAAACATCTGTCTTGTTCCTCGCTGAAATAATGAGTTTAAAGGGCTTGGTACCGGTTTTCGGTTTATAATGTATGGGCCCCTTTCCAAGTTAAGGGGCCATCTTTTTTCTCCCCTAGTCACCTGTATACCCCAAAAACATTTGGTATCTTTCAAAGTTTTCTACCCCCCTTTTTTACAACAATACCAAACCCCGGGCCCCTGTCACAAACCAGGTACAAACAATTTTATTTCCAAAACGGGGTTTCCCCTTGTGGGGATTTTTCTGGGTTGAAAGGGCAGTCTACCTTTGAACAAAATTTAAAGATGTTTTATTACAAAATTCTTGAAAGGATAAAAGTTATCCTGAATTTTGTTTTTAGGTAATGGAAAAAAAATTTTCCCAATCTTGTATAACTGCACTTCTGTCAGGCCTGGTTTTGTCAGAGAAGTGCAAAAAATACGTAAGGTAAGTTAAACCTGGTTTGTGGGGTTTTTTTCACTGAAGGATGGGGGACAAATTAAAACCGATCTGGGGGACCGTATGCTTTTTTATTTTGGTTTAGACGTGAGGCATAACCTTATTGTTGCAAAAAGCAAAAAACCCTTTCTGCAACAGTCGTCTTTTCCACCTGTGTAGTCTTGGGTGTGGTGATAAAAACGTTTTTTTTTCCATGGGTGTACTGAAAAAACTTATTACTTTTCCCCGGGCAATAGTTTTTCCCTCAATGGCTGGTCAAAGAATAATTCAAAAAAATTCCAGTTCATTGGCCCTGGGTTCCAAGGGGGCAGGTAGGTAGAATTCCCTTTCGAAGGGCATTTAAAAGTGGTTTAGGGCTGGGAAAAAAATTGGGATTTTGGGTGCCAAAACCCCCGATACGGTTTGCTGGTGGATAATGGGGCATCATAGGGGTGGTTTTTAAGGGTGGGTTTTGGGGGGCCTGGTGGGCGCGCTCCCCTTTGTCCTTGAACTGACGAGTTTAGCAGCGTGGGTTCCTGCGTGGAAAAGCGAGTACGCATGGCGGTGCCATACCACCCCCAGCCCCCCCCCTAAAACCCCTCCATGGGTGTCTGTGGCCCATCCAAAGGCCAAGTGTAGCCACATCATCCCCACTATCACTACCCAAAAAGGGTGTAAAGGGCCCCGGGGTGTACTCCGGGATGTACTCGGGATGTACTCCGTCCCCTGGGCATTTTTATTTGGGTCAATACCCGGGGCGCATGCGGCGGCGAATACCGAAAGCTTTTATGGGGAAAATGTTTCCCCACTATCATACTCGGAAAGATCGTCGAGCGCAATAAAATCCAATCCACGTCAGATTATGTCATTACTGAAAAATCAGAGGGCCCGGCCACGGGAAAATATTAGTTTTTCTCTTCGTTTTGGGAAAAAACGAAACCCTGAAAATCACGGTGCCCCCACCAGAGGTTGGAAGGGCGGGGATCGTCGGGGTTTTCTGCATTTTTATGATATTCCCGGTCATTATTTTCGGGGGCACTAACTCATCCCAAAACCGTAAAAATTGTCTTCATTTCCATTTCCCCTCAGTGTCAGAAATATCAGCAGGAAGGGAGGAGTCCCAATTTTCCGGGGACGAGACATGGTGAACAAGGGTGACTGAGCCGGCGTTCCCACAATGCTATGCAGGCGCCTAGATTTTTTGTTTACGGTGCACACCCACCGCGCAGACCCATTCTCTCATATGTAGGCCTATGAGCGCTTTCGCGCTAAATTTGACGGCGCTAGAATTTTGGCGTAGATCTACGGTTTGGACACTCACCGACCAGCCATAGATCTACGGGACGGACCCTGAAAGGGTTAAGTACATGTCCAATTTGAATCTATTATTGCGGGTTCTCTCTTGGAGAGATATCCTCAAGACCTTATTTATATCCCCTTTGTAATAATGTTGGTAGAATTACCGACAATATGTAAAGTAAAAGGACACAAGTGCAACTAATGTGACATTTTATTGTGGCAACGTTTTGCTCTTCAGGAGCTTTGTCAAGCCGTATACTATATAGGCTCAGAGTGAGGTGCAATACTAGTGGTAGTAGTAGTAGTGACATAAGTTGTAGTAGTAGTAGTAATACAATATGGTAGAGCAATTAACTCGTACATGAGTAAAAGGATATAAAAGCTATTACTTAAGAACATAAGAAAGAAGGAACACTGCAGCAGGCCTACTGACCCGTACGAGGCAGGTCCAAGTCTCCTACTGGCTTAAGCCAATGCCCCAACCTAGTCAGGTCAGGTCAGGTCACATTCACTTAAGGAAGGAACATGGCAACTGACCTAGTAACACAAGCTAATCAGGTCCAACTCACACCCACCCACATCCACTCATGTAATTATCTAACCTATTTTTAAAACTACACAACGTTTTAGCCTCAATAACTGTACTTGGGAGTGTGTTCCACTCATCCACAACTCTGTTACCAAACCAGTGCTTTCCTATATTCTTCCTGAATCTGAATTTTTCCAACTTAAAACCATTGCTGCGAGTCCTGTCTAGGCTAGATATTTTCAGCACATTATTTACATCCCCTTTATTTATTCCTGTCTTCTATTTATACACCTCAGTCATATCCCCCCTAATTCTGTGCCTTTCTAGAGAGTGCAGATGATTTAGGGTCCTCAGTCTATCCTCATAGGGAAGATTTCTGATACATGGGATAAACTTTGTCATCCTCCTTTGTATGTTTTCCAGAGCATTTATATCCATTCTGTAATACGGTGATCAAAACTGTGCAGCATAATCTAAATGAGGTCTAACCAAGGATATATAGAGTTGAAGAACAACCTGAGGACTCCTATTATTTATGCTTCTTGATATGAAACCAAGGATTCTGTTAGCTATATTGCGAACACTTATGCACTGTTGTCTTGGTTTCAGATTACTGCTAACCAGAACTCCTAAATCTTTTTTGCAATCCGTAATATTAAGATCGACATTATTTAGTTCATGCGGGACATGGTTATTTTCCTGTACAGCATTTAAAACTTTGCATTTGTCTATATTAAACTGCATCTGCCACTTCTCCAACCACTGCATCAGTCTATTCAAATCTTCCTGTAGTGCTCTAATGTCCTCGTCAGAATGAATTCAATGGCCTATTTTGGTGTCATCGGCAAACTTGCTTAATGTCACTCTTTAGGCTCTCATCAATGTCGTTTATGTAGATTGTGAACAACAAGGGGCCCAACACTGACCCCTGTGGAACACCGCTCGTGACGCTTCCCCACTCTGATTTCTCCCCATTTATGCAAACTCTCTGCTGCCTATTTGTCAACCATGCCTCTATCCAGGAAAAACTTTCTCCTATTCCATGTGCCTTAATTTTCCTCAATAGTCTCTGATGTGGGACCCTGTCAAAAGCCTTATTGAAGTCCATATACATGTACACAATATCATATTCATTACCATGATCTACCTCCTCAAATACCTTAGTGAAAAAAGTTAATAAATTCGTAAGGCAGGAACGCCCCTTTGTGAAACCATGCTGAGATTCGTTGATTAATTTGTGTTTTTCAAGGTGGCTACGAACTGCCTCGGCAATTATTGATTCCATAAATTTTCCCACTACGGAGGTTAGGCTTATTGGTCTATACTTGGTTAACATAAAAATAGGTTAGACAAATATAGACTGGATAGAGAAGGCCTGTTTCAGTGTTCACACTCTGTAATGTGCTTTGTGTATTAACAGGAGAGACTATGTGCTGGCAGGGTTTACTGTTTTCAGGAGGATTCTTTCTAAGACTTCAGAGATGGTGAAGCTGCCTTTGTTTTGTTTAATTTTATTCGAAACGGCGATTATTGCTGATTCTAGGCACTTGCATCTGCAGAAATTAGTTTCTTTAATCACTAATTGGGTGTCCCTGAATTTCATGAGATGACTTGTGGAATTTCGGTGTTGTACACAGGCGTTGTTCAAGTTATTGTTTCTACATGCGTAAATATGTTCATTGAGGCGGGTGTCGAGGTTTCTTGCTGTTTCACCTACATAAATCTTGTCGCAGCCTCCATAGGGTATAGTGTAAACCCCTGCATTGACTGGTTCGTGGTGCTTTGATTTTATCCTGGTTAGATCCTTTATTGAAGTGCTGGAAGCAATGACGGCTCTGGTGTTAGCTTGTGAAAGCACTTTAGAAACGTTCAGTGCAACCTGGCTGTTGGGAAGAATTATAACTTTGTTGGGAGTGGTGTTGGTGCGTGGAGAATTAATGATCTGAAGAGCTCTTTTCTTGCAGTCTTTGATGAAAAAGGAAGGAAAATGTAACTGAGTGAAGGTTTTGTGAATGTATGTACAGTGGACCCCCGGTTTGCGATATTAATCCGTTCCTGAGAGCTCATCATAAACCAGAAATGTTTGATTCTTTGCTGTGTTCAAGAGTAAACACATGATGTCACCGTCTAATACCTGTCCGAATAGCCATTCCAATATGCAGTCATGAATGGGTTTACATTATTTATACTGTAGTTTAATAGCAAATAATGAACAAACAAAACACTCACCACACTGAGTGGTGGGAGGGCTGGCTGCTAGTTGCGGGGGTCGGTGGGAGGGTAGTAGGGACTCACAGGTGGCGGGAAACTTGAATATGATTTGGCGGCTGGGAATTTGGTGGCTGGGAATTTGGCGGTTGGGAATTCGCGAATGTGTGAAGCCCGCGAAAGCTGAAAATGTGAATGTTGAGGGAGACCTGTACATCACTGCCCTTAAGGACCTTGCCAACGACCCCAACATTATCATCACTACCGCCGACAAAGGAGGCACCGTCTGCATCTGAGATCTGGTTCGGTGAGAACGAGTTGTGCCTCATTCCAGTTCTCAAATGCCCCGTGGAGATTCTGTGGAGGACACAGGTGTACCTTAAATCGTCTGTTACAGGCACTTTGATGCTCATTCAGGCGGACTGCAAGATCTCTGCCTGTCTCGCCTACACATTTCTTGGGACAGAATCCACAAGGGATGGTGTAGACACCTGCTGTAGAAGTTAGAGGTGTGGGGCTGAATTTCGTCATGAGGTCTTTGATAGATGTGTTTATGGTGGAAACATTGATGTTACTCATAGCAAGTGCCTGGTGAGTATTCTTGGCAACATCACCACATGGGAGCACTATGAACTGCTTAGAGGGCTGTTCCATGGGCAGTTTGTTGAGGATAGCTTGTGCCTTGAGTCTGCAATCTCGGATGAAGAAAGATGGAAACCGGAAACATGTGAAGGCTTGTGTTATGTAAATACATTCTTCTTCAAGAAAACAAGGGCTGGAGATATGAAGAGCTCTCAAGAAGAAGCCAATGAGGACTCCTCTTTTAGTGCGGGTGTCTTGGCGTGAATAAAAGTGTACAAGATCGTCCTTGTTGGTAGGTTTTCTATACACTTTGAAGAGAAGTTTGTCACAGTCGGGAGATCTGCGCAGGAGAATGTTGAGGAAAGGAAGTTTGCCATCCTTTTCAAGTTCAAGTGTAAACTTTATTGATGGTTCAGCTGCATTGATCTTGTTGAGAAGGGCCTGGATATCGAGACGTCTCGGATAGAAAGCCAATATGTCATCAACGTATCTTAGCTAGGTAACGGTGTTGGGAATGAGGGTGCTGAATTTCTCTGTCTCTATGTTTTCCATGAAGAGGTTGGCAAGCACAGCACTGAGCGGGCTGCCCATTGCCATCCCAAAGCAGTGTTTGTAACAGTTGTCCTGGTACTTGAAGAAGTTGAAATTAACACAAAGATCCACTAGACTGATGAAATCTAGAAGAGGTAAAGGGAGGCTGTGGTTTTCAGTGAGCCTCTGTCTCGGAATGTTGATGGCAGTGTCAGTAGGAGCATTGGTAAAGAGGGCTGTGACATCGAAGGAAGCCATGCTTTTGTTTTTAACACTCAGGTTGGAAATTCGGGAGAGAAGATCACCTGAGTGTTTGAGGTGGGCTTGACTGATGGTGCCCAGAAGCGCTGAAAGGTGTTTGGCAAGGTGGCCGGCTAGTCTGTGTGGTGCACTTCCTATGCCCGAAGTGATAAGACGTAGTGGGATGCCAGGCTTGTGTGTCTTAGGAAGGCTATACAGGCATGCTGGTTTCGACTGACGTGGTAAAAGTTTAAGTAGTTTTTGCCTTGTTCTGATTTCCGTAAGATGCTACGAGCCTTTTCTACCTCTGTATGTTAGAAGTGATCAAGGTCCCAGGACTGAAACGTTTTCTAATAAATATGTCATAGTGTTTGCTTACGTGTCTTTCTAAACCAACAGAATGGATATAAATTCGTTAGAAAACATTCAGCATAGAATGACTAAATTAATACATAGCATTAGAAATCTTCCATGTGAAGAAAGACTAAAGTCCCTTAAATTGCGTTCACTTGTAAAACGAAGGATGAGGGTAGACATAATTGAAGTGGAAGATGGATTTTAACGAAGGGGATATAAATAAGGTTTTGAGGATATCCCTCCGAGAGAGAACCCGCAATAATGGATTCAAATTAGATAAGTTTAGATTTAGAAAGGATATACAGTGGACCCCCGCATAACGATGGCATCACATAGCGATTAATCCGCATACCGCTTGCTTTAATCGCAAAAATTTTGCCGCGCATACCGATTAAAAACCCGCTCACCGATTTTTGTCCGAGACGCGTCCAATGTGCGCCCTCAGCCAGCCTCACATGTGCCGCCCGTGCCATTGTTTACCAGCCAGCCTCCGCGGTAACATTCAAGCATACACTCGGAATATTTCGTATTATTACAGTGTTTTCGGTGCTGTTTCTGGAAAATAAGTGACCATGGGCCCCAAGAAAGCTTCTAGTGCCAACCGTACACCAATAAGGGTGAGAATTCCAATAGAAATGAAGAAAGAGATCATTGATAAGTATGAAAGTGGAGTGCGTATCGCCGACCTAGTCAAGTTGTACAAGAAACCCCAATCAACCATCGCTACTATTGTGGGCACCAGAAAGACAATCAAGGAAGCTGTTCTTGCCAAAGGTTTAACTGTGTTTTCGAAACAAAGATCGCAAGTGATGGAAGATGTTGAGAGACTCTTATTGGTGTGGGTAAATGAAAAACAGCTAGCAGGAGATAGCGTCTCTCAAGCGATCATATGTGAAAAGGTTAGGAAGTTGCATGAGGATTTAATTAAAAAAATGCCTGCAACTAGTGATGATGTGAGTGAATTTAAGGCCAGCAAAGGTTGGTTTGAGAGATTTAAGAAGCGTAGTGGCATCCATAGTGTGATAAGGCATGGTGAGGCTGCCAGTTCGGACCACAAAGCGGCTGAAAAATAGTGCAGGAATTCAAGGAGTACATAGACAGTGAAGGACTGAAACCTGAAAAGTGTTTAATTGTGATGAAACAGGCTGTTCTGGAAGAAAATGCCAAGCAGGACCTACATTACTCAGGAGGAAAAGGCACTCCCAGGACATAACCCTATGAAAGACAGGCTTACTTTGTTGATGTGTGCCAATGCTAGTGGTGATTGCAAAGTTAAGCCTTTATTAGTGTATCACTCTGAAACTCCCAGAGCGTTCAGGCAAAAGAATGTCCTCAAGGATAATTTGTGTGTGCTGTGGAGGGCAAACAGTAAGGCATGGGTCACTAGGGACTTTTTCTATAACTGGTTACACCATGCATTTGCCCCCAATGTGAAAGATTACCTAACTGAAAAGAAATTAGACCTTAAGTGCCTCCTGGTGTTAGACAATGCCCCTGGTCATCCTACAGACGTGGCAGAGCGACTTTATGGGGACATGAGCTTCATTAAGGTGAAGTTTTGCCTCCTAATACCACTCCTCTCCTGCAGCCCATGGACCAGCAGGTTATTGCAAACTTCAAAAAACTGTACACAAAAGCTCTGTTTGAAAGGTGCTTTGTAGTGACCTCAGAAACTCAACTGACTCTAAGAGAGTTTTGGAGAGAGCACTTTAATATCCTCAATTGTGTAAACCTTATGGGTAAGGCTTTGGAGGGAGTGACTAAGAAGACCTTGAACTCTGCTTGGAAGAAACTGTGGCCAGAATGTGTAGACAAAAGGGATTTTGAAGGGTTTGAGGCTAACCCTGAGAGGATTATTCCAGTTGAGGAATCCATTGTGGCATTGGGAAAGTCCTTGGGGTTGGAGGTTAGTGGGGAGGATGTGGAAGAGTTGGTGGAGGAGGACAATGAAGAACTAACCACTGATGAGCTGATAGATCAACTTCAACAGCAAGAGGCCAGACCTGAGGAAAACTGGTTCAGAGGAGGGGAGAGAGAAATTGAAGAAGTTGCCTACTACAAAGATAAAGGAAATCTGTGCAAAGTGGCTTGAAGTGCAAACCTTCATGGATGAAAATCACCCTCACACAGCTATTGCAAGTCGTGCTGGTGATTATTACACTGACAATGTTGTGAAACACTTTTGGGAAGTCATAAAGGAACGAGAGGTACAGGCCACTATGGACAGATATGTTGTGCGAAAGAGTCCAGTGACTCTGAAGCTGGTCCTAGTGGCATTAAAAGAAGAAGGGAAGTAACCCAGAAAAGGACTTGCCACCTCAAGTCTTAATGGAAGGGGATTCCCCTTCTAAACACTAACACTCTCTCTCCCCTCCTCCCATCCCATCAATCATCACCAGATCTTCAATAAAAGTAAGTGTCATGTAAGTGTGCATGCCTTTTTCAGTTTGTGTGTATTAAAATTAACATTTCATGTGGTAAAAAAAATTTTTTTTCATACTTTTGGGTGTCTTGCACGGATTAATTTTATTTCCATTATTTCTTATGGGGAAAATTCATTCACATACCGATTATTTCGCATAACAATTACCCCTCTTGCACGGATTAAAATCGTTATGCAGGGGTCCACTGTAGTAAGGTATTGGTTTGGTAATAGGGTAGTTTATGAGTAGAACGGTGTGCCTATTAGGGCTATCGAAGCTAAAACTTGGGTAGTTTCAAATTTAGGTTGGATAAATACATGAGTGAGAGAGGTTGGATTTGAGTGGGACTTGCATGTAAGTAAATAGAATTATCAAGGCTTATTGTTTGGGTAGAGTTTATTCTGTTAGTGGGTTGGATTTGTGAAGGACCTGCCTAGTTTGGGCCAAGAGGCCTACTGCAGTGTTCCTCCTTTCTTATGTTAACTTAAAACCATTGCTGCATGTCCTGTCTTGGCTAGTTATTTTTAGCATGCTATTTACATCCTCTTTATTTATTCCCCCCCTAATTCTGTGCCCTTCTAGAGAGTGCAGATTCAGGGCCTTTAGTCTATTCTCATAGGAAAGATTTCTGATACATGGGATCAGCTTTGTCATCCTCCTCTATACGTTCTCCAGAGTTGAAGAACAACCTTCTATTATTTATATTTCTTGATATGAAGCCAAGGATTCTATTCGCTTTATTGCGAACACTTATGCACTGTTGTCTTGGTTTTAGATTACTACTAACTAGAACTTGTAAATCCTTTTTGCAATCAGTTATATTAAGATCTACATTACAGTGGACCCTTGCCTAACGATATTAATCCATTCCTGAGAGCTCATCATTAGCCGAAATTATCATTAGCCAAATTAATTTTCCCCATAAGAAATAATGGAAATCAAATAAATCCGTTCCTGACACCCCAAAGTATGAAAAAAAAAAAAAAAATACCACATGAAATATACATTTTTATACACCCAAAAAGAAAAAGACATGCACAATTACTACTCTACTAAATAAAGAATACATGACACTTACCTTTATTGAAGATCTGGTGATGATTGATGGGATGGGAGGAGGGAGATGGTGGAAGTTGTTATTGTTTAGAAGGGGAATCCGCTTCCATGAGGACTTAAGGTAGCAAGTCCTTTTCCGAGGTTACTTCCCTTCTTCTTTTAATGCCACTAGGACCAACTTGAGAGTCACTGGACCTCTGTCGCACAACAAATCTGTCCATAGAGCTCTGTACCTCATGTTCCTTTAAGATTTGCTTAAAATGGGCCACAACATTGTCATTGTAATAGTCACCAGCACAGCTTGCAATAGCTGTGTTAGGGTGATTTTTCAACCATAAAGGTTTGCAGTTCATCCCACTTTGCACACATTTCCTTAATCTCTTTTTTCAATTCCACACTAATTCTCGCCCTTTTTACCACAGGGTTGGCACTAAAAGCTTTCTTGGGGTCCATGGTGACTTATTTTGCAGTTACAAGCACTAAAAACACTGGGATAATGTAAAATGTACTGAATGTATGCGTAGATGCAACTGCACTGGCTGGCTTGTAAACACTGGCACTCACGGGGCAGCGTGGATAGGTCCCGGATGAATCACGTTGGGCAAGTTTTATCATGAGGCGGGGCAAAATTTTTACGCTCAAACACTTCGTTAGGCGGATTTAACATTATGCGATGCTTTCGTTAGGCAAGGGTCCACTGTATTTAGTATATGTGGCATGGTTATTTTCATACCAAACATTTAGAACTTTGCATTTGTCTATATTAAACTGCATCTGCCACTTCTCTGACCACTGCACCAGTCTATTCAAATCGTCCTGGAGTACTCTGATGTTCTCATTAGAATGAATTGGACGGCCCATTTTGGTGTCATCAACAGATTTGCTTATGTCACTATTTATTCCCTCATCTATGTCGTTTATGTAAATTGTGAACAACAAGGGGCCCAACACTGACCCCTGTGGAACACTGCTCTTGATGTGCCCCCACTCTGATTTCTCCCCATTTATGCAAACTCTCTGGTTCCTATATGTCAACTATGCCTCTACCCAAGAAAAAATTTCTCCTCCTATTCCATGTGCTTTAAATTTCCTCAATAGCCTCTGATGTGGAACTCTATTGAAAGCCTTACTGAAGTCCATATACATAATATGATATTCATTACCATGATCTTCCTCCTGAAATACCTAAGTGAAAAAAGTTAGTAAATTTGTAAGGCAAGAACGCCTTTTGTAAAACCATACTGAGATTCATTAATCAATTAATGCCTTTCAGGATGGCTACGAATTGCCTCAGTGATATGTTGAAAAGATCAGCCAAAGTTTTGCTAGGTTCCTGTTTACATTCCTTTAAAACCCTTGCAAACAGTTCGTCAGGGCCTGGGGATTTGTTAGGTTTTAATTTCTTTATTTGTCTGAGGACCATGTCACTAGTTACCCCAATTGTGAACAGTTTGTTATCGTCCTGTTCTACATAATTTATTATTTCTGGAATTTTGGTAGTATCTTCCTGAGTAAAAACTGAGAGGAAATAAGTGTTGAAATTTTCACACAATTCCTTATCACTGTCAGTGATCTAACCTGGGTTACTTTTAAGTGGGCCTATCTTATCCCTAATCTTACTTCTGTATAGTACCTGAAAGAACCGTTTTGGGTTAGTCTTCAAATCCCTTGCAACTTTAGCCTCATTATCCCTTTTTGCTTTTCTCATTCCATTTTTTTTATTTATCTCTTTAATTGCATATATTGATTTCTTAACTGCCCATCCCCTCTTTTGATATGCCTATATATACCTCTCTTTTGACCAGTGAGACGTTTTAATCTATTGTTCATCCATTTGGGATCATTTTTGTTAGATCTAATTTCCCTACTCGGAACATAATTTGTCTGGGCAACTAGAACTATGCTCTGAAAAATGTCATATTGGCAACCATGACCACCTACCTGATCCATACTCAGGTCATTCCAATTCAGCCCACCCAGGTAATTTCTCAGTCCCATGAAATCAGCCAGCGGAAGTCTAGGACAGACACTTGTTTGCAGTTATTTGGATAATCCCATGATATATTGAAACTAAGTGGTTTGTGATCACTTTCTCCAAGCTTATCATTAACCTCAAGATTATTAATTAGTGATTCTTTGGAACCAAGTCAAGCAGGTTGTTTCCTCTAGTTGGTTCTGTCACAAACTGTTTTAAAAGGTAATCCTGAACCATATCAAGGAAGTCACTAGACTCAAGATTTCCTGTCACATTGTTCCAATCAATTAGTCTAAAGTTAAAATCTCCCATTAACCCAATGTTTTCATATCTAGACGCCTTATGAATTTTGTCCCATAGCAGCTTACTGCACTCTCTATCAAGGTTTGGTGGCCTATAAATCACACCCAAAATTACTTTTTCACGACCCTCAAGAAACTGTAGCCAAACAGATTCTGTGTCCAGTGTTTCTAATCTTATATCTTGTCTAACACAGAAGTTTAAATTATCTCTGACATACATCGCCACTCCACCACCCTTCCTGTTGACCCTATCAGTGTGGAACAGTTTATAGCCCTGTATGTTGCAGAAGGCATTTCTCTATCTTTCAGGTTGAACCAGGTCTCTGTTATAGCAATAATATCTATATTACCTGCACTCGCAAGTAATCTTAGCTCATCTTATCACACCCACTCATGTTCTTGTCTAACCTATTTTTAAAGCTACACAAGGTTTTCGCTTTAACCCTTAAACGGTCCAAACGTATATATACGTTCACTCGCGTAGCGCCCCAACTTTTTTGAGGAAAAAAACAATCTTTTCTTTTAAGAGGAAAAAAGAGCATATGGTACCCAGGCATCCCCAATTATTTTAATATGGCACACAGTGAGTGCGCACACCCATTCTCTCATGTCTAGGTGACTCAGGCTTAATGTGGCAATGTTGAATGAATGACAAAGAAAACGTATATATATGTTTGGGGCGCTACACGCGTGGATGTATATATACGTTTGGACCGTTTAAGGGTTAATGACGTTACTCGGTAGTTTGTTCCACTCATCCACAAACCATTGCTTTCCTATATCCTCTCTAAAAATATTTTTTTCCAGTTTGTACCCACTGCTTTGAGTCCTGTCTTCATTAGATATTTATAGCACATTATTGGTTTTCTAAGCCATTTACATCACATCTTTTTGCACATTAGGAGAGAGGGAGAGAGTTACTTGATAATATATATCTGGTAAGTACTTGAGAGCCTTATCCCCAATCTGCACCCTGCTATGACAACATATTAAAGTGAGAGATATGGAAGGAAGTGCAAAATTAATGCAGTGAAAAGTAGAGGTGCATTGGGCACAAAAAGGTAACACTGTATCAACATCCGTGGTCCAAGATTATTCAACATCTTACCAGAATATATAAGAACACTGCTGGTACAAGTGTAGAAGTCTTCAAGAGGAAACTGGACAAGTATCCTCACCAGGTGCCAGATCAACCAGGCTGTGATGGATATGGTGCATCAGGCTGCCAACAGCAACAGCCTGTTTGACCAGGCTAGCACCAGATGAACCTGGCCCATGGCTGGGCTCCGGGAGTAGAAAGACTCTCAGAACTCATAAGAGGTATATGAAAGGTATAAAGGTGTATGTTATTCGTATCACCTTTATTTATTATTGTTTAACATTTCTATACCATAGTTATATCATCCCTAATTTTATTCCTTTCTAGGGAGTGCAGATTCTGTGTGCTTTGTCCTGTTAGGAAAGATTTCTGATACATGGGATCAATTTTGTCATCCTTCTCTATAGGTTTTCCAGCGCATTTAGCATTTATGCACGTTCAATAATATGGTGACCAGAACTGTGCAGCACAATTTAAATGAGACCTAACCAGTGATATATAGAGTTGAAGTATAACCTGAGGACTCCTGTTATTTATATTTCTTGATATAAGAACATAAGAAAGAAGGAACACTGCAACAGGCCTACTGACCCATGCAGAGCAGGTCCATGTCCCCCCCCTTCCCTGGATTAGCCCAGTGACACCCCCCCCCCCTGGATTAGCCCAATGATCCACCCAGTCTGGTCCCCTCCACTCAAGGAAGGAGCACGGCACCAGACCCAGCAGCACAAGCTAGTCAGGTCCAACTCACACCCACCCACACCCACTCATGTATTTATCTAACCTATTTTTAAAACTACACAACGTCTTAGCGTCTATGACGGTACTCAGAAGTTTGTTCCACTCATCCACAACTCTATTACCAAACCAGTGCTTTCCTATATCCTTCCTGAATCTGAATTTTTCCAACTTGAAACCATTGCTGTGAGTCCTGTCTTGGCTGGAAATTTTCAGCATGCTATTTACATCCCTTTTATTCCTGTTTTCCATTTATACACCTCGATCATATCCCCCCTAATTCTGTGCCTTTCAAGAGAGTGCAGATTTAGGGCCTTCAGTCTGTCCTCATAGGGAAGATTTCTGATACATGGGATCATCTTTGTCATCCTCCTTTGTATGTTTTCCAGAGCATTTATATCCATTCTGGAATACGGTGACCAGAACTGAGCAGCATAGTCTAAATGAGGCCTAGCCAAGGATATATAGAGTTGAAGAACAACCTGAGGACTTCTATTATTTATACTTGTAGTTATGAAGCCAAGAATTCTGTTAGCTTTAATGCGAGCACTAATGCACTGTTGTCTTGGTTTTAGATTACGTTTAACCAAACCCAAAAAACCCTTTTCACAATCAGTAGTTTTAAACTCAAACTTTTTTGGGTTTATATGTGGCATTGTTGTTTCCCCCCCCAACATTTAGAATTGCATTTGTCAATATTAAACTGCATCTGCCACTTCCCCCCCCCTTCCCATCAGTCTATTAAAAATCTCCTGGAGGGGCTCTGGTGCCCCTCATTAGAATGAATTGGGGGCCCTTTTTTTGGGTGCCCTTTCAGCAAATTTTGTTATGTCGCTATTTTTCCCTCATCTATGTCTTTATGAAATTGGAAACAACAAGGGGCCCCAAACACGGGCCCCCTGAGGAACCCCCTTTTGGACTTTCCCCCCATTTGTTTTTCTCCCCATTTATGCAAACTCTCAGCTGCCTTTTTTGTCAGACGCCTCTCCCCCGGGAAAAAATTTCTCCTATTCCGTTTTGCCTTAATTTTCCCCTCAGTACCCTCTGGTGTGGAAACTCTATCAAAAGCCTTACTGAGCCCCATATACAGGGGACCCTCGACCGCGATGCATCAATTAACATGAAAAATTTCCCGACCGGGGCGTTTACATTTTAACGAAAAAAATTTTGCCTCGACTAGCGCAAAAAAAAACTCGCCCCGCACTTTTCTTTCCCCCGCCCTAGATGTGTCCATTCGGGGCCAGTGTTTCCCAACCCACCAGCCACCGGGGTTTTGTTTTTCCAAAGCATACATCGGAACATTTCATATTATCACAGCCTTTTTAGTGATTGCCCCTGAAAAATAAGTCCCCAGGGGCCCCCAAAAAGCTTTGGGCCCAAACCCTACAGAAAAAAGGGGTTTGGAGAATTACTATGGAATATGAAAAAAAGAGTTTCATTGCAAAAGTTGAAAGTGGAGGGGGTTTTGTTTTCTAAATTTGGCCAGGTTTTTACCCCAAAACCCCAATCAACCATCGTCTATTGGGGCCAAGAAAAACGGGGAATCAAGGGAAACTGTTTTTGCCAAAGGTGCAACTGTGTTTTTTGAAACTGAGATCGCAAGTGATAGAAGAAGTTGAGAGACCCGTTTTTGGTGTGGATAAACAAAAAAAGATGCAGGAAAAACATCTTCCCCGAGAAAAATTTTGTGAAAAGGGGTGGAAAATTTTCTGAGGATTTAATTGAAAAAAAGGGCCCGCAACTAATGGTGATTTGAGTTTTAAAGGGCCGCAAAGGTTGGTTTGAAGATTTAAGAATCGTTTGTGGGATACTTATTTTGATAAGGCATGGTGAGGGGTGCCGTTTGGACCAAAAAACAGCGAAAAATTTGTGCAGGAAATTCAAGGGTAAAAAGACAGTGAAGAATTGAAACCTGAACCAAATTTTAAATTTTGACATGACAATGTTTTTGAAAAAACTTTAGGGAAAGTCATAAAGGAAAGGGGGGGTTACAGGCCTTTATGGACAGAAAATTTTTGTTTCGCCCGAGGTCCAGTGACTCTCAAGCTGGGGCCCCAGTGGCATTAAAAAAGAAAGGGGAAAAACTCCAAAAAGGAATTGCCCCCTCAATTTAAAAAAAAGGGGATTCCCCCTTCCCAAACCCCTAAGAAGAACAACCACCTTTTCCCCCCCCCTCCCATCCCATCAATCATCACCAGATCTTCAAAAAAGGGTAAGTGTCATGTAACTGTGCATGTCTTCTTCAGTTTGTGTGTATTAAAATTAATATTTCATGTGGTAAAATTTTTTTTTTTTCAATACTTTGGGGTGTCTTGCACGGATTAATTTGATTTCCATTATTTCTTATGGGAAAATTAACTTGACTAACGATTATTTCGATTAACGATGAGCTCTCAGGAACGGATTAATATCGCTGGTTGAGGGTCCACTGTACACAATATCATATTCATTACCATGATCTACCTCCTCAAACATCTTAGTGAAAAAAGTTAGTAACTTCGTAAGACAGGTACGCCCCTTTGTAAAACCGTGTTGAGATTCATTAATCAATCTGTGCCTATCAAGATGGCTACGAATTGCTTCGGCAATTATTGATTCCATAAATTTTCCCACTATGGAGGTAAGGCTTATTGGCCTATAGTTTGAAGCCAAGGACCTGTCACCTGCCTTGTAAATAGGTATTACATTTGCCATTTTCCACTTATCAGGCACTATGCCAGTTTTTAGTGATATGTTAAAAAGATTAGCCAAAGGTATGCTAAGTTTCTCTTTACATTCCTTTAACACCCTTGCAAACAGTTCATCAGGACCTGGGGATTTGTTAGGTTTTAGTTTCTCTATTTGTCTGAGGACCATGTCACTAGTTACTGCAATCGTGCATAGATTATTATCATCATGTTCTACATAATCTATTATTTCAGGAATATCGCTAGTATTTTCCTGGGTGAAAACTGAGAGGAAGTAGGTATTAAGAATTTCACACATATCCTTATCACTGTCAGTAATCTGACCAGAGTTACTCTTAAGTGGGCCAATCTTGTCCCTAATCTTACTTCTGTATACCTGAAAGAACCATTTTGGGTTAGTCTTTGAATCCCTTGCAACCTTAGCCTCATAATCCCTTTTTGCTTTTCTTATTCCTTTCTTTATTTCTCTTTAATTGAATATATTGATTTCTTAACTGCCCATCCCTCTTTTGATACACCTATATATGCCCTCTTTTGACAATGAATGTTTTAATCTATTGATCATCCATTTGGGATCATTTTTGTTAGATCTAATTTCCCACTGGGAACAAAATTTGGGCTGGCAGTTAGAACTATGCTCTGAAAAACGTCATATTGGCAACCATGACCACCTACCTGACCCATAGTCAGGACATCCCAATTTAGCCCACCCAAGTAATTTTTCAGTCCCATGAAGTTGGCCAAGCGAAAATCTGGGACAGAGATTTGATTGCAGCTATCTGGGTAATTCCATGATATATTGAAACTAAGTGATTTGTGATAACTTTCCCCAAGCTCATCATTAACCTCAAGATTATTAATTAGTGAATCTTCATTGGCAAGAACCAAGTCAAGTAGATTGTTTCCTCTAGTTGGTTCTGTCACAACCTGTTCTAAAAAGCAATCCTGAACCGTATCAAGAAAGTCACTAGACTCAAGATTTCCTGTCATATTGTTTCAATCAATTTGTCTAAAGTTAAAATCTCCCATTATCACAACATTTTCATATCTAGATACCTTATGAATTTCGTCCCATAACAGCTTGCTGCCCTCCCTATCAAGGTTTGGGGGCCTATAAATCACACCCAAAATTAACTTGTCACGTCCCTCGAGAAACTGTAGCCAAACAGATTCTGTGTTCGATGTTTCTAATCTTATATCATGTCTAAGACAACAATTTAAATTTTGAACATTAAAATGGTATAAAATACCGACAGGTTGTTAGGTAAGACACATATGCAACAGTTAGGTATCTTTATTTCGAAACGTTTCGCCTACACAGTAGGCTTCTTCAGTCGAGTACAGAAAAGTTGATAGAAGCAGAAGAGACTTGAAGACGATGTAATCAGTCCATCACCCTTAAAGTTTTGAGGTGGTCAGTCCCTCAGTCTGGAGAAGAGCATTGTTCCGTAGTCTGAAGCAATATGGAGTTGAAGTGACAGGATGGAGCCTTATATAGCGCCAGAAGGTGAGACGTAGGTCACTTTGGGAGGTCAGGTCCCTCTCAAATCCAGCCGTTCTCACTAGTAGAGGTTGTCGAAGTTGATTTCAGGTCTGTACCAAGATACCCTTGTGTTGCAGTGTCTGACAGATTGAACATTAAAATGGTTGTTAGGTAAGACACATATGCAACAGTTAGGTATCTTTATTTCGAAACGTTTCACCACCTCAAAACTTTAAGGGTGATGGACTGATTACATCGTCTTCAAGTCTCTTCTGCTTCTATCAACTTTTCTGTTCTCGACTGAAGAAGCCTACTGTGTAGGCGAAACGTTTCGAAATAAAGATACCTAACTGTTGCACATGTGTCTTACCTAACAATTTAAATTTTCTCTGACATACACTGCCACTCCACCACCCTTCCTGTTGACCCTATCAGTGTGGAATAGTTTATAACCTTGTATGTTGCATTCAGAAGGCATTTCTCTATCTTTCAGGTTGAACCAGGTCTCTGTTATACCAATAATATCTATATTACCTACACTTGCAAGTAATCTTAGCTCATCTATCTTATTTCTTAGACTCCTACTATTTGTATAGTAAACCTTAAGGGAGCTAGGCACTCGTTGCCCTCTACTATCTTTCTTTGTTTGTTGATCATTTGATTTGCCATTACTAGCAACTTTATTTTGAACATTGTCTTTTAAAACATATCCCTGAGGTATCCCGTAATAACAGCTGTTTTTAACCCTAATGCTGCAGCCTAAATTGGGTTTCCCAAAAACACCCATACCTCTATAATCAAATCAGTTTAAATTCCTAGACAAATCATCAATTACCCTCTCAATCGAATTGGCTAATGCAACCACTCCATCCCCAGAGAGATGAACCCCATCCCTTGCATACATATCATTTTTGCTAAAGAATAGGTCCCAGTTATCAATGAAGGGGATTGCAAGTTCCTTGCAGTACCTGTCTAGCCAGCAATTTATACCAATTGCCCTAGACATCCATTCATTGCCCACTCCCTTTCTAGGCAAGATGCTACATATGACTAGGAACCCTCCCTTAGACCTAACTACTTCTGTGGCTGACTCTGTACTTATCCAGCGGCTCTTCTCTCCTGCT
This sequence comes from Cherax quadricarinatus, assembly GCF_026875155.1. NCBI lineage: Eukaryota > Metazoa > Arthropoda > Malacostraca > Decapoda > Parastacidae > Cherax > Cherax quadricarinatus. The sequence goes on from NC_069457.1 coordinate 18,498,902, forward strand.
CTTCCCAATGTCATTACCCCCAGCACTAAGACAGATAATGGGCTTGTTCCCATTACCTGCCATAATATTATCCAACCTGCTGACTGTCACCAACACCAGCTCCAGGAAGACACACTCTCTGTCTGACCTTTCTGTTTCTGTTACAAAATGCACAGTCCATATATCTTAGAATCGCCTACTATTAAAATATTCTTACCTTGATTAGCAGGGGCATCAGCGGTACCTTCAACCTCACTAACCACTGAAGTACACTCGTCTTGGAGAACAGAGAATCGATTTCCTACCTTCACATTTTCTCTATTAACTCTCCTCATCTTCCTTCTTCCTGAACTGTGAACCATTTGCCACTTAAAGCGGCTGCCACTATCACTGCTGGTGACCATTTCCTCCTTACCAGCTAAATCCTTTTCACACTCACTCCCAAACTCATCTATACGAAGCTTCAGCCTCATATTTTCCTCCTGAAGAAGTAGAATCTCCTTCTTCGACACTTGAATCTGAGATTCTAAAACACTACAACAAGCCATTGTGCTTGGTAACAGCCCACGCTAACTCCCAAGAGCTTAGGCAGGTATGACCACACGTGATCACTGACCTCAGCGTACTGGCCACTGACCTCAGCGTACTGACCACTGACCTAAGCCAAGAATTTTGTACACTTTTTTTTTTTATGGAAAAGAATTGGGTATCTATTGTGGAAACATTTTGTCAGCCATTGGCATTGTCAGTCCAGTGCTAAGAATGGTGGAAATGAGAGAGTTTCAGGTAATCAGTCCCTCAGCCTGGAGATGTGTTTAGTCTGTCAATCTTGATAAAAGTTAAGCATATGTGTGGAGAAGGGGTTTATGTATTGCAGACAGGTAAGGTGAAGCAGTTGTAGGTGGCATCACAAAATCCATTGGTGTAAGCAGGTCATGACTATAGGCTAGGTAAGTGTGAAGAATTTCTTGTATCTAGATCCCAAGATGCTGCTGTGCCTAATTCATCAACAATGTAGTGTTATTTTCCAAAATTTGAGATACATTGTATGTACAGTCTGCAGTATTTTTCTTTTGTTGAATACTGATCCTTGTTTTTGGGTGTCTGAGAGTTGGTAATTATGGTAGAATTACTAACTTTGTTAGATAAAAGGACACATCTTCAACTAATATTGACATTTTATTGTGGCAGCATTTCACTTCAGGAGCTTTGTAATGGCTTGACAAAGCTCCTGGAGAGTGAAATACGTATTGCCACATTGAAATGTCACATAAAGGGCCCCAAAATATGGAATTCATTACCAGAAGATATTAAAATAACCCAGTCTGAAAATCAATTTAAGACTCTTCTCAAAAGCCACTTAATCACCCTAGACTAAATGCTAAATACTCAGTATACATTTACTCACCTATGTACTCCCACATCATAACTGAAACAATCACTTTGAACCTTTTATCCATTGTTGACAGGAATATAATTGAATCATTGTTTTCACAAAAAGCATTTTCGAATATAAATATATCTTTGTATTATACAAATTTTGATTCATTTATAATTAATATTCTACTGTACAACTATGAAATAATTACTATCCTGCTGTACAACTATGATATACTCCTTAGTGTTAAGTAGACTGTAAGCCAATAATGTTAAGTTGGCCCATAATGCCAGGCATGATAGAGGTTCTCTTTGCATTGCAACCCACTATTGTAAATATAAAATCTCAATGTACTGTTTGGAAAGACATAAAATAAATAAATAAATAAATTGCACAAATGTCCTTTTACCAGATATATTGTACATATAGTCTTGAGGTTAATAACTCACAGCAACCTCTAATGCAGTATGTTTATGGCTCTCTTTTAATGCTATCAGAAAGTTATAAAACTATTCCCACATTCAAGGAAATAAACAAAATTTTTTCTTTACTTCACTGATGATTTTTGCAAATGGAATTGACTAACCTGTAGTTCAATATTGTTGTCCCAAGGTTGGATTTAAGGGATTTGGCCTACCAGCTGATACACACGACAAAACTGTTCCATTTGTGTACGAAAGTAAAGAGTACACCCTGAAGCATGGGTCAGTAGTGATTGCTGCCATTACATCATGCACCAACACCAGCAACCCATCTGTAATGCTAGGGGCTGGTAAGTACATTCTCCCAGCATATCTTCTGCTGAGCTTATCATGTGCAAATCTCTTCTAGAGTAGTCTAAATTCAGGCTTTCTTCACTAGATACTCATTCACTATTATGTAATGATCCTTGTGTTGGCAATTCCATCTGAGTGATATACATTCACCATATGTGATTAGTGCAGTTAGTAAAATTTATTGACTATTCCATTATCTTCCAGGTATAGTATGTGTTACTAGGTATATTTCTCTTTTCCACTCCTGAGAGTGCATTCCAAGTATTTAACATGCCTTGTTCACTATTTGGTCAGAAAACAATCTCTAAATGTTCCAGTTTTGATGTTTATCATTCTTTGAAGAGAGCTGTGAGCACAGAACAATATTTTAGATGCGAGAGCACAAGTAATGAGAATTGTATGATCAGTTGCATTATTTCTCCTTAAAAGTTCTCATTTACCCAGTTTTCCTGGAATTTACTTTATTTGCCTTATTGTTTTCTCTAAATGATAGGTCACCTGACATTATTATTTCAACGTCTTTTTACATGTTCTTGGTATTTTATGAAATGGTTCTTTTTAGTTTCTCATTCTTTCCAGTTGGAATTTGTGCCCATTAAACAACTCATTATTTTTCATTGCTCACTTTATACTTGGTTAATATCTAATTTTTTTGTCTTTTACTGAGGCAATTTTCATGCTTATTTTGGTACCATCTGCAAAGGATGATATCAAGCTGTGGCAAGTATTGTATTTTTGTCTTTCTGCTGTGATGAGAAACAGTAAGAATATATGATAAAACCATTTTAACCCTGTTATCACCATTCTGGAACTTGTTTTCCATATTCCATATAATGTTCACACTATACATTCTTCTCTCAAATATAACTAAACAGTGATCATAGATTTTATTGAATCTTTAAAAATCTTGGCATTCATTACTGTATTAGGGTAAGGGGTAAAGTTACAGGCAAGAGCTAAGTGGTTGGGTACTCTGTTGGGTCATTCTTGAGCGAATGTAGGTACTGATTATATGCATACTGGTACTATAAGAATTGACAGTTTGTACACTGTGTGACATTGTTAGTATCATTACTGATTTGATACCCAGGCTGTATATAGAAGAAAGAACTAGTAATGAAGCTCAGTAATTTGTCTTAAGTTTAGTCAGTATTTATCTGCTAACAGAAAGTTGTATCCTTGTTAGCATATACATCTTTTATAAGATGAACTGACCATCTGTAATACATAGTATCCCAATTTTCATTTGCACTAGGTTTGCTAGCAAAAAAGGCTGTGGAGGCTGGATTGGTTGTTGCTCCATACATCAAGACATCGTTATCACCTGGATCTGGAGTAGTGACCCACTACCTGCAGCATTCAGGTGTCACTCCATTCCTTGCAAAACTTGGCTTTGATATTGTTGGATACGGGTGCATGACCTGCATTGGAAACTCAGGTCCTTTACCAGAATCGGTTGTCGAAGCCATTGAAAAGGTAAGTACTTTTTTGTAATTCAAGCAAGAAATCTATAATCAGTATTCCAAAAAAATCAGTATCCATTGATCATGATTGAAAAAATGTATTTGGCTAAAAGAACACAGATTATTGAATAATAACAAAAAAAGGCACAATACCATGACTGGAATGATACACAAATAACCCGCACATAGAAGGGAGAAGCTTGCGACAACGTTTCGGTCCGACTTGGACCATTTACAAAGTCACTTTGTGACTTTGACAAAGTGACTTTGTAAATGGTCCAAGCTGGACCGAAACGTCGTCGTAAGCTTCTCCCTTCTATGTGCGGGTTATTTGTGTATTATTGAATAATCTTTAGAAAATATTAATTATAGACTTAGTACTAGTGCCAGAACATCAGCTTATTTTTGATGTTTTGAACTAATGCATGTAATTATAGGTGAAAGTTTTTGTATAAAAAGTTTTTTTTTTTTTTTTTACTACCTGTTAATGATATGTGAATGAGATGCAGGAAAATTTCTGATTGTGGCTGTATGGAAAGAGTATTTAACCCCTTCAGGGTCCAAGGCCCAAATCTGAAGTGGTGCCCCAGTGTCCAAGAATTTAAAAAAAAAAAATTTGTTATTTTTTCTTATGAAATGGTAGAGAATCTTTTTGTGAAGGTAATAAAACAAAAAGTATGAAATTTGATGGAAAATTGATGAAATTATGCTCTCGCGAATTTTGATGTGTCAGCGATATTTACGAATCGGCGATTTTGCCGACTTTGACTCCCATTTTAGGCCAATTATATTATTCCAGTCAACCAAATTCTTAGCTATTTCACTAGTATTACTTCTATTCTATCGATTGAACACAAGAAATCGCCAAGTCAACTGTTTCAACTACAAATTAAAGTGATCGGAAATTGTTAATTTAGCCAATTTAACACAAAGTTCAAAATTTTTCCAATTTCAAAATAGGGTCCAGAATAAACAATGTAGGTATTCCTGGAACTAAACTAACATTTCCTCTGTTCATTAGTTACGTTTTGAGGCTTTACAAATAAATTCCATTTTTATTTTTTATTCACATAATGAATTTTTATTCACACCAAAAAATAGAAGATTTACTGTTATGCAATACTGTAATAATTGTATAAATATCATCACCATATTTGTGAATGCATATTAGACCCAGCAGCTGGCGTGTATTAGACGTGTGAGGTCGTTTGTTTACTCTTGAATATCGGCAAAAATTTAACACATTTCTGCTACTTTGAGCTCAGTTTCAAGCCATTTCCAGTGCTAAAACCAATCAAAATCATCTCGATTTCTGTAATATGTCTTCCATTCTATAAAATGAGACCAATAAATCGCAAATAGAACTATAAAAAACATAAGAAAAAACACTGCAAAGTTGCTGTTTTAATCGAAATATCGTGATTTCAGTTTTTTTCTCTCATTATACACAGCGCGCTGCAGGATCTGTTTTATGTGGTGCACACATACCACATAGATGTATTCTCTCATATCTAGGCCCAAATGTACCACTCACAGTTTATCAGAGTGAGCTGAGCTCATGACGTAGATCTACGGTTTGGACCCTGAACGTAAAGCCGTAGATCTACGGGACGGACCCTCAAAGGGTTAAAGCTAAAGTAGAGTTGTTTATAGTGAAATATGAATTGTATTTGGTATAAACAGTGAAATTGCTGTCATTATAGTCTTGTGAACACAATGTTATAGCTACTTCCAGTCCTGAAACCAACCAAAATCATCTCTTATTTCAGTAGTATGTTTTCCATTCTATCAGATGATACCAAGATTCAAGACAATAAAACTATTTTGTTTTTCCCATCATGCACCACATGGGGCAGGATTTTTTAATATACTGTGCAGGCCCATTCTCTCATATCTAGGCCAAAATTTACGATTCACAGCTTATCTTAGTGAGGTGAGCTCATGACGTAGAACTACGTCAGGGACCCTGGCCTTAATGATGTAGTTCTATGTGACAGTCACTGAAAAGCTTAAACAATATATTCAAGCTTACTGGACTTTATAATGTCTCATTATTCAAGAAATTTAAACCCACCTCTACCATTTTTTCACAGAACGACCTTGTTTGTTGTGGAGTTCTCTCAGGAAATCGTAATTTTGAGGGTCGAATTCACCCCAACACCCGTGCAAATTATTTGGCTTCTCCACTTCTGGTCATTGCATATGCCCTTGCTGGAAGAGTTGATATTGATTTTCAGAAAGAACCTCTTGGTAAGTATACCTTTGTTCATTTCTGGTGAATACCTTTAGAAATATATGATCCAATTTTGCAATTTTTTTTTTTTTTTTTAGACATGTTCTATGATTGTGTTCCTCTAATATGATTTTTCATCACATTTAAGACCTTTGCAACTTTTATATATAGTGAGAGTCTCACATCCTCAATTTTTCATTAGTGGTTTTGTCATAACTTCTTTTTCAATTACTGTTCTTCCCATTTAGAGCCCAGGTAATAGTAAAGACACATTTTGCTTTCATTATATTTGATTATAAAATCACTTGTTATTAAATAACTTTTGTAGTTTATTTATTTTTTTTTTTTTAATTTTTCAAGTTTAACCCGTAAACGATCCAAACGTATTTATATGTTTTTTCAACATTTGAAAGTATGTAAAAAAAGTAGATCTTCTTTTTGTTTTTTTTTACATTTGAAAATGTGTAAAAAAAATTTGATCTACTTTTTTTTTTTTTATATTTGAAAATATGTAAAAAAAACGTAGATCTGCTTTTGTAGCACTACACATGTGAACGTAGATCTGCTTGGGCCGTTTACGGGTTAAATGAATTTTTTTGTCCAACACATCATCCGTCTCCCACTGAGTTGGGAGAATGCCCCCTAAGAAAAAACTTTCACCATCATTCACACATAATTACTGTCTTTGCAGAGGTGCTCAAATACAACAGTTTAGATGTCACTCTAAACAGCTAATATCCCAAACCCCTCCTTTAAAGTGCAGGCATTTACTTATCACCTCCAGGACTCAAGTCCAGCTAACTAGTTTCCTTGAATCCCTTCACAAAATATTACCCTGCTATCACTCCAACAACTCGTCAGGTCTCAAAAACCATTCATCTCCATTCACTCCTATGTAACACACTCACACATGCCTGCTGCATGTGTGAGCGTGTTATCCCCTCCCTCCATCCTTTCCTCAGATGACCCCTACCCCTCCTCCCCTCCAAGTCATCCTTCAGTATTTTGCTCCATCCTTTCTAAATGACCAAACCGCCTTAATAACCTCTTCTCAGCCCTCTGAATAATGTTTTTAGTAACTCCACACCACATAATTTCTCTTGTATATCCTCCCAAATTCATTAACTAACTTCTCTTCAGAATCTCCCAAAAGAACCATGTCAACAGGAAAAAAGAACTGTATTAGATTAACTATCTCTTAGTCCCATACACCCAAGACCCTAACATTCACTTTCTTCAGCCCTATCTATAAATACGTTAAATGACCATGGTGACATCACACATCTCTGTTTAAGGACTACTTTTACTGGAAAATAACCTCCCTCTCTCCTCTGTACCCTCTGAGCCTCGCTATCCACATACAATCTCTTGACCGTTTTAAGTAACCTACCACTTGTTCATTACATTTGCAACATCTGCCACATTGCTTCCTTATGCACCCTGTCATATGCTATATTTTTTTCAATAACCTGGCTATATCCCACTGAGGCATGGTAACCCAAAAAAGAAGAAAGGGAAGTTTTTCTTGTTACATTTAGTAATTTATACAGTAGTAAAAAAAGGGTTACTAGCCCCTTGCTCTTGGCATTTTAGTCATGTGTTACAACATGCATAGCTAACAATACTAACAAAAAAAGGCAAAAACTTTGAAGATAAGATTGCTTATTTACTGTTCAGACACTAACAAATGTCTAACCCTAAGACTGAGTACAGACTTCACATTGTATTATACAGAAGATTTGTACTACTGTATAAAATTATGATGTATATTTTAGGTTACAAAATAGAAGGTTAATGAATGCATTTTCTTAAATAGGTCACAGCGAGAGTGGTGATGCTGTGTTCCTACGTGACATTTGGCCTCAGCGTTCAGAGATCCAAGCTGTTGAACAAGAGCATGTGATACCAGTTATGTTCAAGGAAGTATATTCCCGCATTACAACGGGAAATGTCCGTTGGAACAAACTGGAAGCTCCTGAAGGCATGCTCTACCCATGGGACTCTAAATCTACATATATCAAGAGGCCCCCATTTTTTGATTCCATGAAAAAGGTTAGAATATTTAATATAAAAGTTATGAATGTACATCTTAGAATCTGTAGTGGAGGGAAGGATGGGTTGGTGTCTTCCTAGGAAAGGTTGGAGGGAGGGGGTAAAGGCAGTTTTATGTGCAAGGGGCTTGGGCATCCAACAGGCATGTGCAGGTGTGTTAAATAAGAATGAGTAGAGGCAAGTGGTTTTTATGACTTGACATGCTTGGGAATGTGAAGGGGTTCAGGGAAATCAGTTAGCCAGACTTGAATCCTGGAGGTGGGAAGTACTGTTCTTGCACTCTGAAGGAGGGGTGGGTATATTACAGTTTGGAGAGGCATCCGAGCTGTAATGTTGCATGCTTCTGGCAAGACAGTGATAAGAGTGAGTGAGTGTTTCTTCTTTTTCAGGTCACTACTTCAGTGGGAAATGGCCTTCCACCTGTCATTAAAGTATGACAGGTGGAAGGCATCCTATGTAGTATTATATCTAAAGCAGTGCCCTACTCTGGTACATTTGTTGAGGAGACAAAAAGTGATACTGGCCTGGCAACTCAAAATGGGACATCTTAGGATTAACTGTGGTTACTGGCTGCATCCTAGGTTTATTTTGAGCTTGTGTGTTGGATGTTTTTGTGTCTGTGGTATCCCCTGCATTGTGGTTTTTGAGGACCAAGTTTGTTGGATATTTTCGGCTATTGACAAATTAATGTGGGCAGGAGTAAGTTGCTGACCCAGTGGAGAGTTGCAAAGATTACATAAGGCAGGCCATTAAATGAAGAAAATAAAAGAAGCCCTGTGTAACATTTGTGAGCATCCAGTGAGGACTTGGCTTTATCAGTTACTTGAGGACAGTGTTCATGACATTCCCACACCAAAAGCACAGAAATGTATTAATTGTAGTAACATAATTAGAATTGGTCTGTTATCATTTACCAGCATCTTTCACTCAGTGAGATGCAAGATTATTGTACAAGATAGTGCTCCTTGCCACACCACAAAATCTGTTGCTCATTGGCTTCATGACTGTAAAGTACCCTTCTTCAATGACTGACCAGGAAACTCCCCAGATATGAACCCCATAGAGAACCTCTGGGCTGAGATAGAGAGATCTACTCCCATGGCTTGAGGATGTCATCTGCAAGTCATGGGGAAATTTACATCATGAAACCTTGAAGAATGTGTTAAACACTTCATAAACAGTTAAAAGATGTCATAAAGAGCAAGATTTGACTAATTTTTTTAATTTTTGTTTATAAAACTCCATTAATATCTGTTTCTTTCTCCACAGGAGTTGCCACCTATTGAGAGCATTAAGAATGCTCATGTTCTCCTTAAACTTGGGGATTCAGTAACCACAGACCACATATCACCAGCTGGCTCTATTGCTCGAAATTCTCCTGCAGCCCGTTACCTGGCATCTCGTGGGTAAGTCACAGAGCACAATATTCTTTCTGCTAGTGTTTTTCTGAATATTTTTGTATGCACAAGTTTCCCTTAATAGAATTATTTTCGCATGTACAATATACCATATTTTAAGATTTAGTAGCAGTCATAATAGATGTGTTTTGTGATGTTAGCCTTCCTTTCTTAGTGTACAATGAAAGGCCTACATAAAGTTCCAGATATATAGACCTGTCTGTCAAGGAGATTTTAATATGCAACTGAAGCTAGGAAAAATGGATGTTAAGATTAGCTTTGTTACTTAATTTTCATAAACAGTGAGTAAAAATCATATAAAAGAACATGCTGATGTTTTACACATAAAACAGTACAGCAGTTCCTCAATGAATTACTTGTCTTTATTCACAAATTTAGCACTCTATTGTTTTTTAACAGCATGATTCTGCATTAGACAATACATTTACTGTTAATGGCACTAGCTGCTTTTGTAGTAGGGGTATCGACATTACAGTCCAGAGTTCAGAAATTTCACTTCCCAATTTTTTTTACACTCCAGCAGCTTGTTAACTCAGGTATACCAAGCACTTTTGTATAACATTTTCTCAAATGATTATGCCAAATTATTCCATTCTTTCTCTGTGATCAAATTGTGTTCATTTGATACTATCTATATAGCATTCACACAACACATTTGTACTGCCCCAACCTCTTCCCTGCTACAACAGTCAAAGACCATTCTTAACATTCATACAAAATCATTGGTACTCCTACAGTACAGTTTTATTCTGCATCCATTGTTAGTGAAGCCTTAGATATAATTACAGGGAAGATATTTAATTGTCTTCAACTACATGTTTACTTTGTAATCGAGATCAGGCACTTAAAACTTCTTTCCTGCTTGTTTTGCATTCAATTCTCCCTTAATATCTATATTCCCAGCTGGCTTAAAATTCTTTGAACATTCAGTAATTCCTCCTTTAAGAATCTTTCTAGTATTTTTAGCATAATGTGCTTATCTTCATTTGCAGTCTGACACCCCGTGAATTTAATTCCTATGGCTCCCGAAGGGGCAACGATGCTGTGATGGCTCGTGGAACATTTGCAAACATCAGACTTATAAACAAGCTGGTTGGAAAGTCTGGGCCATACACCATTCACATACCATCAGGAGAAGAGGTACTAAGTTACATTCATGCAGTAATGCTAAATGTATTTTTATATTCATCCTAATTTTACTTCATAAATCTTGTTCAGAAACCTATCTTAACTTGTAACTGAGTAGATATTAATTTATCTTATTTTAAAAAAAATGTTACTTTTTTTGGTTAAATATCTCCAAGTTAATTTTTAAATTGTCATACTACTATAGAGAGTAGTAGGTAAGTATGGGGTGCCATGTGTAAATGATAATGGGGGCCTTTAAGGGGGCTGTAGGGCAAATTTCGTAACTCGTTTATTTACCGTCCGATTTTCTCCAGTTTTGGTGCACAAGACAAAGTGTTCTCACTCTTTCTTGAAAATATTTATAAAAAATATACCTCAAACAACAACTGAGAAAAGACTGATTTACTGAAAATGCCCTCTGGGGTGATGTCATTCTTAATGGGGCTACGTAAGGTTGTTTGGACACTTGGTGCCGAGAGAACAATGCTAATACTAATTCGGACCGTTATATTTCCCTCTAAATACCTTATCGTTATTTCACAAAAAAATAAAGTTTGTTAGTTTCTGGAATATGGCAAAAAAATCTGCCCTTTACTCCCACATAACTCCCGAAGTATTTGGAATATTTCCAAAAACTCAACGGTCCACATAAGAGAAATCATTATTCTACAGTATCTGTGAATATTATTCCATTTAATTAAGTAATAAAGGAACCACTTCGAATTATAGGTGAATAAGTTACTTCCGAGATATCGGCCGGGAACGCCGGCCGATAAACACCGTTTTCTCTTACTCAGAGACGACAGGGTAACCAGTTACACTTTTTATATCGAAATATTCCCGATAATCTCTGGGCCATATTATGGCCTATTTTATTCAGTCTAGAGTATATAACATGTTTGTATGTTATTTAGAGTGTTTATTATATCATATTAGATCAATTCTGATAGACAACTAAGCCGTAGAGTTGATATATAAGCTGATATAAGCGTAATAATGGGCGATTCCTGGCTGGCACCTCGAGCGCTGGAACACTGCTGAGCGTTCCCATCTGGTTCCCGGTAGTCACTAAGTCTGCGGATAAGTCCCGCCTACTGTTTTATGATGCCAAATAGTCAGTTATTATATTAGAAAGAATAATGCAAGAAAAGGCGATAAAAAACAAGAAAATAACTCCAAAAAATATATAGGCCGTGAGCAGACTCGCTACCAACATCGCCGTCACCATACCTGATATAAATGACTATAATTTCTTGTAGAAACGTCGTAGAACATTCATTCTGGTACCATTGTGTTGCCAAAGAGTTGAGCTATTTTTCAGTATATATAACTCAATATCCATATTTTTTTTATTTTTCGGTGAGCGCGCGCGGAAAATTGCCCTGTAGCACCCTTAACGCCTTAACTGTCTAATGTAGAACTACATTCTTACCGCTAGTGCTCCAAATGTAGAACCACGTTCTTACCGCAAGTGCTCCAAATGTAGATCTGTTTTATTTTTCCTGCCTCCATATTTGGCACGATTGGCCTGAGATGCTTGGTCAGCATAGAATGGGTCTTAACCCTTGGTGTGTGCAGTATTAAAAAATCTGGGACCACTTAGTACTTTGAGGGAGCACCAGTTCAATTGAGTGCCAGCTAGAGCAGACAGCACAGCAAACACCAAGGATTCACTGATGTCATGGCATATTAACACTCCCATTTTAAGAGGAAAGTGATGTTGACCCTGAGTTTGGTGGCTTTGAGGTGGATGTGGCCACAAGCGGTCGTGGAAATATAAAAAACCTCAATAATAACCCATGTGCAACATTTGTGCAACACCCTTTTAATTTTGGTACCACTGCTAGTGTCATCCTGCCAGAATGTCCTATAACCTATCTCCTAAGTAAAAAGAAACAATTCTGGAGCGTGTAATACGTGTTCAGCAGACTGGCTGGCTGACGGCTGGCTGATTGGCTGTCTCTATCTTCGTCTGTCTGTCCATATCTATCTCTGTCTATCTCTTTCTCTGTATCTCTGTCTCTGTCTGTCTCACAGAAACACGTACATAAATACAATTATACATAGTGTAAATTACCTAGGATAACCCAAAAAATCCAGACAAAGTGCTATACTGTGCTTGTAGATAAAATTCATAATAAACATGAGTGGCAACTGTCAAGTAATACGCATTTTCACTTGTTCAGGAAGCAGATGTGATTGTGTGTAATACCAGTTGGATCATGAGCAACTCTGAGACAAGAGAGACAGGCAGACAGAAAGACAGAGCTAGACAGACAAATAGACACAGAGCTAGACAGACATGTTTATTTGTAACATTGAAAACAAATAAAGCAAAAGCAGTGTACGCTCATAAAATTTCACCATTAGCTGCACTGGCAGCAGTGGAGTGACACACATCTTACATTATGCTTCAAGGGAACATTATTATTATTTTTTTTTTTCAACGCACCAGCCGTATCCCACCAAGGCAGGGTGGCCCAAAACGAAAAATGAAAGTTTCTCCTTTTACATTTAGTAATATATACAGGAGAAGAGGTTACTAGCCCCTTGCTCCCGGCACTTTAGTCGCCTCTTACGACACGCATGGCTTACGGAGGAAAAATTCTGTTCTACTTCCCCATGGAGATAAGAGGAAATAGACAAGAACAAGAACTAGAAAGAAAATAGAAGAAAACCCAGAGGGGTATGTATATATATGCTTGTACATGTATGTGCAGTGTGACCTAAGTGTAAGTAGAAGTAGCAAGACGTACCTGAAATCTGGCATGTTTATGAAACGGAAAAAAGGACACCAGCAATCCTACCATCATGTAAAAACAATTACAGGCTTTTGCTTTACACTCACTTGGCAGGACAGTAGTACCTCCCTGGGCAGTTGCTGTCTACCAACCTACTACCTATAATTTTTTTTTTTTTTTTTTTTTTTTCAACAAGTCGGCCGTCTCCCACCGAGGCAGGGTGACCCAAAAAAAAGAAAGAAAATCCCCAAAAAGAAAATACTTTCATCATCATTCAACACTTTCACCACACTCGCACATTATCACTGTTTTTGCAGAGGTGCTCAGAATACAACAGTCTAGAAGCATACACACATAAAGATACACAACATATCCCTCCAAACTGCCAATATCCCAAACCCCTCCTTTAAAGTGCAGGCATTGTACTTCCCATTTCCAGGACTCAAGTCCGACTATATGAAAATAACCGGTTTCCCTGAATCCCTTCACTAAAATATTACCCTGCTCACACTTCAACAGATCGTCAGGTCCCAAGTACCATTCGTCTCCATTCACTCCTATCTAACACGCTCATGCACGCTTGCTGGAAGTCCAAGCCCCTTGCCCACAAAACCTCCTTTACCCCCTCTTTCCAACCCTTTCGAGAACGACCCCTACCCCACCTTCCTTCCCCTAATAGATTTATATGCTTTCCATGTCATTCTACTTTGATCCATTCTCTCTAAATGACCAAACCACCTCAACAACCCCTCTTCTGCCCTCTGACTAATACTTTTATTAACTCCACACCTTCTCCTAATTTCCACACTCCGAATTTTCTGCATAATATTTACACCACACATTGCCCTTAAACAGGACATCTCCACTGCCTCCAACCGTCTCCTCGCTGCTGCATTTACCACCCAAGCTTCACACCCATATAAGAGTGTTGGTACTACTATACTTTCATACATTCCCTTCTTTGCCTCCATAGATAACGTTTTTTGACTCCACATATACCTCAACGCACCACTCACCTTTTTTCCCTCATCAATTCTATGATTAACCTCATCCTTCATAAATCCATCCGCCGACACGTCAACTCCCAAGTATCTGAAAACATTCACTTCTTCCATACTCCTCCTCCCCAATTTGATATCCAATTTTTCTTTATCTAAATCATTTGACACCCTCATCACCTTACTCTTTTCTATGTTCACTTTCAACTTTCTACCTTTACACACATTCCCAAACTCATCCACTAACTTTTGCAATTTTTCTTTAGAATCTCCCATAAGCACAGTATCATCAGCAAAAAGTAACTGTGTTAATTCCCAATTTGAATTTGATTCCCCATAATTTAATCCCACCCCTCTCCCGAACACCCTAGAATTTACTTCTTTTACAACCCCATCTATAAATATATTAAACAACCATGGTGACATTACACATCCCTGTCTAAGACCTACTTTTACCGGGAAGTAGTCTCCCTATCTTCTACACACCCTAACCTGAGCCTCACTATCCTCATAAAAACTCTTTACAGCATTTAGTAACTTACCACCTATTCCATATACAGTGGACCCCCGCTTAACGATCACCTCCAAATGCGACCAATTATGTAAGTGTATTTATGTAAGTGCGTTTGTACGTGTATGTTTGGGGGTCTGAAATGGACTAATCTACTTCACAATATTCCTTATGGGAAAAAATTCGGTCAGTACTGGCACCTGAACATACTACTGGAATGAAAAAAGTTCGTTAACCGGGGGTCCACTGTACTTGCAACATCTGCCACATTGCTCCCCTATCCACTCTATCATATGCCTTTTCTAAATCCATAAATGCAATAAAAACTTCCCTATCTTTATCTAAATACTGTTCACATATATGCTTCAATGTAAACACTTGATCAACTGACAAATCCATACTTTCCCTAGGCTTTCTTAACTTGTTTAACTCACTCCAAAATTTTTTCTTATTTTCATTAAAATTTCTTGACAGTGCCTCTCCCACTCTATCATCTGTTCTCCTTTTGCACTCTCTCACCACTCTCTTCACCTTTCTTTTACTGTCCATATACTCTGCTTTTTTTATAACACTTCTGCTTTGTAAAAACCTCTCATAAGCTAACTTTTTCTCTTTTATCACACCCTTTACTTCATCATTCCACCAATCACTCCTCTTTCCACCTGCCCCCACCCTCCTATAACCACAAACTTCTGCCCCACATTCTAATACTGCATTTTTAAAACTATTCCAACCCTCTTCAATCCCCCCACTACTCATCTTTGCACTAGCCCACCTTTCTGCCAACAGTCGCTTATATCTCCCCCGAACTTCCTCCTCTCTTAGTTTATACACTTTCACCTCCCTCTTACTTGTTGTTGCCACCTTCCTCTTTTCCCATCTACCTCTTACTCTAACTGTAGCTACAACTAAATAATGATCCGATATATCAGTTGCCCCTCTATAAACATGTACATCCTGGAGCCTACCCATCAACCTTTTATCCACCAATACATAATCTAACAAACTACTTTCATTACGTGCTACATCATACCTTGTATATTTATTTATCCTCTTTTTCATAAAATATGTATTACTTATTACCAAATTTCTTTCTACACATAGCTCAATTAAAGGCTCTCCATTTACATTTACCCCTGGCACCCCAAATTTACCTACTACTCCCTCCATAACATTTTTACCCACTTTAGCATTGAAATCCCCAACCACCATTACTCTTACACTTGATTCAAAACTCCCCACGCATTCACTCAACATTTCCCAAAATCTCTCTCTCTCCTCTACACTTCTTTCTTCTCCAGGTGCATACACGCTTACTATAACCCACTTTTCACATCCAATCTTTATTTTACTCCACATAATCCTTGAATTAATACATTTATAGTCCCTCTTTTCCTGCCATAGCTTATCCTTCAACATTATTGCTACTACTCCTTTAGCTCTAACTCTATTTGAAACCCCTGACCTAATCCCATTTATTCCTCTCCATTGAAACTCTCCCACCCCCTTCAGCTTCGTTTCACTCAAAGCCAGGACATCCAGCTTCTTCTCATTCATAACATCCACAATCATCTCTTTCTTATCATTTGCACAACATCCACTCACTTTCAGACTTCCCACTTTGACAATTTTCTTCTTCTTATTCTTTTTAGTAATCTTTACAGGAAAAGGGGTTACTAGCCCATTATTCCCGGCATTTTAGTTGACTTTTACAACACGCATGGCTTACGGAGGAAAGATTCTTATTCCACTTCCCCATGGATATAAAAGGAAAAGTAATAAGACCAAGAACTATTAAGATAAAATCAAAGAAAACTCAGATGAGTGTGTATAAATAAACGTGTACATGTATGTGTAGTGTGACCTAATTGTAAGTAGAAGTAGCAAGACATACCTGTAATCTTGCATATTTATGAGACAGACAAAAGACACCAGGAATCCTACCGTCATGTAAAACAACTACAGGCTTTTGTTTTACATTCACTTGGCAGGACGGTAGTACCTCCCTGGGTGGCTGCTGTCTACCAACCTACTACATATATAATTATAATTATCGGAACATAAAAGTTATACAAATTAAAAAAAAAAAAAGGAGAAAAGAAGGTATATCAGAAACACTTCTGCAAGCTGCAACGCTTCATGTTGCCACAAGCTTTTACATTACTTTATGTAAAAAAATGTTCTCTTCATTTAAAAAAAAAAAAAACTTTTTTTTTTTCCAAAATATTTGGAGCGTTGGGCTAGTGAATGTAGATCTACATTTGGACAGTTAAGGGGTTAATTGAATTTTGTATGCAAATAATAGATAATGCATATTTTAAGAAAAAGAGGATAAATATATACACAAGATGTGATATAGGTAATGCGTATTTTAAGAAAATGAGGATAAATATGTACACCTACCATCCGACTTATAACCTTCTCGACATACGACCACTCGACTTACAACCATGTGTTTTATGCCAGATTTCTGGGAAATAAACAACTGTTTGTGTTGTACACAGTGTTTATCATAAACCTTACAGTATAAAAGACAGTACTAACAGCATAAAAAGTAAAGTAAAAAATGAAATACCAAAATAAAACAATAAAATAAAATCATTACAATAGTGTGATGTTGATATTCAGTAGTAAGATTAGACTTATGTCCATTTTGACTTACGACCGGTTGGTCAGAACCAAGCTTGGTCATAAGTTAGATGGTACCTGTATACAAAATGTGATACAGGGCATAATGTGGAAAACCACAAGTTTCCTGTGTAATGTAATGACGTACTTGTAAGGGAGGTGAGAGAGAGGCATGCTAGCCAATGCATTAGTAAACAAGGTTGGAGGAAGGGGGTGAAGGTTTTGCATGAGAGGGGCTTAGATATCCAACAGTCTTATGTAAGAGTGTTAGATATAAGTGAGTGGAGGCAAGTTGTTTTTATGATGTGACGTGTATGTTGGATAGTGAGCAAGATAACATTGATGAAGGGATATAGGAAAAACAGTGAGCTGGACTCGAGTCCTGGAGGTGGGAAGTACAGTGCCTGCACTATGAGGGAAGGGTGGGGGATATTGTAGTTTGGAGGGACATCTGAGCTGTAATATTGACATGCCTCTGGCAAGATCATTTGGATTTTAGTAAAGCCTTCGATAGAGTACCTCACAAGAGAGACTTAAGAAAAGTGGCAGCTCATGGTATAGGAGATAAAGTTCTAGCATGGATAGAGGCATGGCTTACCAATAGAAAGCAGAGAGTTACCATTAATGGAGTGAAATCTGAATGGGATTAGTCACTAGTGGCATTCCACAAGGATCAGTTTTAGGCCCTCTTTCTTCCTCATAATTTACATTAATGACCTTAATGAAGGGATTACTAGTGACTTGAGTAAATTTGCTGATGATACAAAGATAGGCCGTATAATTCACTCTGAGGAGGATAGCAATGAACTCCAAGAGGATTTGGACAAATTAATGTCTTGGTCTGAAAAATGGCAGATGAAGTTCATTGTTGATAAGTGTAAGGTACTAGCCCTTGGTAATGAAAATAACCCTCGAAGCTATAATCTAGGTGAAGTAGAGCTTGATCATACAGAATGTGAAAAGGACTTGGGAGTCATGGTGAGCAGAAATCTAAAGCCAAGACAGCAGTGCCTTAGTGTGTGCAACAAGGCCAACAGATTACTTGGATTTATCTCAAGAAGTATAAGTAACAGAAGTCCAAAAGTTATTTTACAGCTCTATACATCACTAGTTAGGCCTCATTTAGATTATGCTGCTCAGTTTTGGTCCCCTTACTACAGGATGGATATAGACTCATTAGAGAACATACAGAGAAGAATGACTAAAATGATTTACCATATGAAGATAGACTTAAAACCTTAAATCTCCACTCTCTGGAGAGACGTAGAATGAGTGGAGATATCATTGAGGTATATAAGTGGATGACGGGCATAAACAAAGGAGATACTAATAAAGTATTGAGGGTATCGAACCAGGTAAGAACCAGAAATAATGGATTTAAGTTGGATAAATTTAGATTTAGAAAGGACATTGGTAAGTACTGGTTTTCTAACAGAGTTGTGGATGCATGGAATAATCTTCCCAGTGGGGTGATAGAGGCTAGGACCTTGGGAAGCTTTAAGAAGAGATTGGACAAATATATGAGTGGGAGGGGCTGGGTTTGATTGGTGTCATTGGGTACGGGAATTAATTCTTGGGTATCTTTGGGTAGAGGTCGTTTTGATAAGGACCTGCCTTGTATGGGCCAGTAGGCCTTCTGCAGTGTTCTTCCATTCTTATGTTCTTAAGATGGTGATGGTGTGAGTAATGGTGAAAATGTTTCTTCATATTTGGGTCACTTTACCTTGTTGGGGGACAGATGGTGTTTTTAAAAGAAAAGTTTCAAAATACCCTTTCCTGTGCACCTTTATTCTCTCACTGGTATTCTAAACACCTCTCTTCTCACTGGTATTCCAAATACATGTCATCTAGCATTCTGAACATATTTTCTCTCCTGTTCCTGCATTCTGAACACCTTTTCTCTCCTGTTCCTAACACCCATCTTTTCATTAGTACTCCAGTCACCTATAATCTCAGTAGCATTTTGAGCACCTATGCCTACTCATTGATATTTTTTCATTATGAATTATGCCAGTAAACTGCAAATAATTCCTTACCATGAGACTTTTCCAGCTTGATGTGTTTGATGCTGCCGAGCGCTACCGTGAGGAAGGTCATCCAGTCGTTATCCTGGCAGGGAAAGAATATGGGTCAGGATCATCCAGAGACTGGGCTGCCAAAGGCCCCTTCCTCTTGGTAAGTTATATTGTGTAACCCAGTTTTTGTTCAGTTTATTAAAGCATGTTGCTCTTACAACAAACTGGCCATATCACACCGAGGCAGGGTGACCTAAAAAGAAAAACGAAAGTTTCTCTTTTTAACTTTAGTAACGTATACAAGAGGAGGGGTTAGTAGCCCTTCGATCCCGGCATTTTAGTTGCCTCTTACGACACACATGGTTTACGGAAGAGGAATTTTGTTCCACTTCCGCTTGTGTATATTTATTTATTTATTGTAGGTAGTAGGTTGGTAGACAGCAACCGCCCAGGGAGGTGCTACCGTACTGCCAAGTGAGTGTAAAACGAAAGCCTGTACAGTGGACCCTCGCCTAATGATATTAATCCGTTCCTGAGAGCTCAACGTTAGGCGAAATTATCGTTAGGTGAATTAATTTTCCCCATAAGAAATAATGGAAATCAAATTAATCCATGCAAGACACCCCAAAGTATGAAAAAAAAAAAATTTTACCACATGAAATATTAATTTTAATACACACAAACTGAAGAAGAGATGTACAATACATGACACTTACCTTTATTGAAGATCTGGTGATGATTGATGGGATGGGAGGAAGGGAGAGTGTGGATGGTCTTAGTGTTTAGAAGGGGAATCCCCTTCCATTAGGACTTGAGGTAGCAAGTCCTTTTCCGGGGTTACTTCCCTTCTTTTAATGCCACTAGGACCAGCTTCAGTCACTGGACCTCTGTCGCACAACATATCTGTCCATAGAGGCCTGTACCTCTCGTTCCTTTATGATTTTCCTAAAGTGTTTCACAACATTGTCAGTGTAATAGTCACCAGCACGGCTTGCAATAGCTGTGTCAGGGTGATTTTTATCAAAAAAGGTTTGCACTTTAAGCCACATTGCACACATTTCCTTAATCTTTGAAGTAGGCAACTTCTTCAATTTCTCTCTCCCCTCCTCCAGAGCAGTTTCCTCAGGTCTGGCCTCTTGCTGTTGAAGATGATCTAGCAGCTCATCAGTGGTTAGTTCTTCCACATCCTCCCCACTAACTTCACCAATATGAGCACTAGTTCCAGGCATTTTTTCCTGTTCACCTGGGTGTTAGTCAACTGTTGTGGGTCGCATCCTGGGGGACAAGATTAAGGACCCCAATGGAAATAAGTTAGGCAGTCCTCGATGATGCACTGGCTTTCTTGGGTTATCCTGGGTGGCTAACCCTCTGGGGTTAATCGTTTCTCGGTAATTGTTTCATGTTAAGCCATACCAACAACACAAACTCCACATCTTCGAGTAATACAGGTGATGGTGATGCAGCAACAGCTGACTGTGGTGCAGCAACAGCTGACCATGGTGCAGTAGCAGCTGTGGTGCAGTAGCAGCTGATTGTAGTGCAGCAACAGCTGACCAAGGTGCAGCAGCAGCTGACTGTAGTGCAGCAGCAGCTGACCGAGGTGCAGCAGCAGCAGCTGACTGTGGTGCAGCAGCAGCTGTGGTGCAGCAACAGCTGACTGGTCCAGCAACAGCTGATGGTGGTGCAGCAGCAGCTGACTGTGGTGCAGCAGCAGCTGTGGTGCAGCAACAGCTGACTGGTCCAGCAACAGCTGATGGTGGTGCAGCAGCAGCTGACTGTGGTACGATAGTATTTCTCACCCTTTTTACCACAGGGTTGGCACTAGAAGCTTTCTTGGGGCCCATGGTCACTTATTTTGCAGGTGAAATCACTAAAAACGCTGTGATAATATGAAATGTTCCGATTGTATGCTTGGATGTGACCGCGGAGGCTGGCTTGTAAACACTGCCACCCACGGAACAAGTGAGGCTGGCTCAGGCCACATGTGGACGCGTCTCGGATGAATCGCATTGAGCGAGTTTTTTAGCGCTAAGCGAGGCAAAATTTTTGCATTAAAATGTATCGCTAGGCGGATTTAACATTATGCGATGCCATCGTTAGGCGAGGGTCCACTGTATTTGTTTTACATGATGGTAAGATTGCTGGTGTCTTTTTTCTGTCTCATAAACGTGCAAGATTTCAGGTACATCTTGCTACTTCTACTTACACTTAGGTCACACTACACATGCATGTAAGAGCATATACAGCCTCTCCTCACTTAGCGACATACTTGTTTACCGACACCTCAGACTTACGATGGGCTCTCTGACCAGTATATGTACCTAAATAAAGTATATTAGAGCAGATTTCCTATGTTCTGTTTATTACTGTATAAGCATTTAAGAATATGTATAACAAAAATGTTGTAAATGGTGCAGAGGTGACATTAAAACAATATCAGAGATGATTGATACAAACCCACTACCATTATAGTATGCTCCTCACTTAGCAATGAATTCATTTACCAATGTGGTCTTAGGAACAGAACTCCATCATTAAGTGAGGAGAGGCTGTATATACACACCCCTCTGGGTTTTATTCTATTTTCTTACTGGTTCTTGTTCTTGTTTATTTTCTCTTATCTCCATGGGGAAGTGGAACAGAATTCTTCCTCTGTAAGCTATGCATGTCATAAGAGGCAACTAAAATGCTAGGAGCAAGGGGCTAGTAATCCCTTCTCCTGCATATATTTCTAAATTTAAAATGAGAAACTTCTGTTTTTCCTTTTGGGTCACCCTGCCTCGGTGGGATTCGGCTGATTTATTGAAAGAAAGAAGAAAGAACATGTGTAGAGTGACTTAAGTGTAAGTAGAAGTAGGGAAATACAGTGGACCCCCAGTTTACGATATTATTTCATTCCAGAAGTATGTTCAGGTGCCATTACTGTACGAATTTGTTCCCATAAGGAATATTGTGAATTAGATTAGTCCATTTCAGACCCCCAAGCATACACATAAAAACGCACTTACATAAATACTTACATAATTGGTCGCATTGGGAGCTGATCGTAAAGCGGGGGTCCACTGTATACCTGTTATATTGCATGTTTATGGGACAGAAAAAATACCAGTAATCCTAACCATTGTGTAAAACAATTACAGGTTTCCATTTCATACTTATTTGGTGGAATGGTAGTACCTCCCTGGGTGGCTACTGTCTACCAACCTACTGTATAATAATATAAAGATATGAATTATTTCTCTCACATTGTTAATTACATGGACAGGGTGTGCGTGCTGTGATTGCTGAGTCGTATGAGCGCATCCATCGTAGCAACCTTGTAGGAATGGGCATCATTCCAATGCAGTTCTTGGAGGGTGAGACAGCAGAATCTTTGGAAATTTCTGGGAAAGAAACCTTCACTATTGATCTTCCAGAGGACATGAAGACAGGAATGATTGTACCCGTTCATGTAAGTAACGTGTAAAGATAGGAGGATGTTTTATAAAGTTGGCATGATAGAATTAAATAAATGGCAACATTGTGCTCAGTTCACCTTATTTACTCACTGGATGATTTTAATGATGATAGTAATGAATAGACAAAGGTGCAGAGCAAACCCTGCTTTAGCTGAGTATCTTTGTTTACGATTTTTAAAATCTATGGTCAAGTGTATCAATTAATATACATATACATAAGTATGGCTAGTGCATATTCATGTACAGTACAGACTTCATTTTTATTTGTCACTTTGGTAATTCAGTTTCTTATTGTCAAAAGCCTTTGCTCTATAGGCTAAATCATAGCCCAATCTGAACTAGATGAAGACAGTGGTCATCATTTGATCTTCCCTTGATATTAAACAACAATGTCAAAGTGGCAGTTACAAATATAAATAGATCATTACCAACCACTTATGACATTGCTATTCTTTTGGACATTGCAAAATAGTGAAAGACTCACATTTAAGACAAAGCTTAATCTAATTCTCAAATTAAGAAGTGAGAGCACTAAATTACATATATAAGCATACAGTAGAACCCTCTCCCTTCCATCTGCATATTCAGTTATCCAGGGATTATCATGGCCTGAAAATTACTCTTAATTTTGCTTAGTAATGGCCATAAAGCACAAAAGTAGTGTTGTGGCAGTTCTTCTAGGCCCAAGAGAAGTCGTGAAGTACTTCCCATAAATGAAAAAGTGTTAATTCTTGACTGACTGTGAGTAATATATCAGTTAAACTTTACCATAAGTATATATGAAAACAAAAAAAAAAATGACTTATAGGGTTTGCCACTATGCACAGTTTCAGGTATCCACAGTAGGTCTTGGAATATATTCCTCTTGGATACAAGGGGACTGCTGTGATTTGTTTATTAGGAATGTAAAACACGTGTAGAATTGGACCATTATTGAGAGGAGATTCGTATACTGACGATGAACAGGAAATGAGTGAAATCCTAAAAGAAGTATGAGTCGGTGTTCAGCAATCCACTAAATGAAAGGAAAGTAGAAAATGCAGAAACATTTTTCACTTTAGCAGAAGGCCAAAGAGACCAACTAACTGACATTAGTACAAATGCCTTAGATTTCGAAAAAGAAATGGATAACATGCCCACTCACTCAGCACCTGGACCAGATTAACCCTTTGACTGTTTTGGCCGTACGTAGCAGAAATGTTCGATTTTTTTCCAAAGTTCAAAAGTAAACAAATCATGCCACGCGTCCAATACACGTCAGCTGGTGAGCCTAATATTCTTTCACAAGTGCGCTGATATTATTTATACCATTTCTACACTAATGCAGTAGTCTGCATAACAGTAAATCTTCTATTTTTTGTGAGAATAAAAATTCTAAGTGGAAAGCAAAAGAAATGTAAGAAAGGCCTGGGGACGTGACTAATGAACAGAAATTTTTTTATTTTAGTGCCAGAAATGTGTCTTGTTTATTCTGGACCCTATTTGGAAATAGGCATCTTACGAAATTTGTGTGAAATTGGCAAAATTGCCAATTTCTGACCACTTTATTGGATAGTTGAAATCGGTAAATGGGTGGTTTCTTGTACTCATTCGATAGAAAAAATGGAGTTCCAGCGAAATAGTTATGATTTTTGTTGACTGGTACATTGGAATTGGCAGAAAATAGGGCTCAAAGTGGGCGAAATCGCCACTGTGTAAACATCATCAATACCGCTAACTTCGTGAGAGCATAATTCCGTAAGTTTTCCATCAAATTTCGTACTTTTGGTGTCATTATGATTGGGAAAAGATTCTCATTTCATAAGATTTTTTTTTTTTTTTCAAAAAAATTTCCGACCCTGAGAACAAGTTTAGGAGAGGGCCTGTCGACCCTAAAAGGGTTAAGGGACTTTGATCCTCTTTGTTTAGATGATGTTACCATTGCTTGCACTGGCACAGATATTCAGTAAATGTCCTCCTTGCAGGGTGAAAGTCATTGTACATTTCAATAGGTTACATCAGAAGACTTCAGATTTTCAGTATCTAAAACTTATATTTATTCAGCATCCTGTTGCTTCTCTTTTTGTACTATGTGTGATTCCCCTGTCTTGGACTACCAAACTGTTTATATTCCTTAATGTCCTCTTTTGACTGGAATGTTAAGGAAATTACATATGATTGAATTTGTGAAAAATTTTGTGACATTACTTCAGGGGCCAATTGACCAATTCTTTTAAACCTGATTATGGGGATCAGGTGTATTCATTTGCTTCATTCCAAGCTTGATACCATCCATTATCAAGGACTGTATGTCTTGGTACCTTTTGATCATCCATGGTTGAAAGCTTGTGTGTAGTGTCTAATGTCCTGTCATTGCAAGACTGTTGAGATACTTCTGTCTATGTTGTTTGGTACACTTTCATGACCTTCATGATCCTGTTATCTATAAAGTAATCACAAATGTTAGTCAGGCTGACACTTTCAACAGTAGTCTTTCTGTATCATGCCCTTTTAACCTTCACTGTCAGACTAGCTACTTTTCTCAGCTTGCCTCCCTTGTCTGTTCACTTTGTTTATTGCTTTTCTCTTCCTCCATGGGAGGTAATGGTGATTTTGTTCCTTCTTTCTTTCCCCTTCCTAAATCTCTTATCATGGTTATGAATATGTGCTCTCTTCCTTGACCATACTGCTGCTGTGCACACATTGTATCTAAATCTTCTGATGGCATAGGATATTCCAATGTTTTCTGGATAGTGAAATACTGGGACACTTGCTGAATTTGATTATTTTCATGGCAGAGTTGTGTGTACTTATTGTAGCTCGCATCCACATTGCTCATCATCCTACTTTTTTGTTGTAATCTGAGACACTTAAGTGCATTACAAACCTTTCGGAGCTTTGACTCCTCACATCCCATCATTCTTTGCAGTCAGTGCTGGCTGTCTCATCTTCAGCAAGCATAAAGACATTGTCTTCTGCTGGATCCTAGGTCATTCTGGTGTCCAGGGCAATGAATTTGGACTCCTCTGTATATTCTGCAGGCCATGACCTGTCTTTCTCTTGCAGGGATATACCTTACTCAGACTATTTTCCAGTTTTGTGTAAGAGCATTCAGGATCATTACCAACATCATTGGTCCAAGATAGAGGACAAGTTGTTTTTGATTAAATCACAGTTGGTTTCTTGGTAAACTTCTTTTCATTGTTATAACACTTGGGAAATTGTTCTCTTACAACTGCATATTTACCATACAAAACACAACCAACTCACACAGAGAGGCAACTGACACCTCTCTAATTTGTCAGGTATTGTTCACAGTCGAATGCCTTTTGCTTAATTGTACCATTTATCAAAGAGCATGTTTTGATTGAAACTCTTATTACATTAACTTTAGCTTATTTTGTTATCTTATAATTTTGACACACTATTGTTCTTAGCTGATAGCTTGTGTCAGGCTTTTGGCACATGATAACCTTTACAGGTGAGTGCATTTTGTGAAAAATATAAAAATGGTAATAGTAATAATTAATATAGAGGGAAAAAGGTGGGTGGTGCATTGAGGCATCTGTGGAAACCTGGAACTTTTTCCACAGAAGCAAGGAGAATGTACTCTACTACAGCTGTACAATACCAACACTGTTATATCGGTGTGAAGCATGGGTTTTAAATGGTGCAGCTTGGAGGAGGCTGGGAGCAGTGAACATGTTTGAGGGCACTGTGGGATTTGAATATTATGCAGAGAATGTGGATCATGAATATGAGGTGTGGTTACCATGGTATAATTCAAGAGGGCTTAGTAGGGGTTGTTGAAGTGGTTTGGGCACTTGAGAGGATGTGCCAGAGTAGGATGACTAGGAGTGTATATAAACTGGGGTGGAGGGAAGTAGAGAAAGGGGTCATCCCAAGAAGGGTTAGAGGGAGGGGTAAAGGAGGGTTGGAGTGCTAGGGGCTTGAACATCCAACAGACTTCTATGGGTATATTAAATTGATGTGAGTGGAGGCCAGTGATTTTTGTGACCTGACATGCTGTTGAGGTGTGAGCAAGGTAATATTTATAAAGGGTTTCAGGGAAACTGGGTTATCCAGACTTGAGTCTTAGAAGTGGTAGTACAGTCCTTGCACATTATCAGATGCTGTTTAATTTTTGATGCTATTAACTTAACACATGCTGTTGTATCTGTATCCTCCTTGCTAATTTCTTATTGATGTATTTACAGCTTAGTGATGGACGTTCATTTGAAACTGTTCTTCGGTTTGATACTGAAGTGGAGCTGATGTACTTTCGCCATGGTGGTATCCTCAACTACATGATTCGCAAAATGATTCAGTGAAGGGGATTTTATTACCAACCTGAATTTAGAAACATTCATTAAATGTTAATAAACCAAAGTAGTTAACATAATGGGATTTAATGGTAGCTGAAAACAAATATCTGTACATATGTACTATTTGCATAGATGAAACAATATTTTTATTATTACAGTATTGTTATACGATACCTTGCACACTGAAGAATAACAGCAGAGCAAAATAAAAAAAAAGCTTGAGTGGTCCTATTAGCCAATACCACCATTGATTCTGGGTGTTTTCATTTATGAACATTATATGCTTAGATCATAGTTTAAATAGTTGCTAGTGGTTAGCCTTAAACTTTTGTTTTATATATATATATATATATATATATATATATATTCTTTTTTGTTAGGTTGGGTTAGTAAGGTTTTTTAATGAGCATATCAAACCTTTAAATATTTAAACGATTTGGCAAGATTTTTCATTGCATGTAAAACTGTCAGAAAGTGTCTTCTTGATGAGATGATAGAAATTATATTCTGCAAGTTACTGACTGTACTTTCAGTACCATAGTGTAATACATATATTTACAATAAAGCAGAAATGTTTAGAGACTCAAAAACACTTTCTTCTGTGTTTTTCATTTGGCTTCACTTCCTGTACAAAGCCCAGATGTCCCAAAATTTTCATGGGGGGGATAAAAAGCGGATCTTCCATTTTGCACTTATAAGCTAACATTCATGTTGTGCTGTCAATAGGAAATTCATAACCCTACATTTTTATTGTGTATGTATGTATGTGCTATCCAAAGATGTGGAAATTTATTGCATTTTGCTCAGAAAATAATTACAGTTGTAAAAATAAATCTACCTTTATGTGTGTCATAACATAGCTAATTAATTACTCATTTTGATTGCTGGGATTTGTATAATCACAAATAATTTGGGAATTTGATTTAGAAGTTATATACCAAAATATTTTTAACATTAAGGATTGTTAGAACACTTGTCATTTTTTTATACATTTCCATATCAAATTGTTTCTGAATATAGTCCATATTATAAATTGATATTCAATGTAATCAAATTAATACATGCCTGAAAATTAGACAAATAACACATGGCAAAAGAGTTTGTTCTAGTGGTGCTCAGGGAATGATAAAGCATATAATTAATAACATTCACAAATGTTAAGTTGTACAACCCATATAGGTTTACTGCTTTTTTGCAAAAGTAATAATATACCAGAAAAATGTATATGCTATAAACATTATATAATATTACATGTTTATAGTATAATTTTTATGTTCTTATTGTGAATATACAATATATTTGATGTCTAACTAGTTTTTTTTTTTTTTCCAGATAGACAGTTTCTGAAATATGACAAGATATTGCACAGGTTTAGCACAAATTACTGCAGTAAATTATAGCTGAGGTATTAATCATATGTAATTGTCCTTGAAATTTGTAAATCTTAATTTTTTCTTTTAATTGGTTTTGCAAATATTTTAAGAATGCTAGTTACACTGATATTTATGATTATATCTTTTATTAAAGTACTGTTTAGTGGTTATTATGACTTGTTTCATTCCAGTATTACTCTTAATTATTATATTTAGGTCTGAAATTAGCTGCATATAGTGTAATAGGAAATCTTGAAATTTGCCAATGCAATAATTCAAAATTCTTTCTTTCTTTCGACACACCAGCCGTATCCCACTGAGGCGGGGTGGCCCAAAAGGAAAAACGAAAGTTTCTCCTTTTTTTTTTTTTTTTTTTTTTTTTTTTTTTTCAACAAGTCGGCCGTCTCCCACCGAGGCAGGGTGACCCAAAAAAGAAAGAAAATCCCCAAAAAGAAAATACTTTCATCATCATTCAACACTTTCACCACACTCGCACATTATCACTGTTTTTGCAGAGGTGCTCAGAATACAACAGTCTAGAAGCATAAACATATAAAGATACACAACATATCCCTCCAAACTGCAATATCCCAAACCCTCCTTTAAAGTGCAGGCATTGTATTCCATTTCCAGGACTCAAGTCCGACTATATGAAAATAACCGGTTTCCTGAATCCCTTCACTAAATATTACCCTGCTCACACTCCAACAGATCGTCAGGTCCCAAGTACAATTCTCTCCATTCACTCCTATCTAACACGCTCACGACCGCTTGCCTGGAAGTCCAAGCCCCTTACCCACAAAACCTCCTTTACCCCCTCTCTCCAACCCTTTCGAGGACGACCCCTACCCCGCCTTCCTTCCCCTATAGATTTATATGCTTTCCATGTCATTCTACTGTGATCCATTCTCTCTAAATGACCAAACCACCTCAACAACCCCTCTTCTGCCCTCTGACTAATACTTTTATTAACTCCACACCTTCTCCTAATTTCCACACTCCGAATTTTCTGCATAATATTTACACCACACATTGCCCTTAAACAGGACATCTCCGCTGCCTCCAACCGTCTCCTCGCTGCTGCATTTACCACCCAAGCTTCACACCCATATAAGAGTGTTGGTACTACTATACTTTCATACATTCCCTTCTTTGCCTCCATAGATAACGTTTTTTGACTCCACATATACCTCAACGCACCACTCACCTTTTTTCCCTCATCAATTCTATGATTAACCTCATCCTTCATAAATCCATCCGCCGACACGTAAACCCTCCCAATATCGAAAAATTCACTTCTTCCATACTCCTCCTCCCCAATTTGATATCCAATTTTTCTTTATCTAAATCATTTGACACCCTCATCCCCTTTAAACTCTTTTCTATGTTCACTTTCAACTTTCTACCTTTACACACATTCCCAAACTCATCCACTAACCTTTGCAATTTTTCTTTAGAATCTCCCATAAGCACAGTTCATCAGCAAAAAGTAACTGTGTCATTCCCATTTTGAATTTGATTCCCCAAAATTTAATCCCACCCCTCTCCCAAACACCCTAGCATTTACTTCCTTTACAACCCCATCTATAAATATATTAAACAACCATGGTGACATTACACATCCCTGTCTAAGACCTACTTTTACCGGGAAGTAGTCTCCCTCTCTTCTACACACCCTAACCTGAGCCTCACTATCCTCATAAAACTCTTTACAGCATTTAATAACTTACCACCTATTCCATATACTTGCAACATCTGCCACATTGCTCCTCTATCCACTCTATCATATGCCTTTTCTAAATCCATAAATGCAATAAAAACTTCCCTATCTTTATCTAAATACTGTTCACATATATGCTTCAATGTAAACACCTGATCTACACATCCCCTACCCACTCTAAAACCTCCTTGCTCATCCGCAATCCTACATTCTGTCTTACCTCTAATTCTTTCAATTATAACCCTACCGTACACTTTCCTGGTTATACTCAGTAAGCTTATTCCTCTATAATTTTTACAGTCTCTTTTGTCCCCTTTCCCTTTATATAAAGGGACTATACATGCTCTCTGCCAATCCCTAGGTACCTTCCCCTCTTTCATACATTTATTAAACAAAGTACCAACCACTCCAACACTATATCCCCCCCTGCTTTTAACATTTCTGTCATGATCCCATCAGTTCCAGCTGCTTTTACCCCCTTTCATTTTACGTAATGCCTCACGTACCTCCCCCACACTTACATTCTGCTCTTCTTCACTCCTAAAAGATGGTATACCTCCCTGACCAGTGCATGAAATTACTGCCTCTGTTTCTTCCTTAACATTTAAAAGTTCCTCAAAATATTCTCGCCATCTACCCAATACCTCCATCTCCCCATCTACTAACTCCCTACTCTGTTTTTAAACTGACAAATCCATATTTTCCCTAGGCTTTCTTAACTTGTTTAACTCACTCCAAAATTTTTTCTTATTTTCATTAAAATTTCTTGACAGTGCCTCTCCCACTCTATCATCTGCTCTCCTTTTGCACTCTCTCACCACTCTCTTTACCTTTCTTTTACTCTCCATATACTCTGCTCTTCTTATAACACTTCTGCTTTGTAAAAACCTCTCATAAGCTACCTTTTCTTTTTATCACACCCTTTACTTCATCATTCCACCAATCACTCCTCTTTCTCCCTGCCCCACCCTCCTATAACCACAAACTTCTGCCCCACATTCTAATACTGCATTTTTAAAACTATTCCAACCCTCTTCAACCCCCCCATACTCACTTTGCACTAGCCCACCTTTCTGCCATAGTCGCTTATATCTCACCCGAACTTCCTCCTCCCTTAGTTTATACACTTTCACTTCCCTCTTACTTGTTGTTGCCACCTTCCTCTTTTCCCATCTACCTCTTACTCTAACTGTAGCTACAACTAAATAATGATCCGATATATCAGTTGCCCCTCTATAAACATGTACATCCTGGAGCCTACCCATCAACCTTTTATCCACCAATACATAATCTAATAAACTACTTTCATTACGTGCTACATCATACTTGTATATTTATTTATCCTCTTTTTCATAAAATATGTATTACTTATTACCAAATTTCTTTCTACACATAGCTCAATTAAAGGCTCCCCATTTACATTTACCCCTGGCACCCAAATTTACCGGCATACTCCCTCCATAACATTTTTAGCCCACTTTAGCATTAAAATCCCCAACCACCATTACTCTCACACTTGATTCAAAACTCCCCACGATTCACGTCAAATTTTCCCAAAATCTCCTCTCTCCTCTACACTTCTCTTCTCCAGGTGTATACACGCTTATTATAACCCACTTTTCACATCCAATCTTTATTTTACTCCACATAATCCTTGAATTAATACATTTATAGTCCCTCTTTTCCTGCCTAGCTTATCCTTCAACATTTATTGCTAAAACTACTTTCATTACGTGCTACATCATAACCTTGTATATTTAGTTTATCCTTTTTTCATAAAATATGTATTACTTTTACCAAATTTCTTTCTACACATAGCTCAATTAAAGGCTCCCCATTTACATTTACCCCTGGCACCCCAAATTTACCTACTACTCCCTCCATAACATTTTTACCCACTTTAGCATTAAAATCCCAACCACCATTTCTCTCACACTTGATTCAAAACTCCCCACGCATTCACTCAACATTTCCCAAAAATCTCTCTCTCTCCTCACACTTCTCTCTTCTCCAGGTGCATACACGCTTATTAAACCCACTTTTCACATCCAATCTTTATTTTACTCCACATAATCCTTGAATTAATACATTTATAGTCCCTCTTTTCCTGCCATAGCTTATCCTTCAACATTATATATAATATATATATTTATATATATTATATATATATATTTATATTATATATATAATATTTATATATATATATATAATATTAGTATATATATGATATATAATAATATATATATTATAATAATGATATAATTATATTATATATTATATAATATATATTATATATATATTATATATTATATATATATATGTATATATATATATTTATATATATATCACTATTATATATTATATATATATATAATATATATATATATAATATATATATATATATATATATATATATATATATATTTATTATTATATATTATATATTTTATATCTTTTCTTCTTTCTTTTTTTTCTTTCTTTCTTTCTTTCTTTCAACACACCGGCCGTATCCCATCCGAGGCGGGGTGGCCCAAAAGGAAAAACGAAAGTGTTCTCCTTTTAAACATTTAGTAATATATTACAGGAGAAGAGGTTACTAGCCCCTTGCTCCCGGCATTTTAGTCGCCTCTTACAACACGCATGGCTTACGGAGGAAGAATTCTGTTCCACTTCCCCATGGAGATAAGAGGAAATAAACAAGAATAAGAACTAGAAAGAAAATAAAAGAAAACCCAGAGGGGTGTGTATATATGTGCTTGTACATGTATGTGTAGTGTGACCTAAGTGTAAGTAGAAGTAGCAAGACGTACCTGAAATCTTGCATGTTCATGAGACAGAAAAAAAGGACACCAGCAATCCTACCATCATGTAAAACAATTACAGGCTTTCGTTTTACACTCACTTGGCAGGACGGTAGTACCTCCCTGGGCGGTTGCTGTCTACCAACCTACTACCTAGAATATTATATATATATATATATATATATATATATATATATATATATATATATATATATATATATATATATATATATATATATTTTTTTTTTCCAACAAGTTGGTCGTCTCCCACCGAGGCAGGGTGACCCAAAAAAGAAAGAAAATCCCAAAAAAGAAAATACTTTCATCATCATTCAACACTTTCACCACACTCACACATTATCACTGCTTTTGCAGAGGTGCCCAGAATACAACAGTTTAGAAGCATATACGTATAGAGATACACAACATATCCCTCCAAACTGCCAATATCCCAAACCACTCCTTTAAAGTGCAGGCATTGTACTTCCCATTTCCAGGACTCAAGTCCGACTATATGAAAATAACCGGTTTCCCTGAATCCCTTCACTAAATATTACCCTGCTCACACTCCAACAGATATATATTAATAATTTCTAACAACTACTTTTAGATGACATCATAAACAAAGGGAGAAGTAATGAATAATTTATGCCAAGAATTGTAAACAAAAGCAGAGTGACTAGGCCAAATACAGATTCATACACATTTTCTTTGGTGCTGGACCAGAGAAAACATAATGTTTTCCCTCCGCCTGGCATATAAACATAACATGTTTATATGCTATGTAAAGTCTTTCTTATATAATTTTGAAGAAAATATCATAGATGGATTAATGAAAATGTCTAATTTAACATAAATAAGACATTTACTGTGCCCAAGAGTGATTATTATTAGTATTACGTAATGTTTTCCCTCTGCTCGGCAACCACACCTCTATAGCATATAAACATGGCATGTTTATATGCTATGTAATGTGTTTCTTATGTATAATTTTGAAGAAAATATCATAGATGGATTAATGAAAATGTCTATATTGACGTAAAATAAGACATTAAACCCTTAAACTGTCCAAACGTAGATCTACGTTTGCTCACATAGCGCTCCGAACGTAGATCTACGTTTTTTTAAATTCTTATGGAGAAAATCAAGGGCGGAGTGCTACGCGTGCAAACGTAGATCTGCGTTTGGACAGTTAGTGTTAATGTGCCCAAGAGTGATTATTATTACGTACTATTAGTGAGGGGCTTGGACTTCCAGCAAGCGTGCGTGAGCGTGTTAGATAGGAGTGAATGGAGACGAATGGTATTTGGGACCTGACGAGCTGTTGGAGTGTGAGCAGGGTAATATTTAGTGAAGGGATTCAAGGAAACCGGTTATTTTTATATAGCCGGACTTGAGTCCAGGAAATGGGAAGTACAATGCCTGCACTTTAAAGGAGGAGTTTGGGATATTGGCAGTTTGGAGGGATATGTTGTGTATCTTTATATGTATATATACTTCTAAACTGTTGTATTCTGAGCACCTCTGCAAAAACAGTGATTATGTGTGAGTGAGGTGAAAGTGTTGAATGAATATGAAAGTATTTTCTTTTTGGGGATTTTCTTTATTTTTGGGTCACCCTGCCTTGGTGGGAGACGGCCGACTTGTTAAAAAAAAAAAATATGAGCAAAGTAAAGTGAGGTTAAATTTGCATTGATTTCATCTAATTTTTTTGCATTTATGTATGTGTTTTAGTATTAAGCAGTGTTTAAATTATTTTATACAACCCCAATAACAATAGGATTTTTTTTCATCGGAACAGATTAATTGTTTTCCCTATATTTCTTATGGGAAAATTCATTTGGTATACATCCTGTTTGGTATAAGTCCAAGGTCCTGAAACGGATTAAGGATGTATACCAAGGTACCGCTGTATGCTGATTTTGAATCTGAATTAAGCATTAATTTGACACAAAAATTATTAGTTATGGAAATAATTGGAAGCCAATTCTTCACATTCAATATTTTGAGCATTGCTGATAAACTGAACATGCAGATACATTAAATGTGCAAATTTTTCTTGGTTATTTAAATGCCTAAAAAATACATATTTCTATAGCTAAAAATCCTGTTGTAGTGGGTCAGTTCTGGCCTCAGATTTGTAATCAGCCCATACATTTACTTAGTAACACATGGAAAGTCTTTTTTGTCCAGTGTAATTGCAATAATTAATATCAAATACAGGCTCTCTATCAGCATAAAAAATATATTGTCAGTGCTGTCATATCATAGTTACTTTTATATGAAAAATATTAAATATGGTTTAATGCCAAATATTTGTTGAAATTTTAAAAGGGGTTCTCCTGTTAATCAATTTTTGCCAACATCTTCCCTCTTTAAAAAGTGCTATAATATAACCTTGAGAACAAAATTTTATATTAAACTGGGCAATACTATTGGAGACTGACAAAAGTACCAGGCTTTATGAAGTGGATGCTTTCCAAGTCCATAGCAGCTGTTTTGAGCTCAGTCGGCCCATCGATACATTTTTTTTTTTTAAACACATCGGCTGTCTCCCACCAAGGTAGGGTGACCCAGAAAAGAAACACACACTTTCACCATCATTCACACATAATCACTGTCTTTGCAGAGGTGCCCATATATGACAGTTGAGATGTCACTCCAAACAGCCACTATCCCAAACCCCTCCTTTAAAGTGCAGGCATTGTACTTCCCACCTCTAGGACCCAAAGTCCAACTAACTGGTTTCCCTGAACCCTTTCACAAAAATATTATCCTGCCCCTCCTACCCTCCACTATAGTATTATACACCCTCCAAGTCATCCTATTTTACTCCATCCTCTCTAAATGATCAAACCACCTTAACCCCTCTTCAGCCCTCTGAATAATACTTTTAGTAACTCCATGCCTCCTCCTAATTTCCACACTATGAATTCTTTGCATAATATTTACACCACACATTGACCTTAGACGCATCTCTACTGCCTCCAGTTTCCTCCTCACTGTAGCATTCACAATCCATGCTTCACACCTATAAGAGTGTTGGTACCATTATACTCTCATACATTCCCTTATTAGCCTCCATGGATAACATTTTTTGTCTCCACAGGTACCTCAATGCACCACTCACCTTATTTCCTTCATCATTTCTGTGGTTATCCTCATTCTTCATAAACCCATCTGCTGACAAATCTACTCCCAAATATCTGAACACATTCAAGTTTACTTAGTATACCAGGTAGTGTATGGTAGGATTATTATTGAAAGAATTAGAGGTAAGACAGAGAGCAAGATTGCAGATGAGCAAGGAGGCTTTAGAATGGGTATGAGATGTAGAGATCAAGTGTTTACATTGAAGCATATAAGTAAACAATATTTAGATACAGGTAGGGAAGTTTTCATTGCATTTATGGATTTAGCAAAGGCATATGATAGGGTGGATAGGGAAGCAATGTGGCAGATGTTGCAAGTGTATGGAATAGGTAGTTACTAAATACAGCAGAGTTTTTATGAGGATAGAGACTCAGGTTAGGGTGTGTAGGAGAGAGAGAGATCACTTTCCAGTAAAAGTAAGTCTTAGACAGGGATGTGTAATGTCACCATGGGGTTGTAAAAGAAGTAAATGCTAGTCTGTTGGAGATGATGATGATGATGATTATTATTATTATTATTTTTTTTTTTTTTTTTTTTTTTTTTCTCAACAAGTCGGCCGTTTCCCACCGAGGCAGGGTGACCCAAAAACAAAGAAAGAAAATCCCCAAAAAGAAAATACTTTCATCATCATTCAACACTTTCACCACACTCGCACATTATCACTGTTTTTGCAGAGGTGCTCAGAATACAACAGTCTAGAAGCATACACATATAAAGATACACAACATATCCCTCCAAACTGCCAATATCCCAAACCTCTCCATTAAAGTGCAGGCATTGTACTTCCCATTTCCAGGACTCAAGTCCGACTATATGAAAATAACCGGTTTCCCTGAATCCCTTCACTAAATATTACCCTGCTCACACTATTATTATTATTATTATTATTATTATTATTATTCTTTCTTTCCTTCTTTCAATGCACCAGCCGTATCCCACTGAGGTGGGGCGGCCCAAAAGGAAAAATGGAAGTTTCTCCTTTTAAATTTAGTAATATATACAGGAGAAGGGGTTACACGCCCCTTGCTCCCGGCATTTTAATCGCCTCTTACGAAACGCATGGCTTATGGAGGAAGAATTCTGTTCCACTTCCCCATGGAGATAGGAAATAAACAAGAACAAGAACTATAAAG
This sequence comes from Cherax quadricarinatus, assembly GCF_026875155.1. Classification (NCBI taxonomy): domain Eukaryota; kingdom Metazoa; phylum Arthropoda; class Malacostraca; order Decapoda; family Parastacidae; genus Cherax; species Cherax quadricarinatus. The sequence continues at coordinate 18,536,164 of NC_069457.1, forward strand.
AAAATAGAAGAAAACCCAGAGGGGTATGTATATATATGCTTGTACATGTATGTGTAGTGTGACCTAAGTGTAAGTAGAAGTAGCAAGATGTACCTGAAATCTTGCATGTTTATAAGACAGAAAAAGGGACACCAGCAATCCTACCATCATGTACAACAATTACAGGCTTTCGTTTTACACTCGCTTGGCTGGACAGTAGTACCTCCCTGGGCAGTTGCTGTCTACCAACCTACTACCTAGAATTATTATTATAAAAAGACCAAGTACTAAACCCAAGGGTGTTGGGGAGAGGGGTGGGATTAAATTATGGGGAATCAAATACAAAATGGGAGTTGACAGTTACTTTTTGCTGATGATACTGTGTTTTTGGGAGATTCTAAAAAGTTGCAAAGGTTAGTGGATGACTTTGGGAGGGTGTGTAAAGGTGAAAGTTGAAATATAAGAGTAAGGTGATAAGGGTATCAAACGAGTTACGTAAAGAAAAATTGTATATCACATTGGAGGGAGGGAGTATGGAAGATGAATACATAAGTCTGCATAATAAGAATGTTCAGTATACTTTGAGAACCGTGCTAACTGAATTACACAAGATGAAGGTATATCGCATGTACAGAATTACTGATAGAAATGGGTTGTTGCATAATAGTATATCTGCATAAAGGAAAAGAAACATACATGTTTTTAAGTCATTTAATCATCCACCAAAACTTTATTTTAAATAGTTTAACTATAATCATTGCACATTTATAAATGCAATAAACAAGTTATGCAATAAAGTTCCCAATATCAAAGTGCCAAGATATTCGCCCTATGTTGAATACTAAGATGACAACTGTAGGGTACAATTATATATACAATAAGCCCCTTGCCCCACTTAAGATGTTAATGCAGTTCAGAAAATTGTTCAAAAATATTGTTTAGAATTTGGAATATATTTTCAATAGTTACTTATGTTAGAATCATAGATGCATTCCTTTTCACTTATGAATACTAATTTTTTTTTTTTCCAACAAGTTGGCCGTCTCCCACCGAGGCAGGGTGACCCAAAAAAGAAAGAAAATCCCCAAAAAGAAAATGCTTTCATCATCATTCAACACTTTCACCACACTCACACATAATCACTGTTTTTGCAGAGGTGCTCAGAATACAACAGTTTAGAAGCATATACATATAAAGATACACAACATATCCCTCCAAACTGCCAATATCCCAAACCCCTCCTTTAAAGTGCAGCCATTGTACTTCCCATTTCCAGGACTCAAGTCCGACTATATGAAAATAACCGGTTTCCCTGAATCCCTTCACTAAATATTACCCTGCTCACACTCCAACAGATCGTCAGGTCCCAAGTACCATTCGTCTCCATTCACTCCTATCTGACATGCTAACGCACGCTTGCTGGAAGTCCAAGCCCCTTGCCCACAAAACCTCCTTTACCCCCTCTCTCCAACCCTTTCGAGGACGACCCCTACTTCGCCTTCCTTCCCCTATAGATTTATATGCTTTCCATGTCATTCTACTTTGATCCATTCTCTCTAAATGACCAAACCACCTCAACAACCCCTCTTCTGCCCTCTGACTAATACTTTTATTAACTCCACACCTTTTCCTAATTTCCACACTCCGAATTTTCTGCATAATATTTACACAACACATTGCCCTTAGACAGGACATCTCCACTGCCTCCAACCGTCTCCTCGCTGCTGCATTTACCACCCAAGCTTCACACCCATATAAGAGTGTTGGTACTACTATACTTACATACATTCCCTTCTTTGCCTCCATAGATAACGTTTTTTGACTCCACATATACCTCAACGCACCACTCACCTTTTTTCCCTCATCAATTCTATGATTAACCTCATCCTTCATAAATCCATCCGCCGACACATATATACTAAATATACTAATATATACTAAATATACTAAATATATTGCCGACAAATATACCAAATATTTGTTTAAATAATGTATGCAGTATAACATACAAAACAGAAAAAATAAAATCCACAGTTCAGTCATACTTCATCTAGATAGGTGTTCATTTTCTTTTGACTGCATAAGACAACTGAAAACCAGTCTCAAGACTTCAGTCAAAATATACTCGCTGGGTTTCTTGCACTGACGTCTGTTTTCTTTTTGGTCATTATGAATATCAGTATAAACCAGTTTAGTGATATTTAAGATTTTTTTATGTATTTTTTTTAGTCACCCCAGTCATCTCCCACTAAGGTAGAGTGATCCTGCAAAAAGAGAACTCATTCACCATCATTCATTCATTAGCTGTCTTGCCAGCAGTGCACAGACAGTTCAAAAGACTGAAACACTGAAAGTGAGGACAGTGAACCTTGTGTTGCAGTAAATGTTTACTAACAGCTGCAGTCCCACTTTCCACTATCATGTCCTCTGCCTTTTG
>NC_069457.1:18539079-18593827 GCF_026875155.1 Cherax quadricarinatus
ATGGAAATAATCCCCCTTTCTGACTTTTGGGTTATCCAGTTCCTACCATATGCTGCTATGTATATAATTCTATTAACTGTTTTGTGTATACCTGAATAAATTTACTTACTTACACATCGCGGATGATACTTGGCAGAAGCACCTGCATTGTAGAACTACTCAGGGCACCACGTACCAGCACCACACAGACAGTATTCACACTGCGTCCATGTCTGTCCGCCATTTTGATTGCTCAAAACAGGTAAACTGCGCAGAAAATCAACTGAATCGGGAACGCCTGCGCAGCACGTCCACTCGGCCCGGAAGCGAAGAGGACAATCCCCCTTTTTTAACTGTCTACCATATAGCGGTAGTGATAACAAGACACACACCGCTACTCAAACATCTAAACAACTCTGCTCCAACAAAATATGTATCAAAATATATATTTACGCAAAATAATACATTTTTATAATGCCATACGAAATACACCTAAATTAAAAAATTAAAAAAAAAATAACAAGGAGGAAACATAGGACAAGCATGTACTTCATATATTAAACTTCCCTACATTGTCCTCATCGCCTCCGAGCCGTGTGGACGAGCGGCGCAGACGCTCCTGTTTGAGTTTGTTTTTGCGCAGTTTACCTGATTGAGCTGCCCCTAGCATTGGTTGGTGGAAACTTTATTTTCTCCAACATGGCGCTGAATAGCAGAAGAAGAATCAACACTGTCTGCATTGAGATGATCCGTGGTGCTGTCACGAGATCCAACATGGATTTATTATTACCAGCGATCATTCGCGATACCTATGGTATAGCAAATGAGGAGATAAGTGGTGTCGCACTCAATGGAACGACAAGAATCTTTGTCTACGAGGCGGTGGTCGACAAGTATCAGGAGACCATCATACCGGTTAATACAGCTGTGTCGGTGAGACTCCATGATGTATCTCGACATTACACTTGGGTGACAATAAGGTATGTGCCTTTTGAGGCGACTGGTTTTGATATTATCAGTGAACTGCATACTTATGGGACGGTTCACGTAGCCACAGCAGGGAGATGGGCAACTGGACCGTATGCAGGTGCGCTGGAAGGTTCATATACTGTTAAAATGACTCTTCGACACCCTATTCCTTCATATGTTGTGTTGAAGGAATTACGTACTCAAGTCTATGTAACGTATGCGAGGCAACAACGTACGTGTCGGCTATGTGGGTCATATGACCACATCGCGGCGCAGTGTGGGAAACGAAGTGGGTACCCGGCACAACAGCAACGGCAACAGCAGCAACAGCAGCCAGTGGGCGAGGTAGGCGATGAGAGAGAACAGTCCTTGCTACACCCCGCCCCAACAACGGTTGTCATGGAGTGAGGAGGTGGACAAAGAAAAGGAGCTCGAATCGCCAGTTGTAACGCTACAAGGAGAATTTCAGTCATTGGACATACATAAGGTTTTTGAGGAGAGACTACCTGATATGGGTGAAGAAGTGGCGGCGTCTTTGGTAAAGGCGTTGGATGACTTGTTAGAGGAATCGGTCCTAGATCAGGTGGAAGACCCAGGCTTAGTTCTGGGGACGGCTGTGAATGAAGGTATGGCAGGAGATGACGGTTTGTCGACGAGAGTCTAAAGGATTGAAGGTACATGCAGTAGAGGTGGAGGTGCATCAGGACGGTGCTTCAGATGTCAAAATGCAGGTGGAGGGCGGGACACGAAAGAGGACTGCAGCATCATCGGATTCTGATGATGTGCTCACTCCTGCCCAACGCCCTGGGAAAAAGTCTTGGGTGGAGGTACAGAAGAGAGGGAATGGTGAACCCAAGGATCAAGGGATTGCAAAAGGTGATTCCCAACAAAGGGGGGGAGGGACAGAGGTGCTGCAAAACGAACTGGGGTAAAGTCAATGCCGGGGACAAAAGGAAAACCCATTTGTTGAATTCAAGTGTTTTACTATAAATTATAACGGTTTGAGAGCTGAGAGGAAGCTTAAGTGGTTTAATGAGTATTTGGTGCGGCTTGGTGTGGATGTGGTATTCTACAGGAACATAATTTTAGGCCTGGTTATGAGTTGGATATGAGTGGTTATAATGTGTACATGGAACATGCGACACGTTTGAAAGGTGGGGCTGCCATATTGGTAAAGGAAACTAGCCCGTTATAATAAGGCGTAGTGAAGGGGGGGAGGGGAGGGTAATTAGAGTGGATGGACCTGGGGTAGGGTTCCCATTAGTTTAGTATGTGTATATGGTCCGGCTGAGAGTGACGTGAGTATTAAAACTAAATTTGTTCGGGACGTGCTGGTCTATTTTTTACGTGGTTTACCGAATGTTGCAATAATAGGCGGAGATTGGAATTGCGTGATACGTCGTAAAGATGTGGAGCCCAGAGGTGCGGGGTGTTGTTTGGGTATATTGGGGGATATATTGACCGGGGTGGGGTTAAAGGATGTGTGGGGGGGGGGAGGGATGGTAGAGCATACCTTCAATAAACGAGGTTATGCGGCGAGGTTGGACCGAATGTACGTGCCTTGTGCGGTTACTGTGTGGAGGGTGAATGTGATAGATGTGGTTTTTTTCGGATCATAGAGGAGTTGTAATGGATGTGGATATTGAGGGTGTACCTTGGAGGGGTCCATCATTTTGGAAATTGAATGTAAAGTTATTAAAGGAAGAGGATAGTCTTTTGTCTTTTGGACATATGTGGGATCGTTTAGTGGTTGAAGCACCAGGGGATGTTGCCATGGTTAATTGGTGGGAAACGATAGCTATAAAACGTATTAAGGAATATTATATTAATCGAGGGACGAGATAAAATCAGTTACAATACGGTTTTCAAAAATATTTAGAGGGGCAGTTGCGCGAATGTTATGCACAAATTAATGCTAATTATCCTGTTATTGAAATTGAAGGAAAATATCCGGAATTTACAAAATGAGAGGTTTGATGGGGAAAGGCTTAAGGGCGGGATTGAGGAGGTTTTGTGGGGAGATCGGCCGTCGGCGTGTGTGTTGCGGAGTCAACACACGTCGCAAGGCAATGGAGTTAATGGGGTTGAATGTTCAGGTAGGTATGCAAGGGTATAAAGTGGATCAGGTGTTGACGACGACTGAGGGTATGAGTGGGTATATTGATGCTTGGGTTAAGTTGAAAACACAAAGTGTGGGAATAAGCGAAATAGCATTACAGTCAATTGGAAGGTTTGTGCAGTGTGAGTTAACAGAGCATGATCGATTCGTTTTGGAAGGGCCGATTACGGAGTGCGAGACATGGGAAGCTTTATCCGGGGCGCAATTAGGTAAGGCACCAGGAATTGATGGGTTGCCCAGTGACTTTTATCTTCAAAATTGGAGCGTTTTAAAAGGGTTTTTGGTAAGATTATTCAATATCCTTAAGCGGGATCGGGTTTTAGGGGCACAGCAGCGGATGGCTGTGGTCGTTCTAGTGCCTAAAGGTGAGCCATTAACAGTCAAAGACTATCGTGCTATTTCGTTATTGTGTGGTGATTATAAGATTTTTGCAAGAATTTTAGCTAACAGAATAAAAAAGGTCCTTGGTAAAGTGATTGATAAGGGACAATATGGGGTGCCGGGAAGATCTATGTATGACGGGCATGGGTTGATTAGAAGTTTTATCGAACAAAGAGTAAAATTGGGAGGGAAGGGGGGTGTTGGCTATAGACTGGGAGGCGGCATATGATAGTGTAGAAAGTGAAGCTTTATGGAACATTATGAGATGGCAGGGGTTTGGAGAGGAAATTATATCATGGGCCAAATTAATGTATCAAGATGCATCCTTGCGGGTGCAGGAAATGAAGGTTAGGAGAACAAATTCAGATGAGCAGGGTCTACGTCAGGTTGTCCCCCTTTCACAAATATTTTTTGTGTGTTTACAGGATCCCTTTTATAGAGGAATTAGGGTGTTATTAGCAGCAAATGGGGTTGGTGACGAAAGGGGTAGGGGGCTGGCATTGTTGGATAAAGTTGATGACACAACGAAATTTAGTAAGTGGGTAACAGGGATTTTGGGCTCGGGGAAAAGTTAGTAAGCGTTTTGAAAAGGCTTCTGGCATGTCTAATAAGGAGAAAACGAAGTATATGGATCTTGGGGATGGGTTAAGTGAAGGGAAAGTGAAGTAGTTGAAAGGTGGAAAAAGGTGGACCAATTACTGATATGTGGGGTCGTTATGTAAGTGATATCAAGTTAGCACAACAAATAAATTCAGTGCGTATGTAGATGTGTACTGAAGCGCCTAGTGGTTTTACGAGCTGCACACTTAACTTTGCATCAAAGAGATGATTACAACGAATGTCTATTATAATAGTAAACTTTGGCATGTAGCAGCAATATATCCGATACTTCGTAGTGAGATACAAAGGTTACAAAAGCGCGTTTTTAGATCATTTGGGTACTGGAAGCGAATGCTTAGGTAGAGCGGTTGTCAAACTCCGGGATTGGCCGAGGAGGGCTGGGTCTTAATAGCTGTTGAAAAGAGAATAATGAGTTTGTTTTGAAACGTATTATAAGCGGGAGGGGGGGACGAGGGAAGCGGACTTCATAAGATACGTCAGGATATGCAACGGTGGTGGGTGGGTAGGGAGTTCATAATCGGTGAGGCAATGTTACGGGTCATCATAAACATGAGCGATCCTTCACATATTAAATTGGGAAACCTTGATGGGGTGGAAGGTAAGGCAGTGGTAGCAGTGGTAGAAGGGGTTTATCCGATGTATGATTGGCGTAATATCTGGGGGCGTTTGAACAAATTACGTTTAAAACCTAAAGTATGAGAAGTTATGTATAGATTTTTACATGGGATCTTACCGTCTGGAATGGTTTTATTCCATAAGAGAATAAGGGACGATGGGATATGGAGACTGTTTTCCATATGGTGTATTTTTGCGAATGTATTGAACTAATAAGGGTTTGGTTGGGTAAGGTAATAAGGTTAGTGGGAGGGGGGGTTTTTGCAGGTGTTGAGGGTTTTAAGCTTAGACATAGGTGGGGTGAATCAAATGGTAGAGAATGCGGTAGGATATATAATTACAGATTATATTTATATGTCTTGGGCTATGAGAGGAGCGAACGTGTGTGAAAGAATTAATGCATTAACAGCAACTTTTTATAGGACAAAGTGTAGGAATAAGGAGGTGTATGGGGGAGATGGGAGAGGGATTTAAAATGAGGGTTATAGGAATTTCACATTACGGATTTACGGGAGTTGAAAGGCAGTAAGGGGATGAAATGGGCTGTTTCCTAGAATGGGTCGGTAGCATGATGATTTGATGAATGTTATGTGAGGTATGTCCTGGGGCAATTTTAACATTTTTTGTCCGATGTTTCAAGTACAATACTGTTATATTTGGAATTGTCGACTTATAACTATGTAGTGTATGTGTGTATGTGTGGGGTGTATATACAAGTGTAATGTGTGTGTATGTATATATATATATATATATAAAATATATATATATATTATATATATATGAATATATATATATATATATATATATATATATAATATATTATAAATATATATAATATATATATGTGTGTATGTAATGTATTGTATGTATGTTTACTTTCTTGTATATACCTTTAATGGTTTTTTCTCATGAACATTTTCAATGATATTCAATACTATTTTTCTATGCGCATTTATGATTTTGATACAATGGGATAATGTCAAAATGGCTTTTTATGTTTCAGTTTAATTTACAATGTATTTTTGTAAGCACAATTGATTTGGTGCCAATAGAAAGCATAGTTGTTTTGATATATTTGAGTAAATTTTTTTTCTTTTTAATTGTCTAGATGGTGGCAAATACTATGTAGGTAGTTTAAGAGTTTTATGAACCTTGAAGTTGTAAGAATGGATGAAGTTATTCATGGTTGAGTTGACGTAATATTATAACTGACGTTGGAAGTGATTGTGATCAATGTGACAATATACTTTAATAATATTTATATGTATGTAACATGAATGGTAAATTGAAGTCTGATTTTTAAAGGTGAAGAGTGGGTTTTCCTTTTTTATTGTTCTTTTTTTCTTTATGGTAATACATGTTGTATCATGTACACCAACAAATATGGTTAGGGGAATGTGGTAAAATTTTCGTGTTGATTAGACATTTATAATACAGATGGAATACTAGGCTTAGGTTAGGGTAAATTTATGTTAATTGTGGAATGTTCTTTGATTCAAACTGCTCTTTATTATGCAAATTGGGTAGAATGTTTCTACGTATGGCATTATTGAAAATGTTTAGCTAAATCTAATTGTAGGTACGATGTGTAATGTACATGTGCACACCTGGGCGAGCAGCTGCGTGGACCGTGCAGTTCTCATGGACCTGTATGGTCGGTGTAGGTTTCGCTTAGTGTGTTCTTGACATCATTGGTTTAATTATCCTATATTTCTTACCGTGCTCTGAGCAGAAGGAATTTAGTCTGTAACGAAATAATGAAAATATACTTGTATTTTATTATTCTAGTGTAAATTAAGAGCAAGGATGATTAATTTGAGGAAGAGTTAATATAGGTTTGCATGTTTTTACGAAAGTTAACTTATCCACATGTAGCTAGTATAGGACAGTTTTAAGCTTCAGTATCTGATTTTATATGTAGGTTATAGTGGTCATATTTGTTATATTGCTATGTTATTCGTTACTGTTTCAATATCTAATGTAACGTTTTTTCAGTTATTGTTCATATATTGTCATCTTTATGGTTTTTCCTTTTGTCTATTGTCTATTGTCTATTTGTTGGTTAACAAAAAAAAAAAAAAAAAAAAAAAAAAAAAAAAAAAAAACTTCCCTTCACATACATTGTCGCATAACCTGTACCCTATAGTCTTAACCAGGCCTCCGAAACAATATATGCAAGGTCGTATGTATCATAATACAATCTCATAATATATGGATACATTACCGCGTTGCACAATGCAACTAAATACACTTGTCGCCAACCTGATATACAAATCTTGTGCCATACAGTCTGCGTCCTACATAAAGGTTAATCCCAGACTTTGTGTCACCGCATAACACCAGACATATGCTATGCCATAGTAACACCAGATTATACTTTCTTTGTATTGCACCTTTGAAGAGCTTCCACAAGAACGTTCAATCATTCCCAAACACACAAATACTGTATGATGTACCCTCACACACACCTTATATACACACAATAATGTAGTGCAACAAAACACTACGTACATATTTTATCCAAAACCTTCTTAAAACAACGTGAAAAACATGTGTTATACCACCACTCACACCACACACCACAAATAAAGCATATTTGTTTATTATAAAAACATACCTCACTCGCTAACACCCAACCACACTTCCACATTCAAGAAACTAGCCCGCCGCTACCCTTTACTTTAAATTAAATCTCTTAAATGCTTCTAACCGAAATTAAGATAACCCTAGTAAATGCTGTCTCCCATCTTCCTCCATAAAGATCCCTATTGCACCACTTTAGTTCTATATAATTGTAGCCCCTAACCAATCTTATCCTTTTCTCCACACCCATTCCCTCATGACCAAGATATATAATAAAATTTAGTAACCACATACGCAACCACCATTCACCACCATCTGACTCCTTACCAACTATATACTAAAACTATACACCCTCAACACTGTAACCCTTCCCCACCCACTAAACCTAACCACCCACTTAACCATACTCTCACATCTACTAAACACTATAAAAGTACACCACATGAACAAATAGTTTTCGGACATAAACACGCTTTGCACTCCCCACTCTCCCTTAGTCTCCTATTAAATAACACAACCCCAGATGGCAAAATCCCATGTAAAAACCTCAGTCGACACTATTACCTGCCCCTCCCTATACCCTACCATCCCCACTTGAACAGTTAAGCCCATCATCTCCGTAGCCACTCTTCTCTTACGCTGTCCTCTCAACACACATGCAGAAGGCATATCACCCCATAACACCTCATCTAGCCCAGTCAAAACTCGTGCACCATCGAATCTTTCATTTTTCGAATCCCTAATACTCTCCCTTAATCCCTGAATCTCTCCCACCAGATAACTAGCACTCCCACGCTCATAAGAAGCTCTCAACTGCCCCTCCAGATAAGACTGATACCTATACTTTAACCTATTATACTCCCACTTCGTACATAAAAATCCTTAATACTTGATTTCGCCACCGAGTCCCACCAGCTAACCAGATCACCATTCCCAGGCACCTCCGCTACCAACCCCACCGAAAATTGCTTAAATGACTGTCGAGACTCTTCCTGCAACAACTTTACATTTAACTTCCAATACCCCTTACACCTTCTTGGCAACCAGTCCCAACCTATATCCACCAAAACACCCCTATGATCAGAAAATACCACGTCCATCACCCTCGCACTATGTATTACCACTGTTCTGGGGACGTACAAACGATCGAGCCTAGCATCATACCCACGCCTAATAAATGTATGCTCCACCGCCCCCCCCTCCACAAATATTGATCAAACCCACCCAGGACAACAATTCTCCCAATATACCCTTACAATGTCCTGGCCCCCTCGGTTCAACATCCTTACGCCTTATCACAAAGTTCCAGTCACCTCCTATCACGGCTACCCCCGGCAATCCACGCAAGTAATATATCAGAACATCCCTCACAAATTTATTCTTAAACACTACATCACCCTCGCCGGCCATAAAAAACCCCCCAAACCATTTACCAAACCCCTAACCCACCCACCAAATCACCCCCCCCCCCCCCCTTCAAAGCCTGACAACCAAGGGGCTATTTTTTTTTCCAAAAATAGCCAAAAAACTCCTTTCAATCTGACGCAGAAACATACACATTATACCATCCCCTTTCAACTCTAACCAGTCTAACTTGTGTTCTGAAAGAACACGACGTCAACCCTTGACCCCCAAAATTTCCAACCCACCACCTTTCTCTGCTCCTCAACCAGATGTTCAAAGTCAAGCACAAAAAAGAAAAGGGGGGTTTTTTCTCTTGACACTACCGATTTGTCACTTGATGTCCATTGCACCCCACCCTTTCCCCCCCCTTTTTGTGCACCCTTCCCAAACCCCCTTTCCCTGGTGCCTCTTAACCACTCTAAAATCATCTCCCCTTTTTTTTCCCCAGGACGCTGTGGGGGCGTAAGCATTTCGTCTAACTAAATACTGCGTGCCTTTCCCGTCACACCCTCAACCGCACTTTCACCCCTGTTCATCACCATGAAAAACCTCACCCCACCGTTCTCACAGACGGGGCCCCCTTGTCCACACATTGGGACGAATACCTCCCCCTCCCCCCACAGAAAACCCCCAAGTCCAGGTCATCCATCGTTTTAAAAGGGGTCTTTCCCAAAAAATTTTCCCCAAATTTGATTTTATCGATTTTCTTCCCCTTGGTCATTCACTTCCACGATGATCTCCCCACCCTTGAAAAACATCCCCCACCCTCACTCCATGACACACACGCAAAGGCATGTCAAATACGGCTGATTTTGATCCCCCTTTCTCTCCTCAACTTTTCCTTTTGCTTGTCCTGTCCCCAAAGTCCTCCCCACATTACGCAGCCAGGGGGTCAAACGCCCCACACAAAAGACAGTGCTCGCTCCCCTCTGTACAAATCCTGAGTTCAAAATTCCCTTCCACCCACATACAGGGTATAGGATCGTAGCGTCATCTTAAGAGTAGCACCCCGGGTACCCCATATACGGGACCAGCTGACCCTTCCTGATGACCGTCTGATCCCCTATTTACTCAGGGGCCCCGTATGTCAATGCATCCGCCTCGAATGGACATTCCCTGATTTTCACCAATGTAATAGCTTGATACATCAGATGCTCACCCAGGGCATGATTTTCCGGTAGGCCATTCCGGAAACTTATTCACCACCATCGTACACACTCGCAAGCTGGTTTTTACAAATATCCTTTGTACCATTTAAAAGCGAGTCCCAAACTCCCATTAGCTATCCGAGGTTTTTTTGATTATTGCTGGTAGAAGTAACTCCATGACGGCCCTTATGCTCCCCCTGGTTAAATTCAATACAGACTGTATTATCACACCGGGGACCTCGCCTGTTTGAAAAAATTTCTGCACCCAGTCAAACCAGGGGGGAGCAGCAGCACCGTCCTCTCTACTCAAGTGTTGAAGCCCAATACGAAATTTATTAGTAAAATTCAGGGCGACCTGTGAAAATTATGCACATAATTTCTCACAACTAAATTCATTTGAACATCGTACAATTGGGAAATTACCCTTTCACTTTCCGGATTTCCTAGGTAATCTACATATATGCTCATTATGTAATTTATGAACTTTTTATGTTCCATTTATTTTATCATTTTGGTTTCCGATTACGAACAATATTACCCTCCTTTGTCTTTTTTCATTGTTATATTTAAAACCTCCTTAACCAATGTTTTTTTTTATAACTCTGCTGCTAGCTTGTCTCCAAGTAGACGTGGATTATGGGACTAAACCCCGGGGAAAGGAATAAAGGGGCAAGAAAACCCCCCCCTCTCTCCCTTTTATACTGCCGTGAATCCCACGAAACCTGTACTGAAGGGGCTTTGGGGAAAATCAACAAACCACATACCCCGGATAACTACCATTTTTGATCAATAATCTGGCCTTAGAAAGAACCCTTGTTAAGATCAAGTGAACCAAAGGGGGGTCATTTTTTTTTTTATTTCATTTAAAAACTTTTTGATATTTTTATTATTTTTGTTCGAAGTTACTCATTATTTTTACATTCAGTAGACCGTCATTTAGTACGAGTTTATTTGGCACGATTTGGGTATAGCATGAGTGAAGAATTGCGGCACAATTTTATGTAACACGTAGTATGATGAATTTAACACGGTTCAGTTTGCAGGAAGGTAAAAAAAACTTCCCTTTTGCTCAAGCGGGCGCCTTGTTGTGGTTCAGCTGGGAAGACCTCCCACCGTCCCCAGCAACCACTCGAACACCATCCCACCATCAAAACATTCGTACTTCATATGTGTCCAGTCCAACTTCTCTGCTACAAGCTTGTGATTGTGAATTGTGTTTTGATCTTTTAATTGCTATATCTCCTATCTGCCAAGCAATCATGACGCCCAGCAAGCATACCAGTGTTGCTCAAAGTAGCAAGAAAAGGTGTAAGCATTAAGTCTTAGAATTAACGAAGGAAACAAAGATATTAGACAAGACATAACCTGTGGCCATAATGAAGTGTTACTTTGTACACATAAAAAAAGGTAAACATAAGTCTGTGCGACTGACTTACTGAGTGACTGAATGACTGACTTAATGACTGACTTACTGAACGACGTGACTGACTTACCGAACGACTTGACTGACTTACTGAATGATTTGACTGACTTACTGAATGACTTGACTGACTTACTGAATGACTTGACTGACTTAATGACTTGATTGACTTACTGAATCCCTTGACTGACTTACTAAGTCACTTGACTGATTACTGAATGACTTGACTGACTTACTGGACGAATTTACTGAATTACTGAATGACTTGACTGACTTACTAAATCACTTGACTGACTTATTGAACGACTTGACTGACTTACTGAATCACTTGACTGGCTTACTGAATCTCTTGATTGACTTACTGAACGACTTGACTGACTTACTGAATGACTTGACTGACTTACTGAACGACTTGACTGACTTTCTGAATCACTTGACTGACTTAATGACTTGGTTGACTTACTGTATCACTTGACTTACTAAGTCACTTGACTGACTGAATCACTTGACTGACTTACTGAACGACGTGACTGACTTACTGAATGACTTGACTGACTTACTGAATCACTTGACTGACTTACTGAATCGCTTGACTGACTTACTAAATCACTTGACTGACTTACTGAACGACTTGTTTGAGTTCCTGAGTGACTTGACTGACTTAATTACTTGATTGACTTACTGAACGACTTGACTGACTTCCTGAATGACTTGATTGACTTAATGACTTGATTGACTTACTGAATCCTTTGACTGACTTACTAAGTCACTTGATTGACTTACTGAATGACTTGACTGACTTACTGGACGAATTTACTGACTTACTGAATGACTTGACTGACTTACTAAATCACTTGACTGACTTACTGAATCACTTGACTGACTTACTGAATCACTTGACTGACTTACTGAATCACTTGACTGACTTACTAAATAACTTGACTGACTTACTGAACGACTTGACTGACTTACTAAATGACTTAACTGACTTACTGAATCGACTAACTTACTAAATCACTTGACTGACTTACTGAATGACTTGACTGACTTACTGAATGACTTGACTAACTTACTGAACGACTTGACTGACTTCCTGAATAACTTGACTGACTTACTGAATGACTTGACTGACTGAATGACTTAGACACTACATTACCAGAACCTCTACCATCCACCTCAGCCCAGTAGGGCCACAACATAACTCGACACTCTCTTCACAATCATCCACAAACACCACCAACCACAATTTAAGGTAAAGAAATATTCTTATTTCTGTTACATTTGTAGTCTTAAGTAGTAAAAACAGCATAATTCATCACAACAATGAACTACAATTACATATTCACTTATATTTTTGTAAGATGTGGAGGCCTTAAAAAAGTTGTTCGGCTTGTTTGGGGCTCTCAGGAACGTAACCCTATTTTTCCCCTAAGTTCTTCAGTTCATCTTACACGGTTTTTACCTAACACGGTGTTTTTAGGAATGTAGCTACCGTGTTAAATGATGGTTTACTGTACTTCTGATCCGACGGATGGCATTCTCTAGACAATGACGATCCTGCTAGGATAGTCGATCTTGCTAGGCTTGACTATCGATTCAACACTTTCCTGAAGGTTCAACTGGTCATAAGTATAACATTTGAGAAAGTAAAAGGGTGTGTTGATTATCGTCATTTCCTTGTGTATTACTGTTATCGCCAAAAGTATTATTATTATGGGATTAAAAATGCAAAATGGCGTCAACACGTTCCATTAAGTATACAAGTTTTCTACTAAGTAGGATACACAAGCGAATAAAATTTGAAAGTGATCACAGGAGTCTGTCTACACCTTTCAAAATGAAACAAATGCCATCGTTTATCCAACTGTGAGCAGCAAAAACGAAGGCAAATGATGACGGCCTGTAGAAAGCATGGTATTAATAATGCTGGAACAGTGGTAAGCATGAATGTAAGATTGGTAGAATCCAAGGATGAGGTGGATATTCAGGAAGTGAAATTTAACTACAAAATTTCTATGAAGAATCATGTGATGAATCCTGTAAGCAAGGTCGTTACAAAGCTACCATTACTAAGGTTCATTTCATACCTGCTCAATAACAGAGGCTGCAAAACTCTGTGCTAGTCACAAGTGCAATCATATCTTAGTTCTGCACCAGTTTCTACGACTTCTGGACAGAATAGAGAAGCGAACAAGACGACTTGTCTCTTGCCTGGGCCCGGCCAGGATAGATCTCTCACTCCAACAGAGCATTCAACTCAGGAGACACGTGAGAGGCCTTACTGTTATGCACAAATCCAATATAATGTCAAGGTACCACACGTTGCTCCACTTCGCAGACAGTGGAAACACTAACACAAGACGTGTTTCAAATAATTCCACTTTGGCTGTACCCTTCAGGAACATCATTTCTTGTAACATCATTCATTTCTAGGATGACTCGAGTCTGGAACGTGCTCATAGGTTCTTACTTCATCCTGTTCCCTATGAAAATAATAAAAGTAATAGGTACAGCATTCAAATGAACTGAGGTAGGTAAAAGCTCTTAGCTTTAAGCAGAGGCAAAACAAAAACACTTAATATGACCTAATAATAGTATGCAGAAGCGCATTTCTGAACACGCAACACTTCGGAACTTGAAGAGGTTGCAAGATAGGAGCACAAAACCACACTGCATTTCACTCCTGTCAGATAAGAACAGAAAATTGAGGCTACAGTGGGCACATTACGCCTCATAATCCCAACTGATCATTGTTTAAATGCCACAACGTACCTGAGTATGTTGCTGACCAAGTACATTTCTTTATGGTCACAGTTTACTCATCTCCCAGGAGTTACTCTCACAGGATAACTGACCATGTAACAAAACACATGCCATCTCAAGCTGGCTCCATGACCCAATTATGAGTTCAGTGTATTTCAATGGCCTCCTCAGTCAACATATCTTGTAGACAGCCTGTACTGTCTGCACAGACAGCCCATGCTGTCTGCCAGCTTAGTTCATATTTCGCGCCACTCAAGTGCTGCCATCTATAGGCCTTGCCACTTCAGTATGCCCAGACTTGCCTCGCTCTCACTCACACAGCGGCCTGGCATCAAGACACAAGTACTCCCAGCTCTCTCTCGCGGGCATGGCCCTGCCCGGGCCATGGGCACAAACACACAAGCCTGTGTAACCCACTACGACTTAACAATAAACAAAGAAGCCTCCGAAGACGTATATCATTCACACCCCGCTAGCACCTACCAAATAACACCGTTATAAATGGTGACAGCGGTGCTTGCAGCAGTTGTGTTTGCCTGGAGAGAAGGAGGAAGAGGTATGAAGTCACACTTCATCACCCTACACAAGAAGCATCCGTCTCTCAACGAGTTATCCTGATGTCGTGTCTGCACGTTAGAGCATCCAGACACAGGTACAAGCAGGATCCAGCCGAAATTTGCCGAATTTCTTCGAGAATTGTGAGTGGCGTCCCAGCGTCTCACGCTACAGTGTCCCACGCTGTTTCTCAAGTCACGTTTTCAGCGTCACTTGTATGTTGCTGTTGTTGTTCAGCTCAGCACAGCTGTTTCAGCAAGCCAGAGGTGAGTCTTGTGGTGATTTCTGCGTCCAGTGTGAGCTTCTCCACGTGTTTGTGGGTGGGGGAGGAGAGGAGAGGAAGTGGCTGTTCCTCACCTTGCCCATGCTCGCCCCGCCATGCACTCACCCACGCTCCTCGCCACCACACTACCATACACCACTCACACTACTCACTCCCTCTGCTGTGTTTTCTGCTGTTTTTCGTGTGATTCGTCGCCAGTGCTGTGTATCCGAGTGCCCGAGGCCACTCGAAGCTGCGTGGATCAGCATCCCACGTAGATCACGACACCACGTGAATCGACACCACGTTGGGTGTGGCCGATGTCACGTAGACCTACAAAGCCACGTGAGTTACCAGATATCCCAGGCCTCATGCTGTGGTCTGCTGCCCGCATCACATCGACGCCACCCACGATGCTGCCCGACTTCATGACGTCACGATGTCTGCTGACGTCACCTCACGATGTCTGTTGACGTCACCTCACGATGTCTGCCTGACGTCACCTCGAGATGTCTGCTGACGTCACCCACGATGCTGCCCGACTTCATGACGTCACGATGTCTGTTGACGTCATCTCACGATGTCTGCTGACGTCACCTCACGATGTCTGCTGACGTCACCTCACGATGTCTGCCTGACGTCACCTCGAGATGTCTGCTGACGTCACCTCGCGACATCACGCCTGACATCACATGATGTCAACATCGAGTGTTTCTAGTAATTATTTCAGTATTGTCGAGAAGATTGAGAGAAGATATATGTCGTGTGTTAATTAATTCCTCTCAGTCAGTGTTCTCACATTTTAGTATGTCTTAGTGTCAGTTTTGTGCACAGAAAAGTATCATTTGCTAGTTAAGCCATGTTGTACCGTATGTACAGCGGTGTGTTTGTAAGTTTTCCGTGTGTCCAGTGAGGTCTGTGGTCAGACCCTTGAGTAGCACCACTGTGTTAAGTCACCCGCCTGACCAGTGTTTGACAGCTGATTTCTCAGCCCTGAGCGTATGAGCCCCCTTGTACAGAAAGCTTTTATGCTCGTCGCTCGTGTTGTTCTGCAGAATCGTACCTGCTACGATTCCCATCGAGATTTGTTTCACTTCACCTCCAGACCATCAGAGTGCAGTTATATTTAGAGAAACAAGTCTGGGGACGCTTAGGCTAACCTCTGCTATAACTCCAACTGTCGAGAGATGATACTCGTCAAGCCGCAGCCAGGCCTGTCGGCAGGCGCTGTGTCAGCCTCGTGTCACAAGCTTCAGTGAGCAGCCTGCACAAAGATGTCGTCACTTTGACTGCTAGCTCTCTCACTGCAGTCTGGTGTATGATGTTACGACTCCCAGATGTTTCGCCCAGTCGTCTCTGCCAGGACTCGCTCCACAACTCGCTCCACGCTCGCCGGCAGTGATAGCCCAGCGACAGTACCAGTTGAGAAGTGTCCTCCTGAGTCGCTTGCCAGAAGTCCTGCCCAGTTGCCGAGTTTTGTCGACGCCTCACTCGAGGGCACCAGCATGTCGTGCCCCAGGTTGAGTGAAAACCTGCAGCGACTCCTACGATGTCTGCTTCACCGTTCCAGAGGAGACCGTACCCTGTTACGTCACAGCTCAGCCGCAGCGATGTCTCCCGTGTTGCAGTATCTGTCCAGACGCAGGAAGGCGTGCAGTGATACACTTCGATGCTCACTGCCTTTGACCACGATGTTTAGCACACCCCATATGTTTTTTCTTCCCTCCCTGTAGGAAGTTTTTTTTTCATGTCCATATGTATATATATGTTTTTATTTTGTGTTCTGTGCCCTGTTCCTACGAGAGAGAGAGAGAGAGACCGAGTTTTTTTTTACTACCAGTATTGTCGCGTCGGGACGACGCGCGGTAGGTGGCCGAGCGTATGTAGACAGCCTGTACTGTCTGCACAGACAGCCCATGCTGTCTGCCAGCTTAGTTCATATTTCGCGCCACTCAAGTGCTGCCATCTATAGGCCTTGCCACTTCAGTATGCCCAGACTTGCCTCGCTCTCACTCACACAGCGGCCTGGCATCAAGACACAAGTACTCCCAGCTCTCTCTCGCGGGCATGGCCCTGCCCGGGCCATGGGCACAAACACACAAGCCTGTGTGAAACCCAACACTAGTTATCAATAAAACTAAGAAGCCTCCGAAGAAGTATATCATTAACACCGCTCTACAACCTACCAAATAAACACCGTTATAAATCCTTGATCACATGAAGTATGTGGACCATATGCAGGCCGAAGCAGAGCTGGAGGTGTGTGCGTTGCAACGCCACGATCAGACTAATGTTAGGGACAAACCGTCTATCCCTTCTCCCACTACTACTGGTACGGAAGACGGCCCAGTAAGGCTCCATACTTATGGCCTGCGACCCAGTACATTTCTGTGACATTGACGTACCTACTGACTTGTCTGACTCCTACGCTAGTTATGCTAATTGTTTGCTTGCAGAAATGGGTATAAATGCACACACATTGTATAGCTAGTCGATAATAGAGTCAGGGTGGACAACATCATGTAATTATGTAAATACTTTTAGAAGGGTACCCAGAGTGTAATGAATTCCATGGATATAGTATTATTGTATGTATGTGCACCAGTGTTTTATAACTAAAGGAAAAAAAAAAAAGCCTGTATTACGGTCAGGGCAGTGCTGCCCTCTGAGTTACATGTCACACCTTAGGAAATGCTACTGTCAGTCATTGTTTGCAGATGTGAGCGTGCAACAACGTTAGTAGACGAGTGGTCAACTGATGTTCAGCCCTGCGGACAACCTGTATATAGAAGATTTTAGTTCCAGTGCTGACGTCTCCGGGCTCTCTACTCGATGAAACAGCGCGGGCAAACCAGTTTTCTCTTCCCCTGGATGGGAGAGTTTTTTTTTGCCTGTCGCATTTTTTTTGTCCATTTTTTATTTACTAGTGAGCGAAAGCCAGTCCCTCTCTGGGGTAGCTAGTGTAATTCCTTTATACCTATGGGCCCACCAGTATTGTCGCGTCGGGACGACGCGAGGTGCGTGGCCGAGCAAATGTAGACAGCCTGTACTGTCAGAGCACACAGCCTAGCCGTCTGCTCTGACTAGTTCATATTTCGCGGCATTCAGTGCTGCCCTCTGTAGGCCTACCTAGGTCGGTGGGAAGCACAGACCACCCTCTCTCACTCCTCGACCGACCGACGTGATACTCACAGGTGCTCCCCCTCCACGGACTGGCTTGCGGTCACTCCCTCACACTGCCCGTTGTGTACTCACTCCTACCCGCTGTTCAGCAGTAAGAACAGCAATAACAATCTCAGTCAAATGGAACACCTTTGTGATGTGGAGGAGCGGGAGATTCGCATCATGAATGTGCAGTCGACAGATCTTCAGCATCTGCATGATGCTATCAACGTGACCCTGAATCTCTAAGGAATATTAAGAGCACCTTGTCACAAAGAATTTAAGATATTCCTGGGGCAAAAGAAGGCCCTACCCAGCAATAGAATGGTGTTTCTAATAAAGTGGCCACTGTGTTTATATGAACATAATAACATAAGAACATAAGAAAGAAGGAACACTGCAACAGGCCTACTGAGCCATGCAGAGCAGGTCCATGTGCCCCCCCCCGGATTAGCCCAATGAACCCCCCCCCCTGGATGAGCCTAATGACCCACCCACTCAGGTCCAACTCACACCCACCCACACCCACTCATGTATTTATCTAACCTATTTTTAAAACCACACAACTTTCTAGCCTGAATAACTGTACTCGGGAGTTTGTTCCACTCATCCACGACTCTATTACCAAACCAGTGCTTCCCTATATCCTTCCTGAATCTGAATTTTTCCAACTTGAAACCATTGCTGCGAGTCCTGTCTTGACTGGAAATTTTCAGCACGCTATTTACATCCCCTTTATTTATTCCTGTTTTTCATTTATACACCTCGATCATATCTCCCATAATTCTACGCCTTTCGAGAGAGTGCAGATTCAGGGCCCTCAGTCTATCCTCAAAGGGAAGATTTCTGATACATGGGATCATCTTTGCCATCTTCCTCTGTACGTTTTCCAGAGCATTTATATCCATTCTGCAATACGGTGACCAGAACTGTGCAGCCTAACCAAAGATATATAGAGTTGAAGAACAACCTGAGGACTTCTATTATTTATACTTTTAGATATGAAGCCAAGAATTCTGTTAGGGGTAATCAGCACCTTCTCAGCGCGAACGAAAAATTGTCGAAAAATTCACAAACTGAGTTAATCTTATAGAAAAATAGCGTAACTCTCTGGCAACACAATGGTACCAGAATCATTGTTCTACGACATTCCTACAAGGAATTATGGTCATTTAAAACACCTAGGGTGACGTCACCACCCGCGGCAGGTGTGCTCACCTGTCCTCAATTTTTTTTTTGTTTTTTTCCGTTTTTTTCGTGTATTTATTGTATTATTCTTTCTAAGATAATAATTGACGATTTGGCATCATAATACAGTGGGCGGGACTTATCCGTAGAGTTCCAACCAACCAGGAACCTCCTGGCACCATTTTGCTGACGTCATGGAAAATTCCAGTCTCGGGGTGGCCTGGGAATATGCTTCAATATAACGCTATTATAGCTTCTACGGCTTATTTATCTATCACAATTGATCTAATATGACATAATAAACAATATAAATAACAAAGAAATATGGTAAATACTCCAGAATGAATAATATATGGCATATTCTCATAGCGCTCCATCTGGAATAATAGATTCCCATTCTCAGAGAAGGGCTTCCATTCTCTTTCTTTCACCTCCAGGGTCCTTATATTAAAGAAAACGAACATGGGTAACTATGATATACACTCGTAATGCAGTATAAGACAGAAAAATGTTATTTTCACGAAAAAAAAAAAAATCGGTGGTCCGGCTGTTTCGCGGATTATCTCGGAAGTAAGTTATTCACATATATGAGCCACTAAATTCGTTAATAATAGCAAGAATGAATGAATGAAGAAAGGATAAATTACAGAACGGCTAACCATTAGAAATACAGTTTAGCATTGTTTTATGCGTAGATAATGCCAAAACAGCTTCTCCAAGTCCCATGTCGAAGTTACTGTTTAATATGTATGATTATTAGTAAATAATTTTTTTCTCAGTTGTTTTTTGAGCTATCTTATTGAAACTTGGTCACATTACTATTGAAAGATGCTTCTTTACGTACAAAAAAAAAAATGAAAGAAATCGAACGAAAAATAAAAAAGTTCATGTGTTAACGCTAATTACCCCTTATTGTGAACACTAATGCACTGTTGTCTTGGTTTTAGATTACTGCTAACCAGAACTCCTAAATCCTTTTCGCAATCAGTAGTATTAAGATCTACATTATTTAGTTTATATGTGGCATGGTTATTTAACTGTCCAACATTTAGAACTTTGCATTTGTCAATATTAAACTGCATCTGCCACTTCTCTGACCATTGCATCAGTCTATTCAAATAATCCTGGAGTGCTCTAGTGTCCTCATTAGAATGAATTGGACGGCCTATTTTGGTGTCACCAGTAAATTTGCTTATGTAGCTATTTATTCCCTCATCTATGTCGTTTATGTAAATTGTGAACAACAAGGGGCCCAACACTGACCCCTGAGGAACACCGCTTGTGACGTGCCCCCATTCTGATTTCTCCCCATTTATGTAAACTCTCTGCTGCCTATTTGTCAGCCATGCCTCTACCCAGGAAAAAATTTATCCTCCTATTCCGTGTACTTAAAGTTTCCTCAATAACCTCTGATGTGGAACTCTATTGAAAGCCTTACTGAAGTCCATATACTCAATATCATATTTATTACCATGATCTACCTCCTCCAACACCTTAGTCAAAAAAGTTAGTAAATTCGTAAGACAGGAATGCCTCTTTGTAAAACCGTGTTGAGATTCATTAATCAATCTGTGCCTGTCAAGATGGCTACGAATTGCTTCGGCAATTATTGATTCCATAAATTTTCCCACAATGGAGGTAAGGCTTATTGGTCTATAGTTCGAAGCCAAGGACCTGTCACCTGCCTTGTAAATAGGTATTACATTTGCCATTTTCCACTTATCAGGCACTATGCCAGTTTGTAGTGATATGTTAAAAAGATTAGCCAAAAGAATTCTAAGTTCCTCTTTACATTCCTTTAACACCCTTGCAAACAGTTCATCAGGACCTGGGGATTTGTTAGGTTTTAGTTTCTCTATTTGTCTGAGGAACATGTCATTAGTTACCGCAATCGTGCATAGTTTATTATCGTCCTGTTCTACATGATCTATTTTTTCAGGAATATCGCTATTATTTTCCTGGGTAAAAGCTGGGAGGAAGTAGGTATTGAGAATTTCACTCGTATCCTTATCACTGTCAGTGATCTGACCAGAGTTACTCTTAAGTGGGCTAATCTTGTCCCTAATCTTACTTCAGTATACCTGAAAGAGCCCTTTTGGGTTAGTCTTTGAATCCCTTGCGACCTTAGCCTCATAATCTCTTTTTGCTTTTCTTATTCCTTTCTTTATTTCTCTCTTTAACTGAATATATTGATTTCTTAGCTGCCCATCCCCTCTTTTGATATGCCTATTATGCGTCTCTTTTGACTAATGAGATGTTTTAATCTATTGTTCATTCATTTGGGATAATTTTTGTTAGATCTAATTTCCCTACTCGGAACAAAAGTTGTCTGGGCAGCTAGAACTATGCTCTGAAAAACGTCATATTGGCAACCATGACCACCTACCTGACCCATAGTCAGGACATCCCAATTTAGCCCACCCAGGTAATTTTTCAGTCCCATGAAGTCGGCCAAGCAAAAATCTGGGACAGAGATTTGATTGCAGTTATCTGGGTAATTCCATGATATATTAAAACTAAGTGATTTGTGATCACTTTCCCCAAGCTCATCATTAACCTCAAGATTATTAATTAGTGAATCTTTGTTGGCAGGAACCAATTCAAGCAGATAGTTTCGTCTAGTTGGTTCTGTCCCAACCTATTCTAAAAAGCAATCCTGTTATATTGTTCCAATCAATTTGTTGGATGTTGAGACGTCATGGCAAGCCATTAGGTTCACTAACAGCCATGCGGTTCACTTATATTTCATAAAATGCTGCAGATTAACCTATAGGGATCAAATGTATACACTGAAGAACAAGCATCTTAGTACAACCTAAGAAACAATCACCGAACAAGAATATAATTGTGTAGAAATTTTTATGCAGAACCTGACTTTATTCTTTTAAACAACGCACAAAGAAATACTAAGTAGAAAATAAAACCTGGTGAAATCAAATCAATTCAAGTTTTTTCTTCAGTGAATAACGTATGTAACAAACATCTGTAAATTTTAATTCTTTTAGTGTTTATTTATTAATAATTAATAAAAGAAGTGATCATTTAATAATGGATACCTATCGTTTCTTTAGCTTAAACATATTATTCACCATTTATGTTAAGCATGATTGATTTAATACTGAATTTTAACACTGGGCTAATGGAGGAGCAGTCTCGCCTCGTGTTAAATATCTGCATACTGATAACAGGTGTGCAATCTTCCATTTTACTCTTCACAAGAGATCAGCTGCTACTACTGGTGACCAAGGAAAAGACACGAGCAGTTGCTCTGTCCCCATTAACACATCCTCACATGCAAACATCTGAGAATTGTCTTGTGTCTGCAGGCTACTGTATGTCAGTTGTGTGGATGTAGAATCTCGGTTAATTATATTGTTGAATATAGCCTCTAAGAGGCAGGGTCGTCACTCTGAACTTTGTTCAGTTTCCTTGTAACAGTGGCATACTTTTATGAACATATATCTCACATAAAATTTCTGTGAACTTAGTTTCTGTTCCTTTTCATGTATGAAGGAGGTGCCGGCACTAAGTCTAATGTAATCTTCCTGTGTTCTGCTTCTGGGACATTGCTGTAGTGGAGCGGTTTAGGACTGAGAATTTTTATGCATCTGTCTTTAGTGAACATAATGTGTGCTAAAGCTGAATATACAATTTATATTGGGACTGACTCATTTGGGTCTTATTACTATATATTTATGCTCTGTGAATTGGTCTCTAATACTACACTGTTGATGTGGTCTCAGAAAAAAATCTACATATTAAGTAGTAAAGGATTTTAGTATTTGTCCAATTTTCTGGACATAATGATAACTATTTTGATTTAATATGTGACTGGATAATATCTTCATACACATGCAGTGTTGATGGAATGCTGTATGTTGAGAGATACTTACCTTGATTAATATGTGGGATTTCTGACCGACGCATCTATTATATAATTTGCAGGTGTTGAACTTATGGATCAACTTGAAATCAGGAATTATTCCAGTTGTGTACTACATTTTTAATATTATTCATGTAAAATAAAGGTATATTTTTACTAGATGTGTTAATTCAGAAAAGAAGCATGCACAAATAATCCGTACATAGGAGAGAGGAGCTTACAACGACGTTTCGGTCCGACTTGGACCATTTACGAAGTCACACTAACAATAAGGAGAGAAGGAAGGAGTATATATATATAGACCAGCAGACAGGGACGGGACAAGAGAGGTAGTAGGAAAGGAAGAAGATAAGTAGTGGTAGAGGTAGCAGTAGTAGTGGTGGATTGAGTCAAAGACTAAGAAAGAGGAGCAGTGCAAGGGAGCTCGGGGCCCACAAAGAGGAGCAGTGCAAGGGAGCTCGGGGCTCACAAAAAGGAGCAGTGCAAGGAAGCTCGGGGCCCACAAAGAGGAGCAGTGCAAGGGAGCTCGGGGCTCACAAAAAGGAGCAGTGCAAGGAAGCTCGGGGCCCACAAAGAGGAGCAGTGCAAGGGAGCTCGGGGCCCACAAAGAGGAGCAGTGCAAGGGAGCTCGGGGCTCACAAAAAGGAGCAGTGCAAGGAAGCTCGGGGCCCACAAAGAGGAGCAGTGCAAGGGAGCTCGGGGCTCACAAAGAGGAGCAGTGCAAGGGATCTCGGGGCCCACAAAGAGGAGCAGTGCAAGGGAGCTCGGGGCTCACAAAGAGGAGCAGTGCAAGGGAGCTCGGGGCCCACAAAGAGGAGCAGTGCAAGGGAGCTCGGGGCTCACAAAGAGGAGCAGTGCAGGGGAGCTCGGGGCTCACTAAGAGGAGCAGTGCAAGGGAGCTCGGGGCCCGCAAAGGGTAAGAACAAGAACACAGAGGGGGGAAATAATACTAGACCAAATACCCAAGGCAGAAGAAAGAAAACCCAAAGGAGAAAGAGGATAGAGGAAACAAGAGGAGGGAGAAGGGAGGAAAAAGAATCAGGTTAACTCACGGGTGTTCTGAAGTTTGTAGCATTTTACAATGTAATGACAAAGGAAGGCATCTACAGAGACAAATCCACGACTAAGCTTCGGTCAATGAAAGTTGTGTATAAGGGAGGATTCAACCAGACGGCGACTGTGAAAGTTAGATGTAGGGTAGACAGTTTTAGCAGAAGACCAGTCAGTAGGATGACTGTGTTCTCTGACATGACAGAAAAGAACATTGTTGGTGTTGGCAAGCCTAATACTACTTTTATGCTCCCTGAGTCTGTCTGTCCAAAGTACTGAAAAGAAAAGGAGGAACAGGAAATAGAGTAGACACCAGGAGAATCTATAGAGGGAGGAGAGGTATGAACTACTTTGGTGCGAAGAGTGTAAGTATGGCGGGAAGTAAGTTTGATGTTTAAGGAACGGAGAGAGTTGTTGAGATTAGAAGACTGGAAATATAGGGAAGGCAGAGGACAGGAGAGTTCCAGGGAGTAGAGAGTCTGGAAGAGAACGAAGTCCTTTAAGCACCTGAGAAGGCAGAGACTACAAAATGGGAAGGGTACCCAAGCCGTGAAAATGAACAATGAAGAATGGAAATTTCTGATTCAAGTAACTGAGGATCACAAATGTGAAGAACACGGAGAAAGAGGAAGATAAAAACTCTTTTCTTGAGAGAGGAAGCATGATAAGAAAAGTAGGGAATGTACATGCCACTGCATAGGGTGCGGTAAACGGTGGACATGGACATCAAGGAAAGGGAGCAAAGAATTAGATTCCCATTCAGCTTTAAACTTAATGGAAGGAGCAAGATTATTATGGGCATCAAGAAATAACTGAAAGAGACTAGAGTCACGAGGTCAAAGATCAAAGATGTCATCTACATAGCGGAGCCAGAGAGAAGGTCGCACGTCAACAGTAGGAAGAAGAACGGTCTCGAAGTATATTCCATGTAAAGATTAGCAAGAACAGAAGGTAGAGGAGAGCCCATAGTGATACCGAAGATTTGAAAATAATATTTACTTTGGAAGGAAAAGGAATTTAAGTCCACACAAAGGCGGATAAGATCAAGAAAGACATCAGTAGAAACAGGAGATGAAGTAACCTTTCATTGGCCTTCTCTCTGAGAAAATGGAGAACATCATCAAAAGGAACATTAGTGAAGAGGGACTCAGTGTCAAGACATCTTACAGATCGGGAGAGAGCGAACAAGTACACTGAAGTCTTGAGAGTGACGAAGGTGGGCAGGAGAAAAAGTACCAAGAAAGAGAGAGAGGGTTTTGACCAGCCAAGAAGCAAGGGAATAAGAGGATATGATTATTGAGAAATTTCCACTTTTCGTAATTTATTTTTCCGTCTTGGCTACCCTTCCCATTTCATAAACTCTACCTTCTCATGTGTTAAATGGACTTTCTTCTCTCCCAAACTCTCTTCTCCTGAGAATTCTCCTGTTCTCTGCCTTCCCTATATTTCCAGTCTTTAAAATCTCAAAAGCTCTCTCCATTTCTTAGACATCAAACTTACTTTTTGCCAGACTAACACTCTTCACACCAATCTAGTTCATACCTCTCCTCCCTCTGTAGATGCTTATTACAACCCAGGAACAGAAAAGGCCTGTTATCCTGGTTGTAAAGGGAGCAAAATAAACACAGCTGAATGACTTTGATTTATATTATCCTTCACCTAGTATAAACAGCTGTATGTACATTATATACACTATGTACAGCAATAGGTATTAGTGCATGCCACAGTAAGCAAGCAGAATTAATGCTACTAGAGAGCAGATCGTGCTTCAACCAATTCTAGAATGGAAATGACAAGGGTGGAAACATGAGTGGTGATCACATCACCTCCACAACTGCCAGACCCACTTTCTCATTGGCTGAACCTAGATACTCATCTGACGATGGGGCCCCATCGTACTACCCTTAGCACCCGGTTTGCTGGTTGGGAATGTAGCCTTTTAATGAAGGTGTGTACATACGCCAAATAAATATTACATACTCTTCGCATGCCACAATACTCCTGGTGTCTACTCTATTTCTTGTTCCTCCTGTTCTCTTTAGTACTTTGGAGAAACTGGCCGTTCTCTTTCTGACAAACTCAGGGAACACAAAAGCAGTGTTATGCTTGCTGACACCTACAATGCTCTTTTTCTGTCATACCAGAGATCACAGTCATTCTATTAACAGGTCTTCTGCTAAAACTGTCTACCCTACATCTAAGTTTCACAGTCGCTGTCTGGTTGAATCCTCCCTCATACACAACTTTCCTTGGATGAATCTTAGTCCTGGCTTGTCTCTGTAGATGCCTTCCTTTCCATTATATTGTAAAATGCTCCAAACTTCAAAACACCCGTAACTTAACCTGATTCTTCTTTTTTTTTACTTCTCTCTTGTCCCATTTCCTCTTTCCTCTTTCTCCTTTGGGTTTTCTTTCTTCTGTCTTGGGTATTTGGTCCATTATTATTATTTTTCTCCCCTCTGTATTTTTGTTTCTGTAGGCCCCTAGCTCCCTTGCAGTGCTCCTCTTTCTTAGTCTTTGACTGACTCCACCACTACGACTACTACTACTACTACTGCCTCTACCACTTCTCTTCTTAATTTCCTACTACCTCTCTTATCCCATCCCTGTCTGCTGGCCTATATATACTCCCTCCTTCTCTCCTTTTTGTTATTGTGACTTTGTAAATGGTCCAAGTCGGACCGAAACGTCGTCGTAAGCTCCTCCTATGTGTGGGCTATTTGTGTATTGTTCCAGTCACTGTTTTGTGCCTTTTTGCTATTTAAGAAACGTGCCTTTTCCACTTCTCGTTTTAGCAAATCCCTAAACTACGAACAGAATAATGTATCTTGTTTTAAACCACGAGAAAATTTGAGTACAATAGGTCATGTTTTGAAATCAGAGACAAGAATGGTTCACGCCAGAGACTATAACAAAGGAAGAGAATTTAACTAATTTAAAGAATTATTAAAAGGCGAATTTAAAATTTGAGATGAATGTAGCTATGAGGTTATAAAATGTAATATTCCTGTTCTTGGCCCAGTGAAACATCCACAGTAACTTATACTTCCACACCTACTGCCAACACCTACGTCACATCATACTTCCACACTTGCTGCCAAAACCGCTGTCATATACTTTCCGCACTTGCTTGCCAAACACCTCTCACTCATTACTATTCACACTTGTTGCCAAACCTATGTCACTCATACTTCCACGATTGCTGCCAAAACTCTACGTAACTTATAATTCCACACTTGCTGCATTACCTACGTTACTCATACTTTCACACCTTGCTACCAATGCCTACGTTACTCATACTTTCACACTTGCTACCAACACCTACGTTACTCATACTTTCACACTTGCTGCCAACACCTCTGTCACTCATACTTTCACACTTGCTGCCAACACCTCTGTCACTCATACTTTCACACTTACTGCCAACACCTATGCCACTCATACTTCCACACTTGCTGCCAACAACTCTTTCACTCATTCGCACTTGCTGCCAAAAAAACCCTTTCCACTCATACTTCACGCTTGCTGGCCAAACTACGTAACTCATACTTCCACACATCTGCTGCCAAAACCTAACTTTATCATACTTTCCACCTTGCTACCCAACCTCGTTACTCATACTTTCACACTTGCTGCCAATACCTACGTTACTCATACTTTCACACTTGCTGCCAACACCTACGTTACTCATACTTTCACACTTGCTGCCAACACCTACGTTACTCATACTTTCACACTTTCTGCCAACACCTTCGTTACTCTTCTAGACAAAAATGACTTATAGCAAGAAATTGAAGAAGCTCAATGTGCAGAATACCGGGAAATGTAATTTCAAATTTGTAGTTACAGAATATAATAACAGTAATTTAATTACAAAAATAAAATCGAGAATGATATATAACCATAAATGAAGTAGAAAAGCACCTGAGAAAATTACAATGAATTTCTATTTGATTAAGATAGGAGGCTGACCGAATATAGTTTCAGTCTCGACTGGTCAATCGGCATGTATTATGTGCCGACACATAAGACAAATCCTTAGCTAACACTTTTTTTTTTTTTTGATATTGGGAAATGATTTTGGACGATTCTCCAAAAGGCTAATTAAAATAATTATCGTTTCTTTGAATCTATAAGAGTTACGTTTTGAAAGATAAAGTTGCTTAGATACATTTTCATAAACTGTAAGTAGAATGGAGACTAAGTGTCCCACCGATGTCTGCTTTAAAAAATGCCCATATATTCACTTCTTTAATTTCTATTTGAGTAAACTCTCATTTTCTAGCATGAAATATTGCCATGTCATTATATTACACCATCAAACACTACATATTATTCCATACCTCAGTATTATTCCATGAAGGTTAGCTCTTAATTTATCACTTGTCTCTCATTTCCCTATTTATGCCATCAGTTCCTCTCATCAACCACGCATCTACAATCTTCCATTTTCTTTCTTTTAGAAATTCATTTAAACACCTTCAGTCTTATATCAATTACTTACCATACAACACCAATGATGAGTAACCAACTTAAACTTTGTTAAATAATACTAACATAAGCAACACAACTGCCTAAATTTAATATCTGATTATTTTATGATACATAAAAGAAAACTTATTTTGTTTTAGTATGAAATCACAGCTGCAGCTGACCGGTACAGCCGAGTCCGTACAGTCCGAGTCCGGTACAGTGAGTCCGGTACAGCTTCCTGTTTTTACGTTTTCAAGAAAGTGGTTAAAAATATGACACCCATCACACAGGATACTTGATAAGACTAGAAATAAATATAACAAGTAACACAGGCTGGATATTAGTGACCTATCCCTGGCTACATGAGCCGTTCTTACTGAACACCATTGGCAAAAGGAGAGATAAATAACAATCCTAGGAATACGTATGAAGCTCTAGTAAGAATTCTTTCAATTAAGGTTAAATAGGACTGGCACTGTGGTAAGCCTACTAGTTCAAGACACGTCTTACACTTTCAACCTCACACCGTCATTGAAATTTAGACTAAATTATTCATGTGCAGTAATGGAAAGATATGTTAATACATACAGATATAAACAATCACAAATGAAACGAAAGAAAAAACGCTCACAAAGGTCCAGTTCAAAACGCTAATTCAAAACGAATAGGATTTGTATTTTCTGTGACTTATAATATAATATATATATATATATTATATATATATATTATATATATATATATATATATATATATATTATATATATTATGAAAGTTAAGAAATGTGCAACATTGCTGGCTATCTTTATTGTCGGACGTTTCGCCATCCAGTGGCTCTTATCATTACAGATTCTAGGAATAGTAGGAAAACAGAGAGAAACTATATTACAACAAGACGAGGTAATCAGTCCCTCGGACTTGGAGTTAGTGTCACAGCATCGTGGTGGAGGAGAATCTGGAGCAAAGGCGAACGAACGAAGTTAAGGTAAGATCCCAAATGGGATGAGCGGGGAAGACGAGGACAGACGAAGAATAGTGCTGGAGAGAGTGTTCTTAGTTGTAGAAGAAATAGAGCCAGGGCTTAACCACAGCAGCTAGTCGATCGTGGGAAAAGGACAATGAGGGAAACAACATAGCAGGCTCTTCTGTTTCGACTCCGGTGGGTGAATGGGGAAGTGTGGACAGACGATGAACAGTCGTGAGAGGAAGGTCTTGAGTTGTAGATGAAAGAGCAGGGCTCTAAACCCAGCTGAGTCGTGCACTGCGAGGCAGTGTAAGAGAGTGCATGTGAGGACATAGAGGAGGAGAGCAGACTGCAGACAGGTGCTCGTCGACTGATATGCTTCAGGCTGAGCTGAAGTGCTGGTTTGGACGTTCAGGTGTTGGAAGTAGGTGGAAGGGTGTTGTGTGTTGGGCTGCACTTCGCTGGTGATGGAGCCACTCTTGGATTCACAAGAGGCCGGTCTTGTCTAACTAATTTATTAACTTTCTTCAGCAAAGCTTTTGAGGCTGTTGACCACGATAAAGAATTTGATATTGTTTTACTTAGGATTTTAGTAAGGCATTTGATAGAGTTCCGCACCAAGACTGTTGAAGAAAGTAGCAGCTCATGCATTGGGGGGGAAGGGTGTGCTCTCGTGGATCGAATCATGGATCAACAGACAGGAAGCAGAGAGGAGAGTGTCCATAAATGGGGTTAAATCCGGGAGTGGGGATCAGTAAACATGTGGCGTTCCACAGGGACAATCTTGGGCCCCCCGTTGACGTTTATAATATATATCAATGATCTTAGGGATGAAGAATATAGTGATATGAGAAATTCGCGATGACACGAAAGATAGGTAGGATTAAATGATTCAAGACGTAGATGTTAGGGAACTTCAGGAAGGATTTGGACCAAACTCTTAATCTTGGTCAGGAAATGTGTAGCTCGGCAAGATGCGTCATTGTAGATAAATGCAAGGTCTGGTGAGCTCGGGAGTGTCCATAACCCTAGCACTTATAAGTTAAATAATGTAGAACTTAGCCATGCAGATTGCGAAAAAGGACTTGGGGTTATGGTAAGCAAGCAACCTTAAACCAAGGACAGCAATGCCTAAGCCGTACGTAATAGGCAAATAGATTACAGGGATTTATATCAAGAGTGTAAGCAACAGAAGTCAGAGGTCATACTGCAGCTGTATACCATTCATTTGTAAGGCCTCACTAGATTTGCAGCTAAATTCTGGTCTCCATATTACAGAAAGACATAAATTTCGTTCGAACATTCCGCGTAGTATGTCTAAATTAATACATAGCATTAGATCTTCCTTATTATGAGAAAGATTGAAGTCTTTTTAAGTTACATTTGCACTTGTTAGACGAAGATGAATGAGGGAGAACCTGATCGAAGTGTATAAGTGGAAGATAGGTATTAATAAAGGGAATTAACAAGTAATCTTGAGGACACTGATCTCTCCAAGAGAAGAAACACAGTAATGGATTTAAATTAGATAATGTAGATTTAGCAAAGGACATAGGAAGTATTGGTTTGGAATAGGGTAGTTGATGAGTGGAACAGTTACCTAGTTGGGTTAGTGAGGCTAGGACTTTGGGTAGTTTCTATTTAGGTAGGATTGTACATGAGTGGGAGGGGTTGGATTTGAGAGGGGACTGAACATCGGAGCTTATTTGTCGGGAGGCATTGAAAAATTGGGTTGGTCAAATGTTTGTTAGTGGGATGAAATTGTAAAGGACCTGCCTAGTATGGGCCAATAGGCCTGCTGCAAGTGTTCCTCCTTTTCTTATGTTCTTATTTCTTAAGTCTACTCTTGGACATTTGACTAGTTGCATTCTGAGGTGGAGCAGTTCAGATTCCCAAGAAGGTAAGATAGTGGTTTTCAAAAGGGAATTTGGTGACGGTTTTTTATAACTTTCTTGCACTAACTATAATATATATATTATATATATATATATATATATCTATATATATATATATTATATAAAATATATATATATATATATACATATATATATATTATATCTATTATATATATATATGCAAAAACAACCACTGTGAAAGAATAGAGAAATTCCAAGGCGCATTGTGACTAATCAATTATATGCGTTTACAGTCTTGAATGATTCCTTACTGAGGTTAGGACACGCTATCCTTTGGTATAGCCAGGAGCCGTATGTTGTAGGCAAGTTACCTGATTGATGTGCGCCTCAGGAGATGTCCTCGGTATTATACTCACCCCAAGATCTTTTTCCTTGAGTGAGGTATGCAGTCATTGGCCACCTAGACTATACTTTTTCTGCGGTCTTCTTTGACTTTCCCTGATATTCATGAATTTGCATTTGGCAGGGCTAAATTCAAGGAGCCAGTTGCTGGACCAGGCTTGTTGCCTGTCCAGGTCTTTTTGTAGTCCTACCTGATCCTCGACCAATTTGATTCCCTTCATAAACTTCACATCATCTGCAAAAGAGGACGCTTCTGAGTCTATCCCATCCATTACGTCATTTACATTTACCAAAAACAGCACAGGCGCCCACTCTGATACCTCTTCACGTACCATGACTCGTTGTTTCCTAGCTGTCAGGTATTCTCTGATCCATTGCAGTGTGTGTGTGTGTGTGTGTGTGTGTGTGTGTGTGTGTGTGTGTGTGTGTGTGTGTGTGGGATGTGTGTGTGTGTGTGTGTGTTGTGTGTGTGTGTGTAGTGCTGGTGTGAGTGTGGTCTGGATGTGCGTGACGTGTTGTGTGTGTGTGTGTGTGGTGTACTGTGTGTTGTGTGTGTGTGTGCTGTGTGCTGTGTCGTGTGTGATGTGTATGATCGGGTGTGTGTGTGTGCGTGTGCGAGTTGCGTTTAGTTGTGTGTGTGTGTGGTTTTTGTTAGTCACCTAATTGAACTCACCTAATTGTGGTTTGCAGGGGTCGAAACTCAGCTTCTGGCCCCCCCCCAAAACCTGCAGCAGTTATCCGTGATGTTTGCCTCCGGTGGACGTGCTCGGTGTTATCATCACCCCTAGGTCTTTCTCATGAGTGAGGTCTGTTAGTCTTTGTCCGCCTAGACTATACTCTGTCTGCGGTCTTTCTTTGCCCCATCCCCAATCTTTCATGACTTTGCCATTTGGCAGGGTCTGAATCGAGAAGCCAGTTTCTGGACACATGAAGCAGCCTGTCAGGTCTCTTTACAGTCCTGCCTCAACCTAATCGACTATTAATTATTTCTCATCAACTTCACATCATCTGCAAAAATCAGAGGACACTTCAGAGTATATTCCTCTCCTTCATGTCGTTCGCCTATATCAAAAATAGACTTGTCCTAGAAATGACCTGTGGGGACCCCGCTCGTCCAGGGCGCCCACTGTGTTACCTCTCACGTAACATGACACGTTGTTGCCTCCTGTTCCATTGCAGTACCCTCCCTGTCATATGCGCATGATCCTCCAGGTTCTGCCACTAATATCTGTCGAGGAAACTGTGTCAACAGGGCATTCTGGCAGTCCCAGGAAAAATGCAATCAAACCACCCCTCTCTCTGTGTCTTACTTTCTGTTACCTGTCGTAAAACCTCCAGAAGGTTTGTGACACAGGATTTGCCCTTCCATGACCCTTGCTGGTTTTTCATTATAATCTTGTTTCGTTCCAGGTGTTCGACCACTCTCCTTCATGATTAATCTTCTCCTGACTTTGCATACTATACATGTTAGAGGACACAGGTCACGTAGTCTTAGTACTCGTTTCTGTTTCCTTTCTTAAATATGGGACTGCATTTTGCTGTCTGTCCATTTCTCAGGTAGTTGCCAGTTTACAAGGATTGTTGATAAACGTAGACACATGTGCACTCTTGGGAATTTTATTGAGGCAAACGTTTAGCCACACAGTGGCTCATCAGGGGGGGTGTCCATTTTTTTACGGTAGGGGAAACTTGAAGAACAGGAGGAGAATGAGGTAACAGTCCCTCAACTGAGTAAATGCGATCAGTCAATCAATCTTCAAATAGAATACGGAATATGAGCGGAGAAGCTGCTTATAAACAGATATGGCAGGAGAGGTGCAGCAGTCTTAGTGGTGTCACATTTGTTCAATGTGGAAGTAGGTCGTGCCCATGAATTAGGCAAGCGAAAGAAATGCTTGGGACTTAATACTTAGGAATTCTTCGCTGCTAATTCTTGGGCGCGCTACTTCCACATTGAACAAATGTGGACACCACCTATGACTGCTGCACCTCTCCTGCCATACGGTTTATAAGCTGCTTCTCCGATCATATGCCATATTCTATTCAAGATTGATAGACTGAACACATCTACTCAAGGTTGAGGGACTGATTACCTCATTCTCCCACTGTTCTTCAGTTTTTCCTACGTATGGACTGATGCGATACATGTGTGCGTGATGAACCGTTTCCTCAATAAAGATACCCAAGAGTTGCACATGTGACTAATTTATCAACATGTCGGTTCTCTGAACCATTCATCTTCAAGGGATGTGTTGAAGATTGTGGTTAGGGGCACGCACAGCATCTCTGCTCCTTCTCTAAGGACCCACGGCGAGATGTTGTCCAGTCCCATCGCCTTTGAGGTATCAAGGTCACTTAGCAGCTTGTGCACCTCCTCGGTTGTTCGTATATAATCCAACACTTGTTGGTATATTCCCTCTTGATGTTCCCTTCTGTGCTGTCTTCCACAGCCCTTCCTGTCTCTGGAGTTTACCTGGAGAGAGTTCCGGGGATCAACGCCCCCGCGGCCCGGTCTGTGACCAGGGCCAGTAAAAACTTCATTAATCTCCTGTTTGGCTCCTCACCTACCTCTGATCATTTCTCGGTGAGTCTCCAACTTCTGTCCTCAGTCTGTTCACCTGTTCTGTGCTGTTGTCTTCATGATGATCGTGGCTATACAACAGTTTCGGGGTCCTGTCTTTGTCTTTCGAATGCTATGTTATTTTCATACTGTCGCTGGCCTCTTCCTTACATGTGCATACTGTTCCTGGATCAGCGACTAATCCTCCCTTTTTATGTGTTCTCTGCATTCCTGGATTTTTCCTTCTCTATTGCATGTGTTTTTTGCTTGTTTACACAGTTCGGGTAAAATAGGGGTCGTTTGGTATCCATTGTTTCTATTGCCAGGGAATAAACCTTTCCACTTCCTCCTGCATTTTATTGTTACATATTCCATCATTTCATTTACTGGCTTTCTGCCAGTTCTCTGTCACGGAACCTCCTGCAGGAAGTCCTCAAACCTATGTAGTCCACCTTTATAGTCTGGCTTTTCCAATTCAATTTCCTGTTATCTTATCCACTTGCAACTCTACTATGGATTACAAAGCACAGAAAACCACGTGGGTCCTAGCTCCTAGGGGACTCTCAAATGTGATGTCCTCATTGTATGAACTGCCAGGTGGAAATACAAACGTCCAAAATCTTGCTGGTTCATCCTTCCCCTCTCAACTCTGGTAGTGTCCTTAACATGGTTTGGTGCATGAGGTTTTCCAGCCCACCACGCAAACATCTTGGCTCTCCATGTTTCGGTAACCCCCATGTGGCTCCGGTTTTTACTCAGTCTTCTCCCTGAGTGTGTGTGTGTGTGTGTGTGTGTGTGTGTGTGTGTGTGTGTCGTGTGTGTGTGTGAGTGTGTGGGTGTGTGTGCGTGTGTGTGTGTGTGTGCAAGAATGTCTGTGTATGTGTGTGTTGAGGTCAGTTACCATCGTCTAAGGCCCATGACGATTAGAACTCAGCCTGTTGTATATGTGTGTGTGTACGTGTGTATGTGTATATGGCGTTGTCGTGTGTGTGATTGTGTTGTGTGGGTGTGTGTGTGGTGTGTGTGTGTGTGGGTGTGTGTGTTTAGTGTGTGCATGCCAATTACATTTTCCTAGGGCACATGTCGATTAGAAAACTAGGCCTGTTGTACATGCGTGCCCGATGTGTGTGTATGTGTGTGTGTGTGTGCTGTGTGTGTGTGTGTGTGGTGTGTTGTGTGTGTGTGTTTGTGTATGTGTGTGTTGTTGTGTGTATGTGTGTGTGTGTGTGTGTGTGTGTGTGTGTGTGTGTTGTGTGTGGGTGGTATCGTTGGGTGTGGTGTGTGGTGTGGGTGTGTGTGTGTGTGGTACTCACCTAATTGTACTCACTAATTGTGGATTGCAGGGGTCGAGACTCAGCTCCTGGACCCGCATCTTCACTGATAGCTACAGGTTCCTCTCTCTCTCAGCTTCTGAGCTTTTGTCCATAACTCTTCTTTAAAACTATGTATGGTTCCTGCGCTCCATACTTAATTGCTAGGCAATTCCACTTCTTTGCTTTGACATCTCTATGTGAAGAATACTTCCTACGTCCTGTGACTCGTCTGAGTCTTCAGCTTCAGTTGTGACCCCTTGTCCCTGTGTCCCTCTCTGGAACATCCTAATCTCGTCCACCTTGTTATTCCCGCATGATCATGTTCCCTGACCCTTCTGTCCCTCAGTGTCGTCAGTCGATTTCCCGTAACCTTTCCTCGTACGACATTTCCTTGAGCTCTGGGGACTAGCCTTGTTGCAAACTTTGTACTATCTCTAACTTCTTGAGTGGCTTGGACCAGGTGTGGGTTCCAGACTGGTGCTGCTACACCAGTAATGGGCCTAACATACACAGTGTACAGTGTCTTTGAAACGATTCCTTATTAAGCGTATCGAACGCTATTCTCAAGTTGCCAGGAGCGGTTGCTGCAGCGGTTATTTGGTTGTGTGCCCTCCGGTGATGGGCTCGGTGGTATTGTCACCCCAAGGTATTCTCCTGAGTGGGTCTGTAGTCTTTGTCCACCTAGCCGATATCTGTCTGCGGTCTTACTTTGCCCATCCCCAATCTTCATGAACTTGGCAGTTGCTGGTTTTGGAATTCGAGAAGAAGCCAGTTGCTGGACCACATGGTCAGCCCTGTCACAGGTCTCTTAGCAGTCTGCCTCATCCTAGTCCGATTTAATTCTTATCATTCAACTTACGTCATCTGAGAACAGGCGACACTTCAGGACTCTATTCCTTCCATCATGTCGTTCACATATATCAAAAATAGCACTGGTCCTAAAACTGACCCCTGTGGGAACCCGCTCGCCTAAGGCGACACTGTTATACCTCTTCACGTCCCCATGGACTCGTTGCTGGCCTCCCTGGTCAAGTATTCCCTTATCAATTTACAGTGCCATCCCTTTTACGTGCGCCATTATCCTCCAGCTTCTGCACTAATCTCTTGTGGGGAACTGGTGTCAAAATGCCTTCCTGCAGTCTAGGAAAACGCAATTACCACCCCTCTCTCTATTGTCTTACTTCTTTACCTTGTCATTAAACGCCAGGAGGTTTGTGATACAAGATTTGCCTTCCCATGAAACCATGCTGGTTTTCATTTATAATTCTTGTTCCTTTCAGAGTTCGACCACTCTCCTCCTGATAATCTTTCTCCATGACTTTGCAACACAATACATGTCAGAGAACAGGTCGTAGTTTAGTGCCTCGTTTCTGTTTCTTTCTTAAATATGGGGACAACATTAGCTGTCGATCCATTTCTAAGGTCAGTTGCCCAGTTTCAAGGGATGTGTTGAGATTGTGGTTAGAGGCACGCACAGCATCTCTGCTGTGTGTGTGTGTGTTTGTGTGTGTGTGTGTGTGTACTCACCTATTTGTACTCACCTTATTTGTGGTTGCAGGGGTTCGAGTCTTAGCTCCTGGCCCGCCTCTTCAACCGGTTGCTAACTGGGCCCTCTCTCTCAAAGATCCATGACTTTATCAAACCTCGTTCTTAAAAACTTTGGTATGGTTCCCTGCCTAGATACGTTATTTCTATGCTATTCACTGCCTTACAACTCTATGACTGAGAAAATACTTCCTACTATCTCTCTGACTCATTTGTGTCTTCAAACTTCCAATTGTGGGCCTTTGTTTCTGTGTTGTCCCACCCTGGAAAATCCTGTCTTTGTCCACACTTGTCAATTACACGCAAGCGTATTTTATATGTCGTAATCATGGTCTCCCCGAACTCCGTCCTCCAGTGTCGTCAGGCACGATTTCCCTTAATCGTTCTTAATAGGGACATTCCCCTTAGCTCTGGAACCTAACCTTGTCGCAAACCTTTGAACTTTCTCTAGTTTCTTGACGTGCTTTTACAAGTGCGGGTTCCAAACAGGTGCTGCATACTACAGTATGGGCCTGACATACAACGCCGTTGTACGTGTTTAGAACGATTCCTTACTAAGGTATCGGAATGCTGTTCTTGGTTTGCCAGGCGCCCATATGCTGCAGCAGTTATCTGATTGTGTGTGCTTCCGGAGACATGTCGTTGTTATACTCACCCATGATTTAAACTCCTTGAGTGAGGTTGCGTTCTTTGGCACCTTGCCTATACTCTTTTCTGTGGTCTTCTGTGCCCTTCCCCTATCTTCTGACTTTAGAATTTTGGCAGATTAAATTCGAGAAGCCATTATGGCTGGACCAGGTGTCAGTCTTCTGTCCAGTTCTTGAAGTCCTGCTGCTGGTTCTCATCAGATTTTAATTCTCTAATTAACTTACATCATCTGCAAAACAGGGAACACTTCTGAGTCTATACCCTTCCGTATGTCGTTCACATATACAAAAATAGCACTGAGTCCTTGGACCGAACCCTGTGGGACCCGCTCTCTCAGGTGCCACTGTGATACATCATTTACGTTCATGACTCGTTGTTGCCTCCCTGTCAGGTATTCTCTGATCTTGCAGTGCTTCTGTTATATGCGCTGCTGCTCGAGCTTCTGCATAATCTCTTGTGAGGAGCTGTGTCAACGCCTTCTTGCAGTCCAAGAGGAGAATCAACCACCCTCTATCTCGTGGTCTTACTTCTGTTATTTTATCATAAAATCCAGAAGGTTTGTGACACAGGATTTGCCTTCCGTGAATCCGTGCTGGTTGGCATGTTTTACATTGTCCGTTCCAGGTGCTCCTACACTCTCATACTGATCATCTTATCCACATTTTTGCATACTATACACGTCAATGACACGGTCTATAGTTTAGTGCCTCTTTTCTGTCTACTTTTTTAAAAATGGGTAACTACATTAGCCGTCTTCCATACCTCAGGTAGTAGCCCAGTTTCAGGGACGTGTGAAGATTGTAAGTAAGTGGCACGCACACATATCTGCTCCCTCTTCTAAGGACCCACGGGAGATGTTGTCGTGTCCCATTGCCTTTGAGGTATCGATGTCCTTAGCAGTTTCTTCACCTCCTCCTCATCTGTATTGTTATGTTAGTTCCCATCAACATTGTTGGTGTATTCTTGTGGTGTTCCCATCTGGTCTGTCCCCCCAGAGTACTTCCTGTATCTACTGTAAATACTTCCTTAAATCTCGTGTTGAGCTATCTCCACATTACTCTGATGGTTTCTTGTGAGTTTCTCCACCTTCTGTTCCTCATCCTTATCACCTGGTCCTTGACTGTTTGTCTTCCTCCTAATGTGGCTATACAGCAGTTTCGGGCCAGATTTGACTTTCGATGCTATGTCGTTTTCTGTACTTGTCGCTGGGCCTCCCTCTCCTTATCTGTGCATTTTCGTTTTGTACTCTTTGTACTAATTATCCTTGTTTTTCTGGGTCCTCTGCCTCCTGTACTTTTCCATTCTCTGTTGCACTTAGTTTTTGGTTCTCCC
The DNA here is from genome assembly GCF_026875155.1 of Cherax quadricarinatus. NCBI lineage: Eukaryota > Metazoa > Arthropoda > Malacostraca > Decapoda > Parastacidae > Cherax > Cherax quadricarinatus. The sequence continues at coordinate 18,578,272 of NC_069457.1, forward strand.
TACAACTTCGGGTAAACCAAGGACTTCGTTTTGGTCTTCTTTTATTTCTGTTTCATTGGGAAAAACTTTCCTCTGCTCCTTGCACTTTGTTGCCACATATTCCATATCTCGTTTACTGATTTTCCTACCAATTTCTCTGTCCACTGAACTCCTGCAGGAAGTTTCTCAATACCTGTGTAGTCACACCTTCATAGTTCTGGCCTGTCCCCTTCAGTTCCTGTTACCTTCTCCACTTGTAACTCTACTATATAATCAAACCAGAACCACGTGATCGCTAGCTCTGGGGGCATCTGTAAGTGATGCTTCAATGTCTGATATCTTGACTCTGGGTGAACACTAGATCCTGTCTTGCTGGCTCATCCTACCCCTCTCTCTCATGGGTTGTGTCTCTGACATGTTTGAGGCATGAGGTTTTCAAGTACACATCCTCATCTGGATCTCAATGTTTCGAGTCCCCATGTGGCTCCAGGTTTTCACAGGCGATCTCACTGTGGTTGTGAGAAATTCGCCACTTACACGTAACTTTGCCTCTGATCGAGTTGAGTCTTCTTGCCACCTCAGAAAGGGTGTCCACCATCACCCTGTTGTTTTCTTCGTACTCCTCTATTTGGCCTCCTGCAGTTTGTGGTGGTTTATACATCTCTCCAATGACTACTTTATGTTCTACCGGACTGAAATTGTACCTACATTGTAGTCTCTTTTCCAATCATGTCCATGCCTTCCCATTTCCCTCAAATCCCATCGGTGTTTTATGAGCAGTGCAACCCTCCTCCCCTTACTCTTCTTTCTTTCATCAGGGATCTGATATCCCGTTGGGTAGAATTGTTGTCTGTTATTGTCTCAGCGAGTTAGTTTTGTTTCTGTGACTGCTATGAGTCTGGGGATGTTTCATTGATTCTTTCGTTCCACTCTCATGTTTATTCATTATTCCATCGCGTTTGTGTACCCAAACTTTCAGTTTCTTTTTATCATTGTGGTCATGCAAGAAATATTGGTTGGGGGAGCGAGAGCCTTGGTGGGGGGGCCTACTATGAGGGTGTGGTGTGTTGGTGGGGTTTGTGATGATGGGGGTGGGTGAAGCCCATAATGGACGGCTGTTTATATGGAGTGGTTTATCTGGAGAGGAGTTCCGGGGGTCACGCCCCCGAGGCCCGGTCTGTGACCAGGCCTCTTAGTGTCAGTGTTCAGGATGCGGACCCACACCAGTCGACTGACACCCAGGTACCCATTTTCTATGATGGGGAACATAGAAAACAGGTGGAAAAAGAAACGTCCTTGTTTCTCTCTCGGCTGGGTATCGAACCCAGGCCCTCACCGTGGAAGTGAGGAGCGTTAACCACCAGGCTCACCAGAGTCAGTTGGGAGAGATGTATTTTGATATGAGGGTTGTGGCAGGAGGGAACAGATGAGTGGGTTGTAGTATAGGGTTGCTAAGTTGCGTTGGGTAATGTCGTGGTTGGAGGTCTTTTGGTCGGGAGTTTCTGTGGGGTGTGTTTTGCCCTTCCTCCTGTGTCTGGGTCTTCTCATTTTCGTCATTGACTCTCGTTCATCCTTGGCGTCTCTGTACCGACTCTTCCAGGTAGTCCTTTCTTCTTGTGTTCTGTCGAACAAGTCGAGGTATACTCTCTGGTACCCCAGTTTGTCCCTCAGTCATGCTTTTCTCTTGTCAGAATCCTGGTTCGAACTTGTTTCTTCATTGAAAGTTATCTGACAGGCCATATCCTTCCCACTCGCCAACCACCAATTCTCTGAAAATTAGTCACTGGCGTCATATGCCCTCACCGATTGTTTTCATGATGCCTTCAATATTTTTTTTCCTCTGTTTATTTCTTCAAAGTTGTCCACCTTGGCTTCTTGGAGCCGTTAAACAAAAACTGACCTCGCCCTTTCCTCATCCCACTGAGTCTCCATCGGCTTCATACTGAGGCATTTTATTTCCTTCCATTGACATGTTCTTGCTTCAGTCCCTGTCATATCTGAACTTCTATTCTCAGTGAACTGTCTTTCATGACCAGCTGTCCTTGCTACTAGCAGGTTGGCTGTTAGAATTCTGCATATAGCTTACCTTCATTGTCTTCGGACCTCGTCATTTGATGCTAGTGAGACTCCTCATCTTTTCCCAGGACCATGTGGTGTCTGATAGGGCCTTCGTCTACGGCATGTCTCCGTGTTGCTTACGTCACCTTGTCTGTGCATGACATTGATTTCATGATGTCACATCTGAATTGTAATTTGTCTATCTAATCTGTTTCAGGATTTGCATGTTTATCTTCTAAGCACTTGTATACTAGCTTCTGCTGCTAAGACTAGTACTTCCAACTTCCTGCACTCTTCAGATATCGCTCCTCCATTTTCTTACAAGCTATATCTTCCTTTCCCCACTCTTCCTCCCTTTTTTGGAGCTCAACTACAGTCTTTCTCCTGGTTAGTCTACCAGATCCACTGGTTTCAGTCCTTAGAGACACCCATTATTTTTTTTATTTTTTTTTTTTTTTTTTTAACACAGACAGAAGGCTAGAGGAGGGCGTGGTGTGAGGGGGAGAGTGAAAAGGTAGAATAGAGAAAGAGGGAGAGAGAGGAGGTGAGAGAAAGGGTAGAAAGAGGGAAAAAGAGAAGGTGAAGGGAGAGGGAATGAGAGAGAGAGAGAGGTAGGAGGGTGAGGGTAAAGGCTATGAGAGAGAGAATGGAGAGATGAGAGAAGAAGCTATAGAGAGAGAGGAGGGAGAGAGATAGGGTTATGGGAGATGTGAGAGAGAGAGAGACGAAGAGAGGAGGAGAGAGAGGAGAGAGAGGAGAAGAGAGAGAGAGAGAGAGAGATGAGAGAAAAGATGAGGAGAGAAGAGACGAGGAAGACGGATGAGAGCGAGGAGAGAGAGAGAGAGAGAGAGAGAGGAGAGAGAGAGAGAGAGAAAGAAGAGAGAGAGAGAGGAGAGAGAGAGAGGAGAGTGAGAGAAGAGACGAGACGGGGAGAGAGAGATGAGAGAAGATCGAAGAGATGAGGAGAGAGAGGAGAGAGAGAGAAAGAAAGGAGTTAGGGGCAAGGGGAGGGAAAAGGCTATGAGAGAGAGAAACGCGAGGAGGGGAGAGGAAAGTTAGGAGGGAGTAGGAAGTGAAGCAAGAGCGGGGCGGGGAAAGGTCTCTGTGGGGGAGGGAAAGGTTGTGTCGGGGGGTCAGGGACGCGGTCAAATTCAAGGTATCAGCTGTGTGTACTCACCTAGTTGTGGTTTCATGGTCGAGGACTTTCAGTCCTGGTTCCCCGTTTGTATGTGTGAGCGCTCTTGTGTGTGTGGCACCTCCTGTCTCTTTATTACTTTGGTGATAACTGGCCGTTCTCTTTTTGACCAAACTCTGGAACACAAAAAGCAGTGTTATGCTTGCTGACACTAACAATGCTCTTTTTTCTGTAATACCAGAGTCACAGTCATTCTATTAACAGGTCTTCTGCTAAAAGCTGTTCTACCCCTACATCTAAGTTTCACAGTCGCTGTATGGTTGAATCCTCATAAGACACAATTTCCTTGGATGAATCTTAGTCATGGCTTGTCTCTGGTAGATCCTTCCTTTCATTATATTGTACAAAATGCTCCAAACTTCAAACACCAGTAAACTTAACATGATTCTTCTTTTTTTTTACTTCTCTCTTGTCCCATTTCCTATTACTCTTTTCTCCCTTTGGTTTTCTTTCTTCTGTCTTGGGTATTTTGGTCCATTATTATTAGTTTTCACCCCTTCTGTTTTTTTGTTGCTGTAGGCCCCTAGCTCCCTTGCAGTGCTCCTCTTTCTTAGTCTTTGACTGACTCCACACTACGACTTACTAATTACTACTCTGCCTCTACCAATTCTCTTCTAATTCATACTACCTCTCTTATCCCATCCCTGTATGTGGCCTAGTTATACTCCCTCCTTATCTCCTTATTGTTTTTGTGATTGTTAAATGGTCCATGTCGGGACCGAAACGTCGTCGTAAGCTCAATCCTATGTGTGGGCTATTTGTGTATTGTTCCAGTCACTGTTTTGTGCCTTTTTGCTATTTAAGAAACGTGCCTTTTCCACTTCTCGTTTTAGCAAAAATCCCTAAACTACGAACAGAATAATGTATCTTGTTTTAAACCACGAGAAAATTTGAGTACAATAGGTCATGTTTTGAAATCAGAGACAAGAATGGTTCACGCCAGAGACTATAACAAAGGAAGAGAATTTAACTAATTTAAAGAATTATTAAAAGGCGAATTTAAAATTTGAGATGAATGTAGCTATGAGGTTATAAAATGTAATATTCCTGTTCTTGGCCCAGTGAAACATCCACAGTAACTTATACTTCCACACCTACTGCCAACACCTACGTCACTCATACTTCCACACTTGCTGCCAACACCTCTGTCACTTATACTTTCGCACTTGCTGCCAACACCTCTCACTCATACTTTCACACTTGTTGCCAACACCTATGCCACTCATACTTCCACGCTTGCTGCCAACACCTACGTAACTTATACTTCCACACTTGCTGCCAATACCTACGTTACTCATACTTTCACACTTGCTACCAATGCCTACGTTACTCATACTTTCACACTTGCTACCAACACCTACGTTACTCATACTTTCACACTTGCTGCCCAACACCTCTGTCACTCATACTTTCACACTGCTGCCAACACCTATGTCACTTCATTCTTTCACACTTACTGCAACACCTATGCCACTCATACTTACACACTTCTGCCAACAACTCTTTCACTCATTCGCACTTGCTGCCAAAAAAACCCTTTCCACTCATACTTCACGCTTGCTGGCCAAACTACGTAACTCATACTTCCACACATCTGCTGCCAAAACCTAACTTTATCATACTTTCCACCTTGCTACCCAACCTCGTTACTCATACTTTCACACTTGCTGCCCAACACCTACGTTACTCATACTTTCACACTTGGCTGCCAACTCCTACGTTACTCATAATTTCACACTTCTGGCCAACACCTACGTTACTCATACGTTCACACTTTCTGCCATACACTCGTTACTCTTCTAGACAAAAATGACTTATAGCAAGAAATTGAAGAAGCTCAATGTGCAGAATACCGGGAAATGTAATCTTCAAATTTGTAGTTTACAGAATATAATAACCAGTAATTTAATTACAAAAATAAAATCGAGTAATGATATATAACCATAAATGAAGTAGAAAAGCACCTGAGAAAATTACAATGAATTTCTATTTGATTAAGATAGGAGGCTGACCGAATATAGTTTCAGTCTCGACTGGTCAATCGGCATGTATTATGTGCCGACACATAAGACAAATCCTTAGCTAACACTTTTTTTTTTTTTTGATATTGGGAAATGATTTTGGACGATTCTCCAAAAGGCTAATTAAAATAATTATCGTTTCTTTGAATCTATAAGAGTTACGTTTTGAAAGATAAAGTTGCTTAGATACATTTTCATAAACTGTAAGTAGAATGGAGACTAAGTGTCCCACCGATGTCTGCTTTAAAAAATGCCCATATATTCACTTCTTTAATTTATATTATGAGTAAACTCTCATTTTTTCTAGCTTGAAATATTGCCATGTCATTATATTACACCATCAAACACTACATATTATTCCAGACCTAAGTTTTATTCCATGAAGGTTAGCTCTTAATTATTCACTTGTCTCTCATTTTCCCTATTTATGCCATCAGTTCCTTCATCAACTACGCATCTACAATCTTCCATTTTCTTTCTTTTAGAAATTCATTTAAAACACCTTCAGTCGTAATTCAATTACTTACCATACAACACCAATGATGAGTAACAACTTAAACTTTGTTAAATAATACTACTTAAGCAACACAACTGCCCTATATTTAAAAATATTGATTTATTTTATGATACATAAAAGAAAACTTATTTTGTTTTAGTATGAAATCACAGCTGCAGCTGACCGGTACAGCCGAGTCCGTACAGTCCGAGTCCGGTACAGTGAGTCCGGTACAGCTTCCTGTTTTTACGTTTTCAAGAAAGTGGTTAAAAATATGACACCCATCACACAGGATACTTGATAAGACTAGAAGTAAATATAACAAGTAACACAGGCTGGATATTAGTGACCTATCCCTGGCTAAATGAGCCGTTCTTACTGAACACCATTGGCAAAAGGAGAGATAAATAACATCCAGGATATACGTATGAAGCTCTAGTAAGAATTCTTTCAATTAAGGTTAAATAGGACTGGCACTGTGGTAAGCCTACTAGTTCAAGACACGTCTTACACTTTCAACCTCACACCGTCATGAAAATTAGAGTAAATTATTCATGTGCAGTACTGGAAAGATATGTTAATACATACAGATATAAACAATCACAAATGAAACGAAAGAAAAAACGCTCACAAAGGTCCAGTTCAAAACGCTAATTCAAAACGAATAGGATTTGTATTTTCTGTGACTTATAATATAATATATATATATATATTATATATATATATTATATATATATATATATATATATATATATTATATATATTATGAAAGTTAAGAAATGTGCAACATTGCTGGCTATCTTTATTGTCGGACGTTTCGCCATCCAGTGGCTCTTATCATTACAGATTCTAGGAATAGTAGGAAAACAGAGAGAAACTATATTACAACAAGACGAGGTAATCAGTCCCTCGGACTTGGAGTTAGTGTCACAGCATCGTGGTGGAGGAGAATCTGGAGCAAAGGCGAACGAACGAAGTTAAGGTAAGATCCCAAATGGGATGAGCGGGGAAGACGAGGACAGACGAAGAATAGTGCTGGAGAGAGTGTTCTTAGTTGTAGAAGAAATAGAGCCAGGGCTTAACCACAGCAGCTAGTCGATCGTGGGAAAAGGACAATGAGGGAAACAACATAGCAGGCTCTTCTGTTTCGACTCCGGTGGAAGTGAATGGGGAAGTGTGGACAGACGATGAACAGTCGTGGAGGAGGTCTTGAGTTGTAGATGAAAGAGCAGGGCTCTAAACCCAGCTGAGTCGTGCACTGCGAGGCAGTGTAAGAGAGTGCATGTGAGGACATAGAGGAGGAGAGCAGACTGCAGACAGGTGCTCGTCGACTGATATGCTTCAGGCTGAGCTGAAGTGCTGGTTTGGACGTTCAGGTGTTGGAAGTAGGTGGAAGGGTGTTGTGTGTTGGGCTGCACTTCGCTGGTGATGGAGCCACTCTTGGATTCACAAAGAGGCCGGTCTTGTTAACTAATTTATCTACTTTCTTCAGGCAAAAGCTTTAGAGGCTGTTGACCACGATAAAGAATTTGATATTGTTTTACTTAGGATTTTAGTAAGGCATTTGATAGAGTTCCGCACCAAGACTGTTGAAGAAAGTAGCAGCTCATGCATTGGGGGGGAAGGGTGTGCTCTCGTGGATCGAATCATGGATCAACAGACAGGAAGCAGAGAGGAGAGTGTCCATAAATGGGGTTAAATCCGGGAGTGGGGATCAGTAAACATGTGGCGTTCCACAGGGACAATCTTGGGCCCCCCGTTGACGTTTATAATATATATCAATGATCTTAGGGATGAAGAATATAGTGATATGAGAAATTCGCGATGACACGAAAGATAGGTAGGATTAAATGATTCAAGACGTAGATGTTAGGGAACTTCAGGAAGGATTTGGACCAAACTCTTAATCTTGGTCAGGAAATGTGTAGCTCGGCAAGATGCGTCATTGTAGATAAATGCAAGGTCTGGTGAGCTCGGGAGTGTCCATAACCCTAGCACTTATAAGTTAAATAATGTAGAACTTAGCCATGCAGATTGCGAAAAAGGACTTGGGGTTATGGTAAGCAAGCAACCTTAAACCAAGGACAGCAATGCCTAAGCCGTACGTAATAGGCAAATAGATTACAGGGATTTATATCAAGAGTGTAAGCAACAGAAGTCAGAGGTCATACTGCAGCTGTATACCATTCATTTGTAAGGCCTCACTAGATTTGCAGCTAAATTCTGGTCTCCATATTACAGAAAGACATAAATTTCGTTCGAACATTCCGCGTAGTATGTCTAAATTAATACATAGCATTAGATCTTCCTTATTATGAGAAAGATTGAAGTCTTTTTAAGTTACATTTGCACTTGTTAGACGAAGATGAATGAGGGAGAACCTGATCGAAGTGTATAAGTGGAAGATAGGTATTAATAAAGGGAATTAACAAGTAATCTTGAGGACACTGATCTCTCCAAGAGAAGAAACACAGTAATGGATTTAAATTAGATAATGTAGATTTAGCAAAGGACATAGGAAGTATTGGTTTGGAATAGGGTAGTTGATGAGTGGAACAGTTACCTAGTTGGGTTAGTGAGGCTAGGACTTTGGGTAGTTTCTATTTAGGTAGGATTGTACATGAGTGGGAGGGGTTGGATTTGAGAGGGGACTGAACATCGGAGCTTATTTGTCGGGAGGCATTGAAAAATTGGGTTGGTCAAATGTTTGTTAGTGGGATGAAATTGTAAAGGACCTGCCTAGTATGGGCCAATAGGCCTGCTGCAAGTGTTCCTCCTTTTCTTATGTTCTTATTTCTTAAGTCTACTCTTGGACATTTGACTAGTTGCATTCTGAGGTGGAGCAGTTCAGATTCCCAAGAAGGTAAGATAGTGGTTTTCAAAAGGGAATTTGGTGACGGTTTTTTATAACTTTCTTGCACTAACTATAATATATATATTATATATATATATATATATATCTATATATATATATATTATATAAAATATATATATATATATATACATATATATATATTATATCTATTATATATATATATGCAAAAACAACCACTGTGAAAGAATAGAGAAATTCCAAGGCGCATTGTGACTAATCAATTATATGCGTTTACAGTCTTGAATGATTCCTTACTGAGGTTAGGACACGCTATCCTTTGGTATAGCCAGGAGCCGTATGTTGTAGGCAAGTGACCTGATTGATGTGCGGCTCGGGAGATGTCCGCGGTAATTATACTCACCCCAAGATCTTTTTCCTTGAGTGAGTTATTGCAGTCATTGGCCACACTAGGACTTCTACTTTTTCTGCGGTCTTCTTTGACTTTCCCTGATATTCATGAATTTGCATTTGCAGGGCTAAATTCAAAAGGAGCCAGTTGATGGACCAGGCTTGTTGCCTGTCCAGGTCTTTTTTGTAGTCCGACCTGATCCTCGACAATTTGATGTCCCTTCTTACTTCACATCATCTGCAAAAGAGTGACGCTTCTGAGTCTATCCCATCCATTACGTCATTTACATTTACCAAAAACAGCACAGGCGCCCACTCTGATACCTCTTCACGTACTATGGACTCCGTTGTTTCCTAGCTGTCCGGTATTCTCTGATCCATTGCAGTGTGGGTGTGTTGTGTGGTGTGTGTGTGTGATGTGTGTGTGTGTGTGTGTGTGTGTGGGATGTGTGTGTGTGTGTGTGTGTTGTGTGTGTGTGTGTAGTGCTGGTGTGAGTGTGGTCTGGATGTGCGTGACGTGTTGTGTGTGTGTGTGTGTGGTGTACTGTGTGTTGTGTGTGTGTGTGCTGTGTGCTGTGTCGTGTGTGATGTGTATGATCGGGTGTGTGTGTGTGCGTGTGCGAGTTGCGTTTAGTTGTGTGTGTGTGTGGTTTTTGTTAGTCACCTAATTGAACTCACCTAATTGTGGTTTGCAGGGGTCGAAACTCAGCTTCTGGCCCCCCCCCAAAACCTGCAGCAGTTATCCGTGATGTTTGCCTCCGGTGGACGTGCTCGGTGTTATCATCACCCCTAGGTCTTTCTCATGAGTGAGGTCTGTTAGTCTTTGTCCGCCTAGACTATACTCTGTCTGCGGTCTTTCTTTGCCCCATCCCCAATCTTTCATGACTTTGCCATTTGGCAGGGTCTGAATCGAGAAGCCAGTTTCTGGACACATGAAGCAGCCTGTCAGGTCTCTTTACAGTCCTGCCTCAACCTAATCGACTATTAATTATTTCTCATCAACTTCACATCATCTGCAAAAATCAGAGGACACTTCAGAGTATATTCCTCTCCTTCATGTCGTTCGCCTATATCAAAAATAGACTTGTCCTAGAAATGACCTGTGGGGACCCCGCTCGTCCAGGGCGCCCACTGTGTTACCTCTCACGTAACATGACACGTTGTTGCCTCCTGTTCCATTGCAGTACCCTCCCTGTCATATGCGCATGATCCTCCAGGTTCTGCCACTAATATCTGTCGAGGAAACTGTGTCAACAGGGCATTCTGGCAGTCCCAGGAAAAATGCAATCAAACCACCCCTCTCTCTGTGTCTTACTTTCTGTTACCTGTCGTAAAACCTCCAGAAGGTTTGTGACACAGGATTTGCCCTTCCATGACCCTTGCTGGTTTTTCATTATAATCTTGTTTCGTTCCAGGTGTTCGACCACTCTCCTTCATGATTAATCTTCTCCTGACTTTGCATACTATACATGTTAGAGGACACAGGTCACGTAGTCTTAGTACTCGTTTCTGTTTCCTTTCTTAAATATGGGACTGCATTTTGCTGTCTGTCCATTTCTCAGGTAGTTGCCAGTTTACAAGGATTGTTGATAAACGTAGACACATGTGCACTCTTGGGAATTTTATTGAGGCAAACGTTTAGCCACACAGTGGCTCATCAGGGGGGGTGTCCATTTTTTTACGGTAGGGGAAACTTGAAGAACAGGAGGAGAATGAGGTAACAGTCCCTCAACTGAGTAAATGCGATCAGTCAATCAATCTTCAAATAGAATACGGAATATGAGCGGAGAAGCTGCTTATAAACAGATATGGCAGGAGAGGTGCAGCAGTCTTAGTGGTGTCACATTTGTTCAATGTGGAAGTAGGTCGTGCCCATGAATTAGGCAAGCGAAAGAAATGCTTGGGACTTAATACTTAGGAATTCTTCGCTGCTAATTCTTGGGCGCGCTACTTCCACATTGAACAAATGTGGACACCACCTATGACTGCTGCACCTCTCCTGCCATACGGTTTATAAGCTGCTCTCCGATTCATATGCCATATTTTCTATTCAAGATTGATAGACTGAACACATCTACTCAAGGTTGACGGGATGATTACCTATTCTCCACTGTTCTTCAGTTTTTCCTACGTATGGACTGATGCGATACATGTGTGCGTGATGAACCGTTTTTCCTCAATCAAGATACCCAAGAGTTGCACATTGTGACTAATTTATCAACATGTCGGTTCTCTGAACCATTCATCTTCAAGGGATGTGGTTGAAGATTGTGGTTAGGGGCACGCACTAGCATCTCTGATCCCTTCTTAAGGACCCACGGCGAGATGTTGTCCAGTCCATTCGCCTTGAGGTATCAAGGTCACTTAGCAGCTTGTGCACCTCCTCGGTTGTTCGTATTTAATCAACACTTGTTGTATATTCCCTCTTGATGTCCTTCTGTGCTGTCTTCCACAGCCCTCCTGTCTCTGGAGTTTACATGGAGAGAGTTCCGGGATCAAACGACCCGCGGCACGGTCTGTGACCAGGGCCAGTAAAAACTTCATTAATCTCCTGTTTGGCTCCTCACCTACCTCTGATCATTTCTCGGTGAGTCTCCAACTTCTGTCCTCAGTCTGTTCACCTGTTCTGTGCTGTTGTCTTCATGATGATCGTGGCTATACAACAGTTTCGGGGTCCTGTCTTTGTCTTTCGAATGCTATGTTATTTTCATACTGTCGCTGGCCTCTTCCTTACATGTGCATACTGTTCCTGGATCAGCGACTAATCCTCCCTTTTTATGTGTTCTCTGCATTCCTGGATTTTTCCTTCTCTATTGCATGTGTTTTTTGCTTGTTTACACAGTTCGGGTAAAATAGGGGTCGTTTGGTATCCATTGTTTCTATTGCCAGGGAATAAACCTTTCCACTTCCTCCTGCATTTTATTGTTACATATTCCATCATTTCATTTACTGGCTTTCTGCCAGTTCTCTGTCACGGAACCTCCTGCAGGAAGTCCTCAAACCTATGTAGTCCACCTTTATAGTCTGGCTTTTCCAATTCAATTTCCTGTTATCTTATCCACTTGCAACTCTACTATGGATTACAAAGCACAGAAAACCACGTGGGTCCTAGCTCCTAGGGGACTCTCAAATGTGATGTCCTCATTGTATGAACTGCCAGGTGGAAATACAAACGTCCAAAATCTTGCTGGTTCATCCTTCCCCTCTCAACTCTGGTAGTGTCCTTAACATGGTTTGGTGCATGAGGTTTTCCAGCCCACCACGCAAACATCTTGGCTCTCCATGTTTCGGTAACCCCCATGTGGCTCCGGTTTTTACTCAGTCTTCTCCCTGAGTGTGTGTGTGTGTGTGTGTGTGTGTGTGTGTGTGTGTGTGTCGTGTGTGTGTGTGAGTGTGTGGGTGTGTGTGCGTGTGTGTGTGTGTGTGCAAGAATGTCTGTGTATGTGTGTGTTGAGGTCAGTTACCATCGTCTAAGGCCCATGACGATTAGAACTCAGCCTGTTGTATATGTGTGTGTGTACGTGTGTATGTGTATATGGCGTTGTCGTGTGTGTGATTGTGTTGTGTGGGTGTGTGTGTGGTGTGTGTGTGTGTGGGTGTGTGTGTTTAGTGTGTGCATGCCAATTACATTTTCCTAGGGCACATGTCGATTAGAAAACTAGGCCTGTTGTACATGCGTGCCCGATGTGTGTGTATGTGTGTGTGTGTGTGCTGTGTGTGTGTGTGTGTGGTGTGTTGTGTGTGTGTGTTTGTGTATGTGTGTGTTGTTGTGTGTATGTGTGTGTGTGTGTGTGTGTGTGTGTGTGTGTGTGTTGTGTGTGGGTGGTATCGTTGGGTGTGGTGTGTGGTGTGGGTGTGTGTGTGTGTGGTACTCACCTAATTGTACTCACTAATTGTGGATTGCAGGGGTCGAGACTCAGCTCCTGGACCCGCATCTTCACTGATAGCTACAGGTTCCTCTCTCTCTCAGCTTCTGAGCTTTTGTCCATAACTCTTCTTTAAAACTATGTATGGTTCCTGCGCTCCATACTTAATTGCTAGGCAATTCCACTTCTTTGCTTTGACATCTCTATGTGAAGAATACTTCCTACGTCCTGTGACTCGTCTGAGTCTTCAGCTTCAGTTGTGACCCCTTGTCCCTGTGTCCCTCTCTGGAACATCCTAATCTCGTCCACCTTGTTATTCCCGCATGATCATGTTCCCTGACCCTTCTGTCCCTCAGTGTCGTCAGTCGATTTCCCGTAACCTTTCCTCGTACGACATTTCCTTGAGCTCTGGGGACTAGCCTTGTTGCAAACTTTGTACTATCTCTAACTTCTTGAGTGGCTTGGACCAGGTGTGGGTTCCAGACTGGTGCTGCTACACCAGTAATGGGCCTAACATACACAGTGTACAGTGTCTTTGAAACGATTCCTTATTAAGCGTATCGAACGCTATTCTCAAGTTGCCAGGAGCGGTTGCTGCAGCGGTTATTTGGTTGTGTGCCCTCCGGTGATGGGCTCGGTGGTATTGTCACCCCAAGGTATTCTCCTGAGTGGGTCTGTAGTCTTTGTCCACCTAGCCGATATCTGTCTGCGGTCTTACTTTGCCCATCCCCAATCTTCATGAACTTGGCAGTTGCTGGTTTTGGAATTCGAGAAGAAGCCAGTTGCTGGACCACATGGTCAGCCCTGTCACAGGTCTCTTAGCAGTCTGCCTCATCCTAGTCCGATTTAATTCTTATCATTCAACTTACGTCATCTGAGAACAGGCGACACTTCAGGACTCTATTCCTTCCATCATGTCGTTCACAAATACCAGAAACAGCACTGGTCCTTCGACTGACCCCTGTGGGACCCCGCTGATCACAGGCGCCCACCCTGACACCTCACCACGTACCATGACTCGCTGCAGTCTTCCTGACAAGTATTCCCTGATCCATTTTAGTACTTTCCCTGTTATCCCTGCTTGGTCCTCCAGATTTTGCACTAATCTCTTGTGTGGAACTGTGTCAAACACCTTCTTGCAGTCCAAGAAAACGCTATCCACCCACCCCTCTCTCTCTTGTCTTACTGCTGTCACCATGTCATAGAACTCCAGTAGATTTGTGACACAGGATTTCCCATCCCTGAAACCATGTTGGCTGCTGTTGATGAGATCATTCCTTTCTAGGTGTTCCACCACTCTTCTCCTGATAATCTTCTCCATGACTTTGCATACTATACATGTCAGTGACACTGGTCTGTAGTTTAGTGCTTCATGTCTGTCTTCTTTTTTAAAGAATGGGACTACATTTGCTGTCTTCCATGCCTCAGGCAATCTCCCTGTTTCGATAGATGTATTGTATATTGTTGTTATGGGTACACAAAGCGCCTCTGCTCCCTCTCTCAGGACCTATTGAGAGTTGTTATCTGGCTCCATTGCCTTTGAGGTATCTAGCTCAATCAGAAACCTCTCCACTTCTTCTTCAGTTATGTGTACTGAGTCCAGCACTTGGTGGTGTACCCCACCTCTCCCTTCTGTCTCCTCTGTGAACACTTCTTTGAATCTCTTGTTGAGTTCCTCACATATTTCACGGTCATTTCTTGTTGTCTCTCCTCCTTCCTTCCTTAGCCTGATTACCTGGTCCTTGACTGTATAACAGCTTCTGGTCAGATTTGGCTATTGCTGCTATGTCGTTTTCATATTGTCGTTGGGCCTCCCTTCTTATCTGTGCATATTCATTTCTAGCTCTACGACTGCTCTCCTTATTCTCCTGGACCCTTTTCCTTCTATATTTCTTCCATTCCCCAGCACACTTGATTTTTGCCTCCCTGCACCTTTCGGTGAACCATGGGCTCATCCTGGCTTTTTCATTGTTCTTGTTTCCCTCGGGTACAAACCTCTCCTCAGCCTCCTTGCACATTGTTGTTACATATTCCATCATCTTATAAACTGGCTTCCCTGCCAGTTCTCTGTCCCACTGGACCCTGTTCAGGAAGTTCGTCATTCCCATGTAGTCCCCTTTCTTGTAGTTTGGCTTCATTCGCCCTTGCTTTCCTGCTTCCCCCTCCACTTGTAGCTCTACTGTGTATTCGAAGCTTAAACCACATGATCGCTGGCCCCAAGGGGTCTTTCATATGTGTCGTCTTCAATATCTGCATTACTCAAGGTGAATACTAGGTCCAGTCTTGTTTGTTCATCCTCTCCTCTCTCTCTTGTAGTGTCCCTTACGTGTTGATACATGAAGTTTTCCAGTACCATCTCCATCATCTTAGCCCTCCATGTATCTTGGCCCTCATGTGGCTCCAAGTTCTCCCAATCGATATCCTTGTGGTTAAAGTCACCCATGATCAGGAGCTTTGCCCTGCATGCATGAGCTCTTCTGCCCACTGCAGCCAGTGTGTCAACCATCGCTCTATTGCTCTCATCATACTCTTGTCTTGGCCTCCTGCTGTTCTGTGGTGGGTTATATATCACTGCAATTACCAGTTTGGGACCTCCAGAGTGAAGTGTTCCTGCTATGTAATTGCTTGCTTCTCCGCTGTCTCCTCTCTCCAGCTCATCGAAATTCCATCGGTTTTTGATCAGCAGTGCCACTCCTCCTTCCCCCCCCTGTTTCTTTT
>NC_069457.1:18594327-18610693 GCF_026875155.1 Cherax quadricarinatus
TGGTTTTAAAAATTTGCATATCTTTTATCTGCCAAACAATCATGGCAACAAGTAGGCATATGAGTGTTGTTGAAAGTGGCAAGAAAAGATATAAGCATTTATATCTTGGAGTTACAAAGAAAATCGAGATATTACACAAGCTTAAGAGTGGGCTCACATGTGATGGATATAGCGAGAACCCATAGCCTTAATGAAGTGTCAGTTCGTACAATTAAAAAGAGTGAGATGAATATACAAGCTTGTGTAATGAATAACCCAGAATGACATGTAGATCACAAGTAAATAAAAGAATGACACATAAATGACAACAAGTAAATAAAACGGAAAACTTATTGCTCGAGTGAAATGAACAAATATCAAAGAAAGGTGCACTACTTATTTCATCTAATTAGGAAAAAGGCCTTGCAATTGTTTAAAGCAGTGTGTGATAAGGAAGGAAGGCCTGAAAAGGAGTGTATGTTTAGCACAGGCTGGTTCCACAACTTTAAGTTGCATAATAAGTTACATAATACATATTAAGTTTTCTGGTGAAAGTGCTTCAGCTAATCATAACAGCAGCAAGTAATTTCCTGCTGAATTGCAGGAAATTATTTCAGAGGGTGGCTATGAGCAACATCAAGTGTTTAATGCTGACGAGACAAGTGCTTTTTGGGAAGAAAATGCCAACAAGAACTTATTTAAGTCAGCAAGAGAAAAGTGTTACCGGGCTTCAAGGTAGCAAGGAATGCTTCACCTTGCTCCTTTGCAGTAATGCGTCAGGTGATTTCAAGTGTAAGCCTATGGTTATTTACTGCTCTAAGAATCTCATGCCATGAAGGGTGTAGATACAAACACCTTACCTGTAATTTGGAGGGCAAATCAGTCAGCATGAATGACAGAGAAAATATTTATTGACTGGTTAAGCATTACTTTATTCTGAAGTCAAGTTTTACAGCACAGTAAGAACTTTGCATTCAGGCTCACTTCATTCTGATAATTCCCTACTCATCCAAAGACTTTGATGGATGTGACCCCACATGTAAAAAGTGGTTATTGTTACCTCCAATACATCTCTAATACAACCACTGGATCAGGGCATTTTTAACCCTTTCAGGGTTGGTAGGCCCTCTCCGAAACTTTTTCTCAGGGTCGGAAATTTTTTGAAAAAATAAAATTATTTTTTCTTATGAAATGATAGAGAATCTTTTCCCAATCATAATGACACCAAAAGTATGAAATTTGATGAAAAACTTACGGAATTATGCTTTCACAAAGTTAGCGGTCTCGACAATGTTTATGCATTGGCGATTTTACCCACTTTTATCCTATTTTCGGCCAATTCCAATGTACCAGTCGACAAAAATCTTAACTATTTCGCTAGAACTCCATTTTTTCTATCGAAGGAGTACAAGAAACTACCATTTACGATTTCAACTATCCAACACAGTGGTCAGAATTCAGCAATTTTGCCAATTTCACACAAATTTCAAAGATGCAATTTCCAAATAGGGTCCAGAATAAACAAGAAAGACATTCCTGGCACTAAAATAACATTTCCTCTGTTCATTAGTCACATCCCAGGCCCCTCTTACATTTTTTTGCTTCACTTTGAATTTTTATTCTCACAAAAAATAGAAGATTTACTGTTATGCAGACTAATGCATTAGTATAGAAATGGTATAAATAATATCAGCGTACTTTTGAAAGAATATTAGACTCACCAGTTGATGCGTATTGGCACGTGGCTTGATTTATTTACTTTTGAACTTTGGCAAAAATCGAACATGTCTGCTACTTTGAACTCAATTTCAAGGTACTTTTCATTGTGAAACAATAAAAATCATCTTAATTTCCGTAATATCTCTTCCATTCTATAAAATGAGACCAGGAAAACTGGAATACAATCATAAATAGCATATGAAAATACACTGCAAAGTCGCTGTTTTAAACCCAAAACACATTTGGAGTTTTTTTTTTTTCCTCATTATGCACTGTGTGCTGCAGGATTTTTTTTTTTATACTGCGCACACTGACCACATAGACCCATTCTTTCATATATAGGCCTACCAGCTTTCTCTCACTAGATCTGAAGGCACTAGAATTTAGGCATACTAGTACGGCACCAACCCTGAAAGGGTTAAGTCATTCAGGTGTAACTACAAAGAAAAGTCATGAAAAAACTAGTTGCATCAATGGACTCTGACTCTAGCCTGGGAGTACCAAGTTTCTGGAATAAATTTAACATTGCAGATGCCATCAGCTATGCTAGAAGTGCATGGAATGAAGTGCACAATCAACATTAAATGTAGGCTGGGGAAAGTTATGGCCTTCTTTCACTGGTTTTCCCTTGCTTGAGAGTCAGGTTTGGGATATTGTTCAGCTGACAAGGAGATTACCAGGTGATGGTTTGAAGATATGAATGAAGATGTGAACGAGTTCTTAGAAGATGATGAAGACAGTAGTCCAGAGGAGGAAATGTTGGCAAGCTCGATGCACAGATACAAGGGACCCAGATATGAGAAGATGAAAAACCTAAAGAAAAACAGTTAACCCTGCAGCGGGGTTAAAAGTAAATTTCCCATGTTGGGGGGGCAAACTAGCGGGGATTTTTTTCACTGAAGAGGATCCTACAAATCTAAAAACGTTTTTGAAACTGGGTTAAAAACAGCTGATGATGTCTTCCATCAGCTGTATAATGAACGGCGGGGATAGAAGAGTGCAGAGATCCATTACAAAAATTATGCATCTCCAGTACAATCATTGACTTCAGAAACCAAAACCTAAAACCATCCCTTTAGTCCCAAAAAAAAAAAACCACCCACTTCTGCCGAAACCCAAAAAGCATTCCACCTCACCTAGTGGGGCCTTTCCAAAGAATATCCACCTCTTCAAAATAAACTGTTTCACACCACAACCACAATTTAAGGTAAAAAATATTGTCTCTGTTCATCTGTAGCCCTTAAGCAACAAAAACATTTTCATTTTTTTTTTTCCTAAGTTTGGATGTCAAAAAAAAAAGGTTTTTGGCTTTTCGGGGGGGTTCCCAGGAAAGAAACCCTATTTTTCCCCTCATGTTCTTCATTTACCTAACAGGGATTAAAAAAACAGGGTTTTTTTCAGGTTTTTACTTTTGCATATACATAAAACATTCTGAAATTATATATAAGTGGTACCTCGGCTTTCGTCCGCTTTGGAATAAGCCCAACTTTTTAAAATGTCCTGTTTGGACGCAAAATTTTTTTGCTTCTTATACTCTTGTTTGGAATCCCGCTCGCGTCTAAAAATTTATGGGTCAAAATGAAAAACATGAAAACCTCGCACTACCCTTGTTTACCTCTCTCAAGACAAGCCATGACTGCCACTAGCGTCGGGTTACCCCCATCGCAAACCATTCAGTAAAAAAATTTCGCGCTGAAAATCTCTGTAAATTTTCAAAACCGATTTTTTTTTTTTTTTTTCATAAAAATTTTTTATTTTAAATTTCCCAAAAACCAGGGTTCTAAAAAATTTAATTTGAAAGGCAAACCCAACGAAAAAAAAAGGGTTTTAGGATCAAAAAGGAGGTAAAAAAAAGAGATTGTTAAAAATTTTATGAAGGGCATGCTTTACCCAGGACTTGGCTGCGCTTTAATTTTATCCCAAAAGAACAAAGGGGTATCAAACAGTGTAAAAATAAAAATGTTTTTAAAATTTGGCTAACATTGTAAAAAGGGGTAAAATCGATTCCCAAACAAAATCAGGGACATCAGAGCATGTTAAAAAATTTGTTTTTTAAACGGATAACAAAAAAAACGGTGTACTGGAAATAGTATATCAGGGGAAAAATTTTTTTTTGCGAATAGGAAAAATGATGCATGCGCCTTTTGAAAAACAAGGCGGGAAATGAGCCCGAAATTTTCTTTAAATAAAAGGAAAATTTTTGCCAAATGGATGGACAAAAAAAAACTTTGCAGGAAAACCCCCCCAAACCAAAGCCCAATAACCCAAAAATGCATTATCTGGAATGACCAGACAATGTCACTTTCCCAAAAACACCTGAGGAGAAGGCAAGCAAAGTTTTTTTGGGACAGTTTTTTTAGCAAAATTCAAACCGGGTGAGCTTCAACCGGTTTCCAAATGGGAAAAAAAAGAGCAAAAGAAAGGGGACTCTTTTCCCAAAATCAAAAATTTCCCCCTCCTCCTTTCCCGCCCTTCTAAGCACACCCTTTAGTAGGCCCTCGATTTTTCCCTAAAATGGGGTTTAAAATTTGCATTTTTTTTCTTAAATTTCTTTTTGTATTTATGCTTTGTTTTTTAGTATTAATAAAGTTTGAATTACATATTTTAGTATCAACAGTGTTTAAATTATTTTATACCCCCCCCATAATTTTAAATATGCCAATAAAAAACGGGTTTTTTTTTTTTCAATGGAATGGTTTAAATCTTTTTTCCCTATAAAGTGGAAACTTGCTTCAATTTTAAAACCCCATTCTGAACCTAGCTCGTAAAAATTTTTTCTCATATAGCAAATTAATTTTCTGCATTTAAATTTTTTTTAAAAAAGCCTTTAATCCATTCCTGAAACTCTGGAGAAAACAACATACTTAATATGAAGCTAATATCAACTGTAAAAAATTATTTTTTCTATCAAAATTTCATCTAATAGGACATAAAAAAACAATTTAAAAAAACACAGAAACAGATATATACTAAAGAAAGAATAAAATAGGCCTTTAATATGGTGGCAAGGCAGACGGAAGCATCAGCCATTTCCTGTCCCACTTTGACTTTCGTATATTTTCCCCTTCTCTTATTGTAAAAAAAAACAGATTTTTTGTGGGGCAAACTGCATTTAAAATCACTAGTTTTCAAAGGGAAAACACTGAAACAATGTATTTAAAATAAAAAATCCTTTTATAAAAAGCTAAAAAAATCATAATACGTCTTACACAAAAATGTAAAGAAATAAACTGTTTAATATAAAGTGTATATTTTAACTTATAAAATTTGGAGCGGGAGTTTGGGGGGGGATTTGAGGGGGGGAGATTGGAGTGGGGAATATGATGCCCCGAAACCCGGGTAAACCTCCAACAACAACATTTTTTTGGGTTTGAATGTGAATTAACTGATAAAATTTTTGTTTTGCTTAATCACTAAAACAAAAATGATACAGTTTTTAGTATCTACATTTTTGTAAAATGTACTAATTTGGGCATTTCCCTCTGAGTCTACAATTGGGGGGGGGGCTTTGCTTATGTTTACCCTTATATTTCATGCTGAATTTCCCAATGGAAATCATTGCCCTTTTTTTTCCTCAGCATTTGCCCTTTTTGCACTTTTTTTTCTTAGGACCCTGGTTAAAAAAAAAGAAATTTGGCCAAATACTGTAAAAAAAAAAGCAAGCAAACACGAGAGAACTGCCCCAAATCCAAAAAACAAGGACCGGGTCAGGATGTTTTGGGGGGGGCTCCCCCCCAGGGGCCTTTTTCGCAAACATTCTGAAATATTATTACGTACGATTATGTATTATTATTATCATTAAAAATTCAGGGGAATGAAACTCAAACATTATTATTAAATTAATTTTTTATTTTGAATTATTTTTATTAAATTTAAATTTTGGGAAACCCGAAGCTCTATCATTATTTTTATTTTAAAAAAATAAAAAAATACATATTAATTTATTATTATTATTATTATAATTAAAAACTGCCCAAATATGGCAATGTTTTCCTCACTGTGGGGGTAGTTCCCTCAGGGTTTGCTTTTCATTTTTGGCATTTATTTGGGCCCAAATTTTTTTTTTTCTAAGAAAGGGCCATTTAAAATACATGAAAAAGGGCAGTGCTGAAAGAAAAAAAGGGTGAATTTTTCCCTGGAATTTATAGGGAAAACATAGATTTAAAAAAGTGGGGTCCAGGTTTTGGGTTGAGGGGGAAAAATGGGGGGGAGGGCTGTAACTCAAGCAAAAAAATCAAAACCGAGCAACCCGGGTCCCTATCTTAAAAAAATCATAACGTTGGGGGACTTTGTTTAAATCACGGTTCCAAAAATTTTTATTAAATTTTTTAAAATTCGTTTGATAATGTTTGTTTTTGGGACAAGTCCAAGGTCCTGAAAAAGGTTTTTCCCAAAAACCCAAATTGGGCAAAAAACCCAAAAAATATTTCCCGAAAAAATAAAGTTAAGGGCCAAAATTAAACCGTTCCAGGCACCCAAAAATTTTAAAAAAAAATTAAATTTTTTTGAGAATAGTAGAGTTTTTTCATACAGAAAACAATGAGGAAAAAAATATAAATAAGAAAATTTTTAAAGAAAAAATGAACATTTAAAAACACTTTTTTCCTTTTTTTTAAGAAAATTTATTGGTGAAAAGGGAAAATGGCCCGGGGGGGAGAGGGGGAAGGGGCTTCAGGGATCAAAAACCCTGTCCGGGGTTACTTCCCTTTTTTTGTCTTTTACGGCACTAGGACAAGGGTTGGGAGTCACTGGACCATTAGACACCGCTTGAACGCTTTTTTTTAGGGTGATATTTCTCCCCCAACTCTTCCACAATGTAGCTACATGATATTTAATGTGGCCCCGAGCCCTATTTTTTTCACTGGGAAAACCCTGTTCCTGGTTTTAAAACGTTTGTAACAACTACCCTTTAGATGCCCCCCATAAACAAAAGGGGAAAATTTTGAATAATTTTTTGCCGAGAATTGTAAAAAAAAAACATTTTGGGTAGGTTGGGGGAGGGTTTTAAAAAAGTAGTGTTAGAGGTTTAACAGAAGTTTGTGGTTTTCAGGAAAGGTTGGGTCGGGAGGGAAGAGGGCGATTGGGGGAATTTTTGATGTAAACAGAGTAGTAAGGGGGAAAAATTTTGCATATAGAAGTTTTTACAAAATAGAAAGGTGATGCAAGGAGGGAAAGGTATATGGAAAAAAAGAGAGAGGTTAAGAGAGTGATGAAGCAAGTAAAAAGAGAGCAAATGGAGAGTGGGGAGATTTTAAACAACCCAAATTTTGTTTTAAAAAAGAAAAAAATTTTTGGGTGAGATTAAAAAAGTTAAGGAAAACCTTTGGGAAAAAGGGGTCCGTTTTAAAAAAAGGGGAAGGGAGTTAAATTTAAATGGGGGAGTTAGAGGGTATTGGGAAGAGGGGGAAATTCTGAGGTATTGTTAAATGTTTTATGGAAAATAGGGGAAACCTTTTGATTTCGTGTATAAAAGGGCCCAAAGGGGGAAAAACTCTTGTAGGAGTGAGGGAAATGCCCGTTGTGAGTGTGGGGGGAAATTGTGAGGCATAGGGAAAAAAAGGGGGGAAAGGGGCCGGGAAATTTATGGGTTTTAAAAATTTGAAAATGTTAAAAGCAGGTGGGGATATAGTTTTTGGGGTTTGGGGGGGGGCAATTATTTAATAAAAGTAAGGAAGAGGGTAAGGGACCTAGGGTTTGGGAGGAGCATGCATAGTTCCTTTGTTTAAAGGCAAAGGGAAAAAAAGGGGGAGTGCAAAAAAATTTTAGGGGGATAAGTCGTTGAGTTAGAAAAAAAGAAGTCTGTTTTTAGTATTCCTGGTAAAAGTGAAGGGAAGTTATTTTTTGAAAGAAATTTAAAAGTAAGACGGAGAAATAGGGTAAACAGATGAAAAGGGGCTTTTAGGAAAGGTAGGGGGGTGTGTGGACCAGGTGTTTACAGTGAAAAAAATTTAAGTGAACAGTAAAATTTTGATAAGGGTAAAGAGGGTTTTTTTGGGATTTATGGATTTGGAAAAAGGGATATGACAGGGGGGATTGGGGGGGAAAGTGGAGGTTGAAAGGTGCATGGGGTAGGAGGGGAGGTTTTGAACGCAGTGAAGAGTTTTTTTTTGGGATATGGGCTCAAGTTAGAGTATGTAGGAAAGTGGGCCTTTTGAAAAGGTTTTGTGATGTCACCGTGGTTGTTTAAAATATTTATAGATGGGGTTTTTAAGGGAAATTAAAAGCCCAGGGGGCTTGGCAAAAGGCGTGGGGGTTAAAAGATTAAAAAATTTACAATAAAGTGGGGGGTTGTCACGTTTCTCCTTTTTCTTGATGGGCCTTTTTCTCTTGGGAGATTCTGAAGAGAATTGCAGAGGTTGGTGGGTGAATTTGGTAGGGTAAAAAAAGAAGAAAAAATTTAAAAATGAATACAGGAAAAAGTAAGGGTTTTGGGATTTAAAAATTAGGGGATGAAAGATTTTTGGGTTTCAGGGTTGGGGGGGAAGAGTATGGAGGAGGGAATGTATTCAATATTTGGGAGTGGCCCATCAGCGGATGGGTTAAGAAAAATGAGGTAATCTTTGAATTGATGAGGGGAAAAAGGGGGAAAGTGCAAATTAGGGGTCGTGGAGCAAAAAATTTTTTCCTTTTGGGGGCAAAGAGGGGGAAAGTATGAAGTATAAATTTTTCCAAAGCCCCTTATTTTGGGTTTTGAAACAAGGGTTTATGAATGTTGCAGCGAGGGAAGGCTGGAGGGGAGTGGAGGGGTCATGTTGAGGGCAATGTTTTTGGTGTGAATTAATGAAGAGAATTCGTAGTTTTGGAAATTAGGAGGAGGGGGGGGATTTCCAAAACTTCTGTCCAGAGGGCTGAGGAAGGGTTTTTGGTGGGTTTGGACAAAGTAGAGGAAAGGAGCGAAACACAGTGAATTCAAGGTGTATCGTTGTTTGTTTGGGAAGGAAAGGGGGGGTAGAGGTAGGCCCAGGAAAAATTGGGGGGAAGGGGAAAGGAAAGGTTTTTTTTTTGCGAAGGGGGTTGGCTTCCCCCGCAGGCCCTGCGTGAGCGTATTTGAGGGTGAAATGGGGGACAAAGGGTTTTTAAAACTTTTACATGCTGTTGGGGTTTTGAGCAAATAAAACATTTATGAAGGGGTTCAGGGGGAAAAGGGAGGCCGGCTTGAGTCCTGGGGATGGGAAGTACAGTGCCCGCACTCTGAAGGAGGGGGGGTTTAAAGTTGCGTTTTTAAAAAATGTAGTGTAAAGCAACCTTCTGGCAAGGGCAGGATGGAGTGAATGATTTGGGGAAAGTTTTTTTCTTTCAGGCCCCCCTGCCTTGGTGGGAATCGGCCAGTGGGTTAATTTTAAAAAATTTTTTATATTTTTAAAATATTTTATATTTTTTTTATATATATAAATATTTTTTATATTTTATATTTGATGTTTGTTTTATTACCAAAGGGTACCAAAAAAAAAGGGAAAGAATTTGTTTAAAAGGGGGGGGTTCATTTTCTTGGGCGTTTTTCCTTACAAAGGGGGAAAGTGGAAAGAATTTTTAAGTTTTGGGGAAGAGGGAAAAATTTGGGAGAGGGGTGGCCCCTTTTTGTTCATTTTTGGGGGAAAGGAAAGAAATTTTGTTTTTTCCTTTGGGCCCCCCTGTTGGGGGGGGTCGGCCATGTGGAAAAAAAAAATAATTAATTATTTTATAATTAAAAAGGGTTTTAAAATTTTTTTTCACCCCCCAAAGGGGGGTATTTAAGGGTGATTAAAACAAAGGGTTTTTTTTCTTTGGGGAAATTGGGGTTTTTTTTTCGGGGAACCAAATTTTCATACATTACAAATTTGCAAAACAAAAAATTAAAAGCCCCCTTCGGGGGTATCTTTATGGGGGTTTTTTTTTTCTTTTATATTTAAAAATTTTTTTTAAATTATTTTATTTTTAAATTTAAATATACAATATATTTTAAATAATTTTTTTTAAAAAATTTTTTATTAAAAAAAAAAAATAAAATTTATTACAGTGGCCCCTTACTTTTTTTTTCCTGAATAGTTATGCAAAACTGGACCAAATTTTTAAAAATTTTGGGTTGCCACAACCCCCCTCCCCTTTGCACTTCTAATAAATTTCAATTTTTTCTCCATTTATTTTTAGGGGTCACTTTTTAAAATTTAAAATAAAAAAAATTTTTATTTTAAAAAAAAATTTAAAAAAATTTTTTAAAATTTTAACCAAATTTTTTTTTTTCAACAAACCGGCCAACCCACCAATGGCCAAAAAAAACAAAACCCCAAAACACCCAACAACCGGAACAAACCACAACCCTAGCATTTTAATTTTTTTGGGTTAAACCCCAACTCCGAGTTTGGTGGGTATTGTGATAAATTCCATTTTTTTCCCATTATTGATCCTCTTTTTAAACCATTTTCAATGAATAAAAGTTTTATTTTTAAAGAAAAATAGGGAAAGGGAAATAAAATTAAAAACAAGCCAAAACTGGCCCCAAACCCTGGTCCACAAAACCACCAAAAAACCACACAACCAAAAAAAAGGAAAAAAAAAAAAAACTCTTTCCATTAAAGGGGGTAAAAGGCTGAAAGGGGGTGTTGGGTATAAATTTACAAATCAGGGGTGAAGGAAAAAAATTTTATTTAAAAATTTTATTTTAAAGAAATAAAAATAAACAATTTCAAAAAAAATTTTACCTTTCCCTTGGATATAAAATATAAAATTTTCCAATTAATTAAATAATTATATAATTTTTTCTATCTATAAAAAAAATCTCTTTAAATAATATTTAATCATAAAATTTTCCCCAAAAATAGGGTTTTAAAGGGCCTACTAGAGGGACTTCGTATCAGCAGTGGAAACTGTCAGAAAAGTTATTCCCCTATTTGGGTTTGCATTTTGAGGGCCCCGGGCTGGCCTTGATACTGTTTGATAGGGTCACTCACTCCTGCAAGCTTTTCAGAATTGAATAGAAATAGTAGACATAGAGAATTAGGGGACGAGTGTGAAAAGGGTAGGTGGGACAAGTTTTTAAAGGGAAACTTTTAAAGCGGTGCTGGGTCAGGTCCAGGAGGGTTGTGTCAGGTCCAAAGTTGCGGCAGTCATTACACCGCACAAACTCTCACACACACACCACAACAACACACACACACACAACACCCACCACACACCACACTCACCCACACACACATCACACACGCAACGGGCAGTGTTATACCGTAGTTATTAGCAGTAAGAATATTAGGAAGCGGGAAGCCCTCTCTCAATGTGAAAAAAGGAAAATATAATAACCACAAAAATTTAATCAAAATCCAGAAAGGGAAATAAGGGGAGAGAGTAGAAAATTGGGGGAAAGATAAACGAACTAAATTTGTGCCTACAGACGGATTTTTTCAACCACAAAACCTATCCCCCCTAACCCTCCCTCCCTCACACAAAGCACACACACACAGGGTAGACACTCACACACACACACAACCCACACACACACCACACACACACACACAAAACCCCAACACACACAAACTACACACACACACACACACAAAACATACATAAACAATCCCCAACCACACACACAAACACAAACACACACACACAACTTAAACACACCACACCACACACCCCCCCAACACAACAACCCACACACCCCACCACACACACCACACACCCAAAATACACAACACCAACACACCCACCCCCCCCCCCCCCCCCACACACACACCCCACCCACACACACCCCCACACATACCCACAACACACACACCCACAACACACACACACACACACACCACCAACACCAACACCCCCCAAAACCACACGCACACACTACGCAACACCCCCACACACCCCCCCCAAATTTGAACAAACATGTACCCCCCCCCTAACCCCTCCCCCCCTTCCCTAACCACCTCCCCTTAGCCCCCTACCCCCCCCCAAAAACTCTAACCCCCCCAACTCCTCCCTCCCTCCAATAACCTTCCTCCCTCCCCCATAACCATCCCTTCCCTCCTCCCCAAACCATCTAACCCCTCCCCCCAAATTCCCCACCCCTCCAAAAAACCATCCCCCCCCTCCCCCCCAACCATCCATCCCTTCCTAACTCTATTCCCCCCCCCTAACCAGGATGAGGGCAAGGGGGTCCAAGGAGAATCTGGGGGGGAGGAATGGAGGGGAGCTCAAAAAAAATGAGGAAGACTGGGGGAGGGATTGATGACTGGAAAGGAAATGGAAGAGAGGTTTAAACAGAATGAGAAGGTGGGAAACAACAGGCCAAGCAGCAAAATCAAGATGAGAGTTAGAAGAGGAGTGAGACATCTGAAACAGCACAGGAAAAAAGTATTACAGAAGTGCTCGGAATGGGGTACATCAAACACAGACAAAGGTTAAGGAAGCCCTGAAAAATAAACGTATGCAGAGGTCCGTCAAACCCACATGGGGCCAAAACAAAACAGGGAGCACAAGGACAGAATGGAGGGTTGGGAAAACTTGAAGGAACTAGGACATGTGCAAGGCCCTTTCCAGATACCTGGGGGCCAGGAAGGTAGCAGGAAGGATAAACCAGAAGCAAGGGGCCCATAACTAGGGAAGGACTGAAGGAAGGAACACTCCCCGGGAAGGAAATAAAAAAAATCGGGATGCAATGGGAGTCACAGTGGGATGGGAAAAAGGAAAGATCCCTGTTTGTCTTGGTAGACGAAGTTTAAAAGGGGGAAAATTTTGATGAAGAAAGCAGGAGAAAAAAAACGATTAAGATATATGAAGGGGATAGGCGAGGGGGACATGACCCCGGTGGCAAAATTTTTTGGAGAATTGGGTGGTTTCCCAAAAAAAAGGAAATCGGCCTTCAAAGTAATTTTCAAGGGAGAATAACCCGAACCTGATCCCCAGGAGAAAACCCGGTGAGAGGCAAGGGAGTTCCGGAGGTGTTACCTCGATGAGACAAAAAACAGGCGAAAGGAAAAATGAAAAAGAGAGTTTTAAAAAACGAAAGGAGAAATGGGAGGAAATAAAAAGGAGGCGAATAACCCAGGATCAAATGGAAGGACAAGCGCACCCCCCAAAACACCTGCAGAAGGGGCTCAGCCACGACACCCCCAAGGAACTGACAATCCCAAAAAAACCCTCACAAACCCATCCCTCTGTTTCCACCCCCCCGCCCCCAATTCAGATTTGAAAAGAAATTGAAGGGTTTGGGCACAAATGCGATGGATTAACGAATAAAAATGAGGAATGGCAAGAAAGAATCAATGGAAAATCCCCAGACATCATAGCAGTTACAGAAACAAAACCATGGAGAAAAACAGATGCAATTTTCCCCCCAGGAACCGTAGAGGAAAGATAAAGGGGCAGGGGGGGGGGAAGGTGGGGGTTTCCCAGCTCGTAAACCCCCAGATGGAAAATTTGAGAAAATGGAAAAGGAAAAGATGAGACGGGAGAAAAAAGACTAAATTGCAGGTACACTTCAGTCTGGGAACCAAAGTGGTCATTGCAGTGATGTATAATCCACCACAGAACTTTTAGGAGGCCAAGAGGGAATAGAAGAGAGCAAAAAGACAAAGGTGGACAACTTGCTGAGGGGCAAGAAGAGCCCCTCCACAGAGCAAAGTTGCTGGTTTGGGGATTTTTTAACCACAGGGAGATTGACTGGGGGAAAAACCGGGCCACATGGGGGGGCCCCAAAATGGGGGAGCGGGGTGTTGGCGTGGGGCTGGAAAACCTCATGCACCAACTGTTAAGGACATACCAGAGTGAAGGGGAGGATGAACCAGAAGATTGGACTTGTGTTCACCCCGGGGAGGTCAATATTGAGGGCTCAGTATGAGAGTCCCCCAGGAGCTAGCGACCACGTGGTTCTGTGCTTTGTAATAGTAAGCTGCAAATGGAGAGAATAACAGGGTTTGAATGGAAAAGCCCGATATAAAAAAAGGGGATACATAGGGTTGAAGAATTCCTGCAGGAGGTCCAGTGGGGCAGGGAATGGAGGAAAGCCGTAAATGAAAAAGATGGAATATGTAACAATAAAATGCAAGGAGGCGTGGAAAGGTTTTTTCCCAAGGGCAACAGTAACAAGGGAAGACCGAACGAGCCCCGGTTTACCCGACGGTTTTTTTAAAAGGGGGCAAAAACAAAGGCAATAGAGAAAGGAAAAAGTACAGAAGGGAGAGAACACACGAAAATAGGGGGATCACGCAAGCCCGGATGAGTCGCACAGGGAAAGGGGGGAGGCCCGGAAGATAAAAAAAACATGCATCAAAAATCAAGATTACCCGAAATGTTTTATCCCCCTCAGGAGGAAGACAACAGCAAAGAAAGGTGATCAGATTAAGGACAGAAGGTGGAGAACTCCAAGAAATGATCAGGAGGTATGTGAGGATGAAAAAGGGGATTTAAGAAGTTTTTAAAGTAGAGACAGGAAGGGGGTGGGAAGGGCAGCACAAAGGGGAAAATCAAGAGGGGAAAATTTCCAACAATGTTTGGATAATTGAACAACTGAGGAGGAGGTGAAGAAGCTCTTAATGACCTTTTACACTCAAAGGGATGGGACCAGACAACATCTCCCCATGGGGCCTTAGAGAAGGGGCAAAGCTGTGGCGGGCCCCTAAAACCCAAACTTCAACACATCCCCGAAATGGGCAAAAACCTGAGAAATGGAAGACAGCTAAAGTAGTCTCCCTATTTAAGAAAGGAAACGAAACGGGCACAAACTCAGACCTGGTTTTGACATGTATTGTGTCAAAGTATGGAGAAGATTATCAGGGGAGAGTGGTCGAAAAAACCCGGAAAGGAACAAAAAAAATCCAGAGGGTTCATGGAAGGCAAATTTGTTCACAAACCTCCCCGGAGTTTTATGAAAGGTAACGAAGTAAACAGAGGAAGAGAGGGGGAGATTGCGTTTTCCTAGACTGCAGAAGGCCTTTGACACGTTTCCCCCAAGAGTTTTGTTCAGAAATGGAGGACAGGGACATAAAAGGGGGGCACTGCAAAGGATAAGGAAAAACCTGACAGGGAGGCAAACAGTCAGGTACGTGAAGAGGATCACTTGGGCGCCTGTTACGAGCGGGGGGCCCACGGGGTCAGTTTTAGGACCAGTTTTTATTTTTTATATATGTGAAAGAAAGATGGAAGGGAAAAACTTGAGGTGTCCCTGTTCGCAGATGAGTGAAGTTGATGAAAAATTAAATCGGACAAGGATAGGTAGGGGCGCAAAGAGACCCGGACATTGGACATGTGGGCCAGCAACTGGGTTCTCAATTCAAACCAGCCAAAGCAAAGTCATGAAGATTGGGGAGGGGCAAAGAAGACCGCAGACAGAGATAGGCTAGGTGGACAAAGACTACAGACCTCCTCAGGAGAAAGACCTTGGGGTGACCATAACACCGAGCACATCACCGGAGGCACACATCAACCAAATAACCGCTGCAGCATACGGGCACCTGGCAAACCTGAGAATAGCGTTCCGATACCTTAATAAGGAATCGTTCAAGACACTGTACACTGTGTATGTTAGGCCCATACTGGAGTATGCAGCACCAGTCTGGAACTCACACCTGGTCAAGCACGTCAAGAAGTTAGAGAAAGTACAAAGGTTTGCAACAAGGTAGTCCCAGAGCTCAAGGGAATGTCGTACGAGGAAGGTTAAGGGAAATCGGACTGACGACACTGGAGGACAGAAGGGTCAGGGGAGACGTTGATAACGACATACAAGATACTGCGGGGAATAGACAAGGTGGACAGAGATAGGATGTTCCAGAGAGGGGACACAGGGACAAGGGGTCACAACTGGAAGCTGAAGACTCAGACGAGTCACAGGGACGTTAGGAAGTATTTCTTCAGTCATAGAGTTGTCAGCAAGTGGAATAGCCTAGCAAGTGAAGTAGTGGAGGCAGGAACCATACATAGTTTTAAGAAGAGGTAT
This sequence comes from Cherax quadricarinatus, assembly GCF_026875155.1. Taxonomy (NCBI): domain Eukaryota; kingdom Metazoa; phylum Arthropoda; class Malacostraca; order Decapoda; family Parastacidae; genus Cherax; species Cherax quadricarinatus. The sequence continues at coordinate 18,609,926 of NC_069457.1, forward strand.
GACAAAGCTCAGGAAGCAGAGAGAGAGAGGATCCAGTAGCGATCAGTGAAGAGGCGGGGCCAGGAGCTGAGTCTCGACCCCTGCAACCACAATTAGGTTAGTACAATTAGGTGAGTACACACACACACACACACGCACACACACACTCACACTCACACACACACACACACACATGCACACACGCACACACACGTGCACACATGCATGCACACGCACGCACGCATGAATCGACCCCTGCAACCACAAATAGGTGAGTACAAATAGGCGAGTTCATAGTGTCTAATAGACATGTGCCTAGGACAAAATGGTAACTAACACACACTCACACATATACATACACATACACACATATACAGACACCATACACACACACACAATATACACACATATATATATATATATATACGTATATATATATACAGTGGACCCCCGGTTAACGAACTTTTTTCATTCCAGTAGTATGTTCAGGTGCCAGTACTGACCGAATTTTTTCCCATAAGGAATATTGTGAAGTAGATTAGTCCATTTCAGACCCCCAAACATACACGTACAAACGCACTTACATAAATACACTTACATAATGGTCGCATTTGAAGGTGATGTTAAGCGGGGGTCCATGTTTTATTATATTATATAATAAGTATATATATAATTATATATATTATATATATTTATATAAATATATATAAAATTATAAATAATATATATATTTAATATAATATACGTGGACCCCCATTAACATATTTTTCATCCAGAAGTATGTTCCGG